>NW_024121111.1:6727361-7136244 GCF_016745375.1 Pimephales promelas | reverse complement strand
AATATTAAAGGCCTAGCAGCAGGAGGTGACAGGCTCTTTCCTCCCACTTCACACTCACAGTGTCGTACGGCTATGATTATTTCATCTGACTATGTCTCCGCCGCCCTCAGATACTCTTGTTTTTTTTCTCACTCTCACTCTAAACATCCACATGGAAGCGTTACGAGACATGATGCTGACCGATCTGAGATTCTCGGTGTCACTATGCTCTTCTAGTTGTGACACTGCGCTAGTGAATTGCCAACTTTAATTGTTTTAAATAACAAAACAACATATTGCTGCTGTAAACAATGCATGTATTAAAAGTACAACCATCTGGCAATACGTCTTTAGGGAAAAAGAATCTTCTGCTGTAGAATTCACGGAGGTGCTGAGAAATAGTGATACTCAGAAGGTCTAAAGTACAGGTCAAGTCAAGTGTTTGGTTTATTCATAACGACGGACCTGTTTTTTTTAGCTCAAATTGGAAGAGAATATCATGTAAATGTTACTCATTGGTAAATAACACTTTTAACAACATTGTCACTTTAAACAAGGGACGTGTGTTTATTCAAATCTAACAATAAGTTTACAATATGTTCTTCTAAAGCATCTGTATGTTACAGTAAGTATATACAGTCAGGTCTAATAATCTAAGACAACAACTAAAATGCTTATTTAATTTAAAACGTTTTAAAAGTACATAAACAGCAAAACTATTTGAGTAATCTAAATAAAAAAAATAAATAAAAAATGTTTATGCTTTTGCTTTAGTGACAGCAGCATTAAGCTGCATGATCTCCACAAGTTGCAATAATGGTCATGGATTTGAGAATATCAAAAGCCAAAGAGCAATGTCACAAATTTGCTTAAATACAGACTGCAGTATCTTAAATATTTCCTATTGCTTGGTACTGTATAGATATAGATATAACATATAGTTCTAAAATTATTCTAAATATAAAAGAATATCATTCACAGCACAACCATAATGATAACTGTAAAGAGGAACAATATTTAGATAGAATCATTTTTTTTTCCAGCAGATGAACAATAAAAACAATGACAGTCAATCAGAATCTGTCCTGCTTTAAAGAGTTTGAGCATTTAAAGCGGAAGATGCCAAAACACAGCGCACAGCCGGGCGTTAATATAGTTAACGTTATAGTTTTCATTCTTGGTGTGAACAGGCCTTAGCTTCTGTTTATTTTAGATTTGAATGAAAACAAAACAAAATAAAAATGTTTTAAATGTGGTCTTAGGCTATTGCACCCTACTGTATGTCTGACATCCCATTTCATATCCATGACTTGTGTACAAATGTATGGGTAAATACATACCTTTTGACACCATTTCAACACAATTTGGACACAATTTCATATAAAAGTACAAAATTTCAAATTTGGACACAATTTCATATAAAACACACACAAAACTAGATTTGTTTGATTAGCATTGATTCTTTCTTTGTGACTCAATTTGTTCTCGCTCCAAATTTCTAACCAGTAACATTAAACTAACTGGCTAGCTGTATTTCTCAGAGTAATACAGTTTTTGTTGTTGCTGTAAATAAAGACAGAATTAGGTTACAGTCAGAGTAAAAACAACAACTACTATTTAATGGTTAAGCTAATTTTGCATCATGCTATAACTATGATTTGCTTCTCTTTGCTGAAAACCATTTTCTGAAAATTTTGCTGAAAACCGCCGAAGGAGCCTGCACCGAACAGACTCGACGGCTGCTTTCTTAACAGTGGCCGCCGTCAAACGCCCGCAGCCAGGGCCACTACTCAGCGTCCAACACAGCCTAACCAGCCTTTGCAGCTAGGTTGCGCTCGGACAGCCGTCACAGACCACCGCCCCCCAGAGGATCTCTGCAAAAGATTGCGCTGAAGCCCGAGCATGCAAAGTCCTCCCAGTGGCAGTAGAAAAACGGAAAAGACAGTTGAGTCCCGCTGCGACCGGATCGCCATCAAAGCTCATTTCCCTGTCAGTCCGCTTCACACAGGCTACTGCAGTGATTCATTTATCAGCCAACGAGCTGGTAACACAACCCTCTCGTCTGCACACAAACGCCGTTTTCACGGCTACCCAGAGAAATCTCAAAAAGAGTATAATATCTGGTTGTCCAGCTCACACGAATTGTGTTTTAAGTGTAGAGAAAGCGCTCACACCCCAGTGTTCACCCCTACACACAAAACACAACACTTCCTGTGTCACTCACAGAGCCCACCCTCATAAAGCAGGTAAAAGCTGCTCAAGTCTCGTGCCCGCGCAAAAGTGCTCACGCTTTCTAATAGACATTTCACCCAAGGCTCTGCTCGCTCATCACAAAGTGGTCAAAGTGCGCTCCCCATTCACGGCAATCGGGACGCCAATGGATATCAGCCTGTCACGGCTGTCAGCGACCCGCCGCTTTCAAGCACCCATTTCTCTCGATCTGAAAGATGCCTGTTCTGATTTTCAGATTCAGATAATACCTCGCCACAGGCCATTCTTGAGATTCGCCTTTGACGGTCAGGTATATATCAACACACCGTCCAGCCGTTGGGCCTGTCTCAAGCACCCCGTACATTTACAAAGTGCATGTACACTGCTCTCGCCCCCTTGAGAAACCAGGGTTTGCAAATCATGATCTAAATGGACGAGTGGCTGATTTTGGCACGGTCAGAGATAGAACTGCTATCTCACAGAACTGTGCTCCTCAGTCAGCTGGAAAGCTTGGGTTTCACGGTCAACTGGACCAAGAGCTCATTACTGCCCAGTCAGTCCTTTTATCTATTCCTTTTTAGGAATAGAACTGGACTCTGTGGCCATGATGGCTCGTTTATCGACACAGCGCGTGCACCATGTTCGACATCTAGCCGCGTTTTTCAGAAGGGCAGCAGTATCCCTCTGAAGACATTCAGCCAGGGCCTCTGGCTGCGAACGAATCAAAGTGACTCAGACCTGCATTATGGCTCTGCAGCCCTGGTTAGCGGCCGACTGGTACCAGTGGGGTGTGATGATGGGAGCTGTCTCATATCGGAAGGTCATCTCAACAGATGCGTCCAACTCAGGTTGGGGTCGAGAACGTGCTGAAGCGCTTCCTCCCATTCATACAGGACTACCATGTTCTAGTCCGTTCAGACAACATGTCAGTGGTGTACTACATGAACCGTCAGGGCGGTGCCAGATCCAGGAACCTCTGTGATCTAACAGAATGCCTACTCAAGTGGTCTCAGCATCTCCTGTGCTTGCTGAGAGCTGCGCATGTGCCAGGCCACCTGAACGATGGCACAGACAGATTATGCAGGTACAACGTTCCCCCAGGGTAATTGTCCTTGCACCCCCAAAAAGTCCAAGAATTATGGCGCCTGTTCGGCAAAGCGGAAGTTGACCTATTTGCGTAAAAAAAAAAAAAACGCTTACTGCTCAATGTTCTTTTCAAAGAACAAGGACGCGCTGGCACAAATCTGGCCCAGCCGCCTGCTTTATGCCTTCCCTCCGATCTCTCTGTTACCACGGGTAATCAAGAGAATCTGTGAAACACGCCACTCGATGCTCCTCATATCTCATCGTTGGGAGAATCAGACTTGGTTCCCCGAGCTGACGTGGCTGTCACAAAGAGACTTGTGGCCAATTCCGGTGAGGACAGATCTCCTCTCTCAAGCTGGCGGCTCGATCTGGCATCCCCATCAAGAGCGCTGGTCTTTGCACGAATGGTTGATCATCGGGTACCCGTTGCCCTGTCAGAGGGAGTGATGAACACATTTATGCAGTCTAGAGCTCACTCTAACAAGAAAGCTTCACACACCTAAATGGTCTGTACTCTCAAAATGGTGCAGCGACAAAAATCTGGACCCTTGGACATGTGGGGTCTCGCGGCTGCTCAGTTTCCTACAAGAGCTGTTGGATAAGGGAAGGTCTTCATCCACGCTTAAAGTCTATGTGGCGGTTGTTGCAGTGTTCACAGAGTCGACGCGCGGCCGGTCACTAGGGAAAAATTAGCTTGTCATCCGCTTCCTTAAAGGAGCCAGAAGGATGAACCCTCCGCGCCCCCCGTCAGTTCCTATGTGGGATCTTGCATTGGTTCTCAAGGCCCTGAAAGCTTTTCCCTTTGAACCACTAGATTCCATGGAGTTAAAGTACCTGTCACTCAAAACCGGTTTTCTAGATATGATCCTGCGCATGCTACTGTATTCTCCACGTGTCTTAGCTCTTCTGGTTGAGCTTCACCAGTGCGTATGTGCTATATAGACTGGTGGTGCCGCTCTGTACTCCCTATGAGTACTTTTGTACAAGTGGCCCACGTTGCTGGCCGCCTTATTTTCCCACTTATGTGGGTTCCCCAGGAAACCCTGAGACTGAGACCCTGAGTGGATGCTTGGCGCGCACTTAAAAGTGGTAAATGGGCGAGTTGACAAAGGATTCACGTAGCGTAAGCTAACTAACAAAATAGTAGAGAACCTCTAGTAAGGGAACGTATGTGTTACCTAATGTAACCTCGGTTGTCTCTAGAAGACGGAACGAGTATTGCGTAACCTGCCGTGCTCACGCCACGAGCGACTTTCGTTTCAGTCGATGAAAACCAGAGAAACAGCCTCCGAGCCCTGCTTATATACGCTAAGCCATGCCCATACCGGTGGGCTATGATGCTGTGAAGGCGCAAGTGCCCTTCATTGGACGTGACGTCACATCGGGCTCAGTGGTAGGCTTCTGCAGTTCCCGCAGGGCAGCCTATGAGCTCACTAGACAGCCTGCTAGGTCTGTTAGCTGCTGCACTGCGTTGACAATGAATACAAAATTAAGGGTTCATTTTTTTTGGCTTCAATATCTCGAAAAGATGAATCTTTCCTGTAGCGTAAGCTAACTTACGCAATACTGTTTCCCTCTTCTAGAGAGAACCGAGGTAACGTTAGGTAACCGATACGTTTTTCCAGGAAGAGACATTGACCAATTCTGCACCTTGCTTTGCAACAAAGTCAGGATTCAGAGGCATGCTGTGAAGTCAAACTCACTGGAACAATATACACACTGTTGCTGGAGACATCATAACAGCTTGTGTAAATAATTCACACATAATTTAAAATGGGCAAATCAAACAGAATACTACACACATCAAAGGCTGCTTCCTAGAAGGAAAATTTTCATTTTTGTGGACTGGGAGGAGAAAATGAGTGTTGAGACCATATTATGAGTGGGAAAATGGGAGCACATATATTTATCATTACAGAAGGATTCAATCCTCAAGGTAACCTTGGTCCAGTTGCTTTTGGGTTTACAGAAGCATCTATATGAGTTTCAATCAAATGAAACCAAACACATTTAAGAGGGAGGGAGGGTTTGCTGCCCATTCAATTATGTAAAAAAAAGAAGAGCAGGCTTTATTTAATACCACTGTCCTGAATGAGTGCTGGAGAAGAGAAGGGGGCACTCCAAAGCACAAACATGTGGTCGAGGAAGAGCTTCAAACTAAACACGACTGCCACTCAGCTGAGAAAACACAAGCAGGACGGCTGCCACAGATGATGACAGAGAAACTCTCAGCTCTCACTTTTAACTACGCTTCCAATTTTATGCCTAGCAGGATGCATGTACAAACCACCACGAGTCTGTCTAGATTTTATTTCAGTAAGCTGAACAGATCTATGATTTCTTGCATACATATATAGAAATCCCATAGCGAAAGCAAAACTTTGTTTCATCTGTTCTCTCAAATACAGTTTTGCTCTGCTAAATCTGCCAGTTTGTTGTAGTAATTAACATACATAAAACATGTTTAATCTGAAATCTAAATGAATTTGAGTAAAATAATCCTTAAAAGCAACATCAGAGCACAAATATATATACTTTTTTTTAAGTGGTTTTCAAACAATTTTATTAAAAACACTGTACATTTTTACTGAATTAAGATATATTAATCAAAAGTAAAGGAGAGGTAAGCATTCAACCAATAATATCCAAAAAGTTTGGAAAACATTTCATTTGAAATTTGTCTCATTATTAAACTGTATATGAAATACACTCACCGGCCACTTTATTAGGTACACCTGTCCAACTGCACGTTAACACTTAATTTCTAAGCAGCCAATCACATGGCGGCAACTCAGTGAATTTAGGCATGTAGACATGGTCAAGACAATCTCCTGCAGTTCAAACCGAGCATCAGTATGGGGAAGAAAGGTGATTTGAGTGACTTTGAACGTGGCATGATTGTTGGTGCCAGAAGGGCTGGTCTGAGTATTTCAGAAACTGCTAATCTACTGGGATTTTCACGCACAACCATCTCTAGGGTTTACAGAGAATGGTCCGAAAAAGAAAAAACATCCAGTGAGCGGCAGTTCTGTGGGCGGAAATGCCTTGTTGATGCCAGAGGTCAGAGGAGGATGGCCAGACTGGTTCGAGCTGATAGAAGGGCAACAGTGACTCAAATAACCACCCGTTACAACCAAGGTGGGCAGAAGAGCATCTCTGAACGCACAGTACGTCGAACTTTGAGGCAGATGGGCTACAGCAGCAGAAGACCACACCGGGTGCCACTCCTTTCAGCTAAGAACAGGAAACTGAGGCTACAATTTGCACAAGCTCATCGAAATTGGACAATAGAAGATTGGAAAAACGTTGCCTGGTCTGATGAGTCTCGATTTCTGCTGCGACATTCGGATGGTAGGGTCAGAATTTGGCGTCTACAACATGAAAGCATGGATCCATCCTGCCTTGTATCAACGGTTTAGGCTGGTGGTGGTGGTGTCATGGTGTGGGGAATATTTTCTTGGCACTCTTTGGGCCCCTTGGTACCAATTGAGCATCGTTGCAACGCCACAGCCTACCTGAGTATTGTTGCTGACCATGTCCATCCCTTTATGACCACAATGTACCCAACTTCTGATGGCTACTTTCAGCAGGATAATGCGCCATGTCATAAAGCTGGAATCATCTCAGACTGGTTTCTTGAACATGACAATGAGTTTGCTGTACTCAAATGGCCTCCACAGTCACCAGATCTCAATCCAATAGAGCATCTTTGGGATGTGTTGGAACGGGAGATTCGCATCATGGATGTGCAGCCGACAAATCTGCGGCAACTGTGTGATGCCATCATGTCAATATGGACCAAACTCCCTGAGGAATGCTTCCAGCACCTTGTTGAATCTATGCCACGAAGAATTGAGGCAGTTTTGAAGGCAAAAGGGGGTCCAACCCGTTACTAGCATGGGGTACCTAATAAAGTGGCCGGTGAGTGTATATGCTGGCTGTGTTTATCTACAATGGGGCAACCATTCCTTAAGCTTTAAAGTTTGTTTTTCAGGGATCATGATGAAGAAAACGTAACCAGGGAACTTGAGCATCACAAAAGAGGCCTTTGGACAGAAGAAAAAAAAAAATCAATCGATTTCATTCCCCTTTTTCTCTGCTAACCTTGATCCCTCTGTGTGTATTTGGAGAAGCTGTAGAGTGAGAGAAAAGACATGAGAGAGACTATGTCCCTCTAGCAGGGAGAGAAAGTCATTGAGAGACTGGAGACCTTAATACACATCGAGACCAGTTCCTATTGCCTATTATGTGATGCAAGCTCCGATATCCTTAAGCATGGCTGCCGTCCCTTCAGAATTACATTCGCTGATGAGCAAACGCCTCCATTCACCGATCTCATTTCATGCAGTCAATACATCAGACCAACCTGAGCTCTCCTTCCACACAGCATCATGTTTATTTATGCTCCCCTTCATTAAGAGCTGGTTTTATTTGCCCAACAATGTAGCCGTGGCAGAGCGGGGAAATAGGAACTCCTTCCAATGATTCCAAGACTTCACGGCTTAATCAATAAACTTAACAACTGACATTTTGATGGCATTTTCATACTCATCTGATCAATATGTGTATTGAGCCAATTACTCCCAGGCCAGCAGATGCACGTAAGCATGAGGTCCACAGCTTTACACTGTCTCTGAGAAGGGGGAATTAAGAAATAGTCCTTGAACATCACTCAGTCATGGGTGAAATGAGAGCGGGAAAAGCAGCTGTCAGATTTGAGACAAAATAAGCATGATTTTCCACAATCATTTTTCTCTCGCCTATAGTAACGTCACACATTATGAATTGTGATGATTATTAAAAAGGATTTCTGATCACAGATGAGGATTTTCATTTAACAAAAGATGTTTTTCCAACAACTTCTATGAATGACAGTTATAATTTTACACATGCAAATCGGTTAGTGCTGCAATGAAGGCATGTGAAGTTTTCAATCTACTGTATCTCACGGGAAAACATAATTATGTTAAGAGAGTGATTTCATATGAATTCGTACAATGTGAATCATACAAAAATTTTAATACAATTCTTAGAAGAAAATTAAGCATGAAGGGCCACCCCTAACCCTAAACATATCAATATCGGGGTGTAAGTAGATTGTATAAAAAACATACGAATGAGATCATACAAATTAGCCACCAATTCAGCAAAATGTAAAATAGTTACAAATTACCATGAGATTGTGTTTGAAGTTTTATAATGCATTGATGAATCATTTTCTATAAATGGAACAATCTTTTATTTCTATTTTTATACACAAATATGACTTTTGTGTTTCTTTGTATGTCGTACAATATGTCGTCCTTTAGCAGTGTGTAATGGAAAAAACAAAACAAAACAAAAAACACACACACACACACACAGCATATCCAAAACAAATGAGAATTATAAGCAATTAATACACCAGAAAATTTTCTTGAGTAAAATGGTAAAAATATTTATTTAGTTTGTTTTTATTTTTTAAAGGGGCAAAAAGTACAAAAAATTTCGTCATTTTTTTTGAACATTGGATTCTGCTGTTTAGGTTGAAAATTTTTATTTTATAATTCCTTTTTTTTCTCCACCTGACCCTCTGATGACCAGATGGTGGCGCCATAAAATCACAAGAGAGCTATTTTTGAGAATCCCAGTTCTCAGAAGGGGAACATTCAGTTCAGGCTCTCAATACAATGTATGTATGTGTGTGTGTGTGTGTGTGTGTGTGTGTGTATGAGTATGTGCGTTCGTACTCCGAGCTGCAAAGCTACTGACTAGAGAAGCAGAAAACAGCACTCATTTTCAATTTCCACCATCAGGCTCAGGAGGTGAGGATGAATAATGGCATAATTAATCTGTTCAAAGGCAAAAACCATACCGCTTCCACCCAGGCTGAGAAAATCAACAACTTCTAGACATATGTAACTAAAGCAAGAGCTGGCACCAAGAACATCCCAGCACTGACTCTCTGAATCCCTAAAACCAGATGAGAGCTTGTAACAATACGTATTTTATCTACATAAAATAAGAACACTCAACAATAATTTCTTGCAATTAGATGCTTCCAATACTAATTTGAATAATTGAAAAATTATAAAAAGAAATCAGTCTGACTAAAGTTATGAACAAACAAGCTCAATCTGGGCGACGTAAATGAAGTTCTGTTTTTTTCCCACAGTCTATACAAGAACAAGATGCGTCAAATCATGTGCAAATATCCCAAGCGTTTCCTGAATTCCCAACATACAAATAGTTTCTCACCTAACCTAAATATTTGGCAATGCAACAAACACTTAGTCAAGAGCTGGATGATCACAGCTCACTGAGAACATGTCTGCTTCATTTATATTTATGATCCTATTTTTCGCACAACACATTTTTAATTCTTTGACACTGCGAATTCAATCATGTACATAAAGTCATTACATGTCTAGGTTGTTGCCTCATTCAGAAGGGGATTCTTATACACGAATACACACACGCTATAACTCACCGGTGATAACTTTTCCACCCACCACAGACATCATTCCATGTGCCCTGACTGATTCCCAAGACCTCAGGTAAACAGATCAAGAAATGTTATACTACATATTCAAATTCACACCACAGAGAGGCCCATCCGAGGAGGAAAGTCCAGGGTGGGCACTCAGAGAATTACAAACAATCCACTAACGTCTATGAAGAGCGCAGCTGCTGAATAACTCGCCCCCAAAACACTTGACATTGGTATAGCTGCGGCTATCAGCAGTGCTAATCGGTTTACCTGATGGTGCCTCGTTTGTGTGACCGACGTTTCATAGAGTCGGCTTTGGCAGCCGCTTGTTCTGGGCAGCACCGGTAGCTGACTTCTCTATTTTATCAGCCCCCTGCTACAGAGAAGGCCAGCAAATTCATCCTGCAGAAATTACCATATGTTGTGATTGTGGTTTTGGAACAACACCATGACATCTGTGTTATATTGGTACCTAGGGCATAGTGAAGGAACTTCCACCACCTGCATTCCATATCTACATCTAGTAAGCAGGTGCTTGCAGGACCGGCTGGTGTCTGTGTGTGTGTGTGTGTGTGTGTGTGCACGAGAAGAGAGAGTTCTGGTTCTCCTTGAGCTCCGTGGATGGGACGAAAAGAGCCAACATTTTGTTTGTAATTATACTGCTCTGTATCTTCTATCAGCTATTCATTAAACTGAAATAAACTTTTTTTTTTTTTTTTTTGCAGTATAAGACCACTAAAACCTTTATGGGTGCAGAAACAGTGAAGATCCCTTTTTCAAACTATGGACAAAAAGCAGAGCAAAAGAAGTGTGAACAATTAAATGTTGTGTCAGGTCCCTGACCTGCCTCTTTCACACATCCGAACAGAATGAGATGCTCACCGCTCCAACACATGAGGGGGCTTTTAAAAGCAATCATAAAAGGAACATCACTTCACTAATTTATTACGGCTGTCACAATTAATGAATTAATCTGCTGCATTCATAAAGCATTCGATTACATAAAGCAGTCAAGCGACTGAATAAATTCAGCCATTTAGAAGTACGTGGGCAATGAAATAGGGAGTAATAAATATGTATTTATTGCCTGTAGCGCTGAATTGAGGTGAAGGTGAGCCAGCCCGTTAGACACAATCAAACAATCAACCCTAACAAGACAAGCCAGGGAGGGCAAAATACACATTAAATATGCCTTCCTAAGAAAGCCGGATATTACGGGCACAGCAAAGCAAAATTACGCTCTATTAACCTAATATGGAAAAATTGTACATATGAATACAGGCATGGCATGCTATGTTGTTTGATAAGTCAGAGAGAGAGAGAGAGAGAGAGAGAGAGATTCCAGAAGATTTCTGTCCCTGATCCAAACTGACAATCTGTTTTAAAGAAATGTGTAATTAGGAAACCGACACGTTTGGTGAAACACTGCTGGAGCTTTAAAAAGGAAGAGACAGGCATTAAACACGCCGGCCACAACATAATGTTTTAATAAATGGGAAGAATAAGTCAATTAAAAAGGAGCTATTTAGGTCTGAAAGGAGGAGACAAGCACTGCAGTGTGCAGAAATATAATCAAAATCACATTTTACATGCTCATAAATTTCAACGTGAACACAAGGCGGAAAGACAGAGGGCTTAGGAATCTCTATAGTGACAGGATGAATAAAACATCCATGGTCAGGAAAATAAATGAATTATATTCTAAATTACAGCTTTCCTTACAGTACAGTTTTACCACCGTGTAACATTAAAAACACGTGTGCTCTCTTTTAAAAATAAAGCAGGAAAGACTATCTCCCTCTATCTCTATTGTAACAAATATTCTATTCGTGCCTCAAGAGAGTGTCAATCATGGGCTGAGCCAGATGTTTTTGGCAGGAATATTTTGTGTTTCTCTAACCATGGGCACTTTTGACTCTGCATAAGGAATTCTAAAAAATGAACGCTTTTAAAACACACTTTTCACACTCTAACTGAGAATAGTCCTTTTCACCAAAGTGCCATTTGCACCACATCTCAAATTATGTATTGTGTTTATTAACGCATGATTTGGAAAACTATAGCTTAATTGGAAATGACCCTCAGTCACAATATTCTACTGACAAGTGATTTTTTTTTCACTGTCATCTACTTGGTTATCACTAAGAAAAACTTTTTTAAAAAGTTTATTTAGGGCATAATTGTTCATTTTCACACACTTTTTGTTACATGATCACAGTTTTAAACGACCATTCATATTTGTATGATGGATTTTCATAGTTTAAATGTGAAAGTCTGGGTCTGGGGCAAGGGTAAAAATTAAATCTGTGCAGTCAAATTAAGCACTGTAAGAATTGAACCATAAAAAGCTTTGAGACAAATGATTTTAGGGAGGGGAAAAATAACTTCAAAATGCATATTTCATCTTTTAGAGAGAAAAGAGTGCTTGCTTGCTTGAAGTGGATTGCTCGCTTTGACATTTCCCTATTGCGCGCAGTAGTGCAGTGGGCAATAATTAAATATCAGGTGCATAAGCTGCTCTTTAATTTGACATGTGTGCTTCAGGCAATAAACACACATGGAGCGACAGGGAAAGCATAATTGCAGGGGAATAAAATATCATATCTGGAGTGAGGAAGAGGATCATTGTATCAGGTACCCGGTGACAGCTCGTTTGATCATTACGCCGAGCTGAAGAGGTTGGCTAATTAGTTGCCATTAAAGCTCACCCGCTAATCAGGGGTCGCTCTAGCATAAAGAATGTCACTCGCTGCAGATGAATGAACAATGCCGTTAACCCTTTCCTGGCCTTCTCTCAGCTCCCCGCAGCTGGCTGGAAGGTATCGCAAACCCCGAGTTCACAGCTGTCGGATACGATAATTAATTCTTTATCTAATAACACGGTAGCAGAAAGATGACACCTAGGGCTGCAGAGAAAAGGGTTAAAGACTACACTGCCCCGAACAGACTTCCTGTAGACGCAAAGCAGTGCAGCTCTGAATATTTACAGAGTTGTGCCGGGATGGGATTTGTTCTCTCAAATCGAGCACTTCGAAAGAGAAAAAAGACAGGATGACATTCTTGCACTCCCAAGAATGGGAACTGCTGTTTAAATGTACTGTTAAAAAATTCAGAGCAGGGCTGGAAGCGCTAGGCCATAATAACATGTGGAGTGAAGGGGTTGAACAGGGGAGATGAAAAAGAATGCTTATCAGACAGCAGCACAGATGCATTATGTCAATAGTGCAGAGCTATGAATTCTTCAGAAAGCAGAAAGTCCCCGGTGAGCGCAGAGCCCCTGTCGGTGCAACTTTGGGTGCCTCTCACTGTGACTTTCAAGGATGCCAGAGAGTGCTCTGCGGAGACACACATGCAATATTAGCTGACAGCCCTGTATAAATAATAAGGCACATAATGCTGCATGTGAGCGCCGGCGAGCACCACAAGGGCTTTCAACAGGTGCGATGTTCGTCTGCGCATTTCCATTTTTTCCGACAAAGAGAGAGTCTTTACCACTGACTTGCGTCTGAAAGCCTCGCCTGATCATTCTTTTATGGGCCCTCTTACCCAGAATGCACTATATATTCACGGGAGCACATGATAATAGGGCAGTCGTGGATAAGGTGGATAGGGGTTGATGGGGTATTCGGGGTGGGGGGAGCAGATGTCCAAGTCAATATATTCAGAGGGGACGCCCAGGGGACGGAGAGGTCTGCGAACACACTCCAGTGTCCGGATGAGATTGTGATATGCACGTCTATGTGTATGCGTAGGTTTGTTCGTGAAGTGGCCGTGAACTCAATTCCCCATTGGTTGCTACTACCAACAGAAACAGAATGTGGTGTGATATTATGAAAGTTGAAACACACTTTTCTCTTTGTTGACTACAGACTGGCTTTTTTTTTGTTAAAAAAGTGTCTGATAGAAAAACACTGCAATTGTTCTAAATATTCTACATAGAGGTTAAAAGTATCTTAATGCTGCTGTTTTATTTTTTCAAATGACGAAGGCCAATGTACACAAACACACATCACTTTCTCATCTGTCTCACAATTATATTATATACTGTATATTATGCAATCTTTTTTTTTATTTAATATTTCAATTAAACAATACACTCCTGAACAAAATTGTAAGACTGGGGGAAACATTACCAGTATTTGCATTTCACTCTGGTGATTTTTTTTTATTTATTAAACCTTTATTTAACCAGGGAAATAATCACATTGAGATAAATATCTCATTTACGAGTGAGCCCTGGCCAAAATAGCAGCACACAATATATAATATATAAATACATAAAACAGAATACACAACACACACATGTACAAAAAATAATACAAAATTAAATGTTAAGAGCAAGTGCAGACAGATTTGAATGATTTGTTTAAGTGTAGCTTGAACTCACTTATCGAAATAAGTTCAAGTTTCAGTGAACTTTGGATCTCATTCCAAACAGTTGATGCACTATAAATAAAAGCAGTTTTTCCAAACTCTGTCTTCATTAAAGGAACATTTAAAAGAATATATCTACTTGAACGTAGATTATACCCTTGACTATTAAAAGTTAGTAAACTACTCAAATATTGGGGAAGCTGGCCGACTAATGCCTTGTATACAAATATGAGCCAGTGTTTGTACCTTCTTATATGAAGTGAAGGCCAACCTACCAACGCACAATGATGCGTGTGATATTTTGAATTAGCTATAAATCTTAGAGCAGAGTGATACACAGAATCTACTGATTTTAGGAGAGCTTTAGTGGTATTTCTGTAAAAAACATCTCCATAATCTAAGAAGGTAGATTCCACCAACTTTCTCTTAGCCGACTGTGAGAAACATGCACTATTTCGAAAAATAAAACCCCAGCTGTAACCTTAACTTAGACAACAGTTGTTTAACATGTAACTTAAATGATAAGTCCTCTTCCAACACAAACCCCAGATATTTGAATCGTTAACAGGTTGTAAGTACTGCTTAAAAATGCCAAAAGAAGAAACAGGGGTAAGAGACAAAAGATAGAGAGTAGAAACTGTATTTAATATCAAACAGGCTGTTCATCAACTGATCAAAAGTTTAAGAGCATAGCCCAAAAATAAACCCCTAACAGAACTAAAAGTGTCAAAAGAGGACTGAGTGGTGAGTAGCCCCACCGTTCTCGTTTCAGCATGCTTCATGGCACTGTTTCCAGGAGGTTGGTGGAAGCGTTGCTCCATGTGGTGAAGATGGCTTCACGAAGGGTATCCATGGTCTGAACTGATCCCTTGCCATCCATCCCCAAATGTTCTCAATGGGATTTAGATCAAGGGAACAAGCAGGATGGTCCAAAAGAGCGACATAATTCTCCTGGAAGAAGTCCTTCGTCAGGCAGGCATTGTGAACTGCAGCGTCGTCCTGTTGAAAGACCCAGTCATTGCTGCACAGATGAGGGCCCTCAGTCGAAAGGGGTAACCCACTGCAAACCGCCGTTTGACGCCCCTGCACAACCTGAAGCTCCATTTTCCCATTGGACCCTCCTTCACTGTGCCTCGTAGAAAACATCTACGGGGGGATCGTAACATTGCCAGTAACGTTGGAAGCCATCAGGACTGTCCAGGTTACATTTTTTTTTCTCATCAGAAAATAAAAGTTTCTTCCACCTTTCAATGTCCCATGTTTACTGCTCCCTTGCAAATTGCTCTTTAAGCCCTTCTCACACAGATGACGTCTTATGGTTATTGGGCTGCAGTCAGCATCAGTAAGGGCCTTTATTTGGGTTGGGGATTGACCTGTGTCTTCACGGACAACCGTGAACAAGGCTCAGTGCAGGTGACATTTAATTTTGGGTCTAGCACTTGACTTCTTTTTCTCATAAATTGACCTTGATAAAGATTTGACCTTTTTAAGGCTATGGTCTTGAACTTTTGATCAGCTGATGAACAGCCTGTTTTGGTTTAAATGCAGTTTTCATTAAATTGCCTACTCTATATTTTTTGTCCCTTGCTTCTGTTTCTTCTTTTGGCATTTTGAAGCTGTACTTAAAACCTGTTAACGATCCACCAGTGCGAAATGCGAATACTGGTAATGTTTCCCCCAGTCTTAAGATATGTAAGCTATAAGGTACGAGAGGCTGTGTTGTATCGTGAATAAGTAACGGCTGAAGGGTGTTAGTGTAAGCAACGCGAAGCGTAGTACCTGCAACTCCTTCAGCCGTTGCTTCTTCACAATACAGCAGTTGCCTTGAGTACCTTATTGCTTTTATAAAACGGTTGCCACACAATAAAAATATTAAAGTAAAAAATATGTATTAGTGCAACTTTCATAAAGTAAAATCACTAAAATCTTTCCTTCTGCTAGAAAAAAAATAGTCCCTGACCGTGAACAGCAACAACATTCCAATCTGTAATATGCATGAAAGCTCAAATAAAAACAACATAGGAACTCCAGTGTTGAGCAGTGATAAATAGAACCGTTGGGTGAAGCGGTTTTCAAATCTACATATAATTCTCTGACAATCACCTTCATTCTAGATACTGATCTGTATAAGCAAGTGAAAAACCCATATCAATTTATGGCTAATCGTAATTAGCAAATATGGTAATTTGATGCTGCAGATTTATACTGTAAAAGTCCTCAATATCTTGCAACGTTCCTAACAAAAACATCTAAAAGGTACAGTCAATCAAGCCATTTGAATAACAGGAAATGTTTCAGGTCTCAATCAAATGGTATTCATATTTCAATGGCATTCAGGCATCATATATTCTCAATTAGATTAATACAGTTCTAGCATCAAAGCTAGAGGGGCTGTTGGTACACTGAGATCACCCAGTCTTATTTTGTTTTTATTATTGTGCTAGCTTTTCTTGCATTGTGTGGGTGGATTTGCAAGATTCCATCTTTCTGACAAATCTAGTAATGCAAAAACTCAAAAGCAAACACATCCCTCTCATTCTCTGCATAACTAAAGAAGTAAAAAAAAAAAGAAAAAAGAAAAAGAAAGAAAAGAAAGAAATCACAGGATTGTATAAATTAAGACCGAAAATGTCATAAATAATGAAATGTGTGCACTATTTTCCCAATCCTGTTTTTCCTTATAAATAAATTATCATTTGTTTCTCAGCATCGCCACACAAAGGCCTCGGACTCCTTTTGCACATTTTAATTATTCTGAAAAAAAATACAACATGAACGGATGGGGTCTGTCTTCTTGCGTTTACGCTTGAGTGTAGCAAAATAACGCATTGAAAGGGAAATAACGAGTAGGGTAGTTTTGCCTCAGTTACTTTGAAAAAGTAACTTAGTTACTTTACAGATTACTTGATTTAAAAAGTAACTTAGTTACTTTACAGATTACTTCATTTTAAAAGTAACTTAGTTACTTTACAAGTTACTTTTTTAGTTAAATTCAGCAGCTGCTGAAAACACCCCTTATTAACAGTAATGTCAATAATGTATCTCCTGACATTTTAAGTTACTTTTCTTTGATTCATGGTGTACAGAGCAGTCTCTTAACCCAGTCACTGGTGCCATCAGTTCAGTACTGGAATTCTAACAACATTTATTGGACACTGGGTGGTCAACAGCGACTCTAAGTGTGTTTGTGGCAATCCTGAAGAGGCTTCCCAGGCAGCTCAGTGACCAGTGAAACAGTACTGTATGTGTTAAAGACTGTTTCGTGGCACACCACTGATTAGTTGTTAGTTTGTTTTGGTGCCTGTCCGAAGGGAGCACCCTTGTTAAAAAGGTTGGCTCATTGGGTGGTAGATACCATTGTACATGCATATGATTTGGCAGGTCAGATAGTTCCAGCATCTATTAAATGCCATTCAACTCCTCTCTGAGATATGTGCAGCAGCCACATGGGCACCATCTTGCACATTTACAAGATTTTACAGGATCAATGTGGCCCCCATTCCCCATTGGTCAGTTCTGCTGCATTCCTGGACAATAGATAGTTGTAGTCCTTGTGATTTGGTTGTATTCGTCTTGCACTATATGTTTGACTGTCTCTGGCGGTCTGTAAAAGTGAAGTAGAAGACCGGTTACTGGTGTAACCTTGGTTCTATCAATAGTGGAAGACCGCTAGAGTATCTGGTCATAGAGATTAAGAGAATGAATTCAGAGGCCGACATTGAAGTGAATGGGTTATAGCTTCTGACACGTCACTGGTCAGGGTCACAGGTGGGAAATCAATGTGGGATTCTCGATGACTCGCGAGAGGCGTATCCTTTTACAATACTCAACCGTCTCTGGCGGGCTTCCACTAACCATAGAACCAAGGTTACTATGCTAATTTGATCTAATATTTAATGTTTTTCTTCTTTTTTTTTTTAAATGTTGTAGATTTAGTTAACAAATGAGAATCATTAATTGTTAATGTTTTTCATTGTTGTCCAGGGTAAATAAAATAAATAGATTTTTAATAATGGGAGAATATGTAAAACTATGGTGTTTTGGGTAAAAGGTGCACCTGCGGTTGGGTTGAAAGGCATAATAATAAATGTCTTGCTGACTTTTCCATTTCTTGACATGACATGTTCTATTAATGTTTAATAAAAAGGCAAATATTTTTTTTTATTATTATTTATTTTATTATTTTAAATTTTTATATTATACTATGGGGAGTAGTAAAAAACATCTTTCTTAAGGTGTGCCTTTAGTCCCGTTGTACTCTACTGTAATTGAGAAGGAAAATTAGAAACTGCTTGACGCTCATTCACAAATCATTAAGGTTGAGCTTAACCTCCAATCTGTTATTAGATTGGTTGACAGTGTTTACAGATGGTGTTTAGGAATGGAGTTACTTCTTGTTAAAGTCTCCCTCAGTAGTAGCAGGAGCAGGAATGGAAATGAAGAGAGGGGGAGAGAGAGGAACATCACTTTCTCATGTGTAAACAGCACTATCCCAGGACACATCTGTCATGGCCCTAATTAGAATCTGCCTTTGGCTTTTGGATGAAATGGAGGAATGGGGAGGGAGGTTTATTTTCCAGGCCCAATAACATCTGCAGTACAAACACTCCACCTATCTAACCACAGTGCTGTCAGAGGCTCACAGGCTCTCTCTCTCTCTCTCTCTCTCACACACACACACACACACACACACACACATGTGTGACATATAAGGGCAGAAGAACAGCTATTAAAGACCCTTTCTGTAAATGCAGCCGGAAGGGCTTGTATGTCTGAGCAATGTAGATACAACATTTTTCTGACAGGCAGTAAAGCAGCTCAGTAAAGTCTGGCTCAGGGCTGCTGACAGCGGGACAAGCAAAAATGTTGCCCAGGCCCTGTAACTGAGGGAGGCCCTAAAGAGACAGATTAATACACAAGAGGTCAAAACATCAACGTTTGTTGTGGACATGCAATTGCCACCACTAAAATCAGCACGTCGGCATCACTCTTAAAAAAGTCTGATACCAACAGAGAACTATTGCTTTCTCAAAGAACAACTTGTTCTCTTGTTTTTTATGAAAACCAGTTAAGAATCTATAACTGATATGCTGATTAGAAGAACGTATAATGCAACACTATGAACTTGTTTAATCTTCAAAGACTTTAATATTTATTTGTAGTTCCATGTGAATTTATCCAACAGAAACCTATTATCATTTAAAGCTGTCACTTGGTGTTCATGCTCAAGAGTTGAGGGAAATCCTGTTACAGTTCATCAAAAGACTTTACTTACTAATGTATCCAATCAATGAGTGATACGCATATTCAAGATATTTATCTAACAGACTGAGTTACTGCTAATAGAAAGCACAGTGGGTGGATTCAATCTAAGATGAAACGAGGAAATGTCTTGTTCACAGTTAATGTTTGCATCCTCATTAAATGTGACATCATGGATATGCACTGAACATTGCTTTATTAGATAAAAAGAGTTTAATATTAATGTTTTTAACACAATGAATTTTTTATGAATCACAAGATAAACGTAAACACATATCATATTTTCCATACGGCAAGGTCTTACCCACAATTCATTAAGTTAAATTTCACATTATTTAAAGGGAGAGTAACTTTCTTTGATCCTTTGCTCCTTTGGCAAGGGCATAAAATTACAGCAAATAATATAAATGATACATATTAAATGTGTATGTGATCATATTATAACATGTCATTAGGGTATAATGCAAATTCAGTCTAAATTAAAAATGTGCTATTAATGACTGACAACGTATTGACAATATAAAAGTACAGTGGGATTTATGTCACACTTTATTTACAACAGGACTGCACTTTTTTGCACTGTTAAATACCAATTGTATCAGTGTTTGTACATTTCTAACTTAACAGCACAAGATGCCATTTGTACAGTAATTGTCTCTAGACTTGTATACCTAATTTTTTCAGCATTAAGTCTCATCTATATTTGTATTCCTGGTCCGGCTTTTTTCTCGAAGTCAAATCTAACGTAAATGTGTACACAATCTATGTACCCTTGGCTAATTTAACTTATTTCAAAAGCAGAGGTAGAGTAGCTGTTCAGGCAGGGCTTTGTGTGTGTGCGTTGTATTGTCTACAGCACGGGTGCGCTCATGGGGCTCTTTGAAGGGCTGAGGCAGAGCTGCCTGTGATAATTAGGGTGCAATGACCTTCTCATTAGAGCCAGGAGTCCTGATGATTATTTCTCCCCTTTTCTCTTAACGTGGACCAGCCACAGAGACAATTTTGGAATATCAAAGCAATTCTCTAAGATATTTATTAGAGTCTAAATGACAAAAACACATAGCAAAAACCTTTGAATTACCAACCCGCTAATGTATGCAGGGCCAAATGAATGGCTCGACTTTTTTTTTTTTTTTACCCCCTCTCTCTTGTAGCTTAAATTTTTCATTACAAATTTCCGGAGCTTCAAAGTAGCATCTCACAGTCGGCCCCCTTTGTTCTCTCCGACATGACAAAGAACTGTCAAAAACTGTCCCCGTGTTTGTTACAGTCTCCCCCTCTCTCTTTATTCACCCTTGCATCTAAATGTCAAATAACCACGCTTAAATACAGCACAGCATCCCCTCATCTGGAGAGGCTTAGAGAGACGAGGAAAGTGAGAGAGAGAGAGAGAGAGAGAGAGAGCGAGAGACAGGGTGAAAAGAGAAAAAAACAGCAGAAGGCATCTAAAAGGGCCTTAATTAATCTTGTGCATTGATTTTGTTTTAGTGTGATGTATTCAATGAAAAAAAGATGATGCTACAAGGAGCTCTCATTAAAATCATTAGCAGCTTGATGTTAGTTGAAAACATCTCACTCTTGCACTTAAAAGCACATTTGCAGGTCTGTCTTTAATGTTGTGAAGAATGGTCTTCTCTAAAGAGCAACAAACAGGGCCCACTGGACCTCTTCGGCTGGAGCGTAAAATGTGCGAGACAATACGTCCCTGATCCAGCCAAGCTGGACTGTGCCCAAGCTGTCCAGTGCAGGACACAGTGGCTGTACCTGAGTACAGGAAAACAGGAGGTTTTGACACTTTCCTTCCAATTATGGGGTGTCCTAATTGGGGCACGGGCCGAAATGCTGACTGTGGGGTTTGAATAGGGGTGATTAAAGACATTAGACTTAAATACAGGATGTGCCAAAAACAGCATGGGGAAGAGGAATGACAACACACTATGCTGCACCAAAACCATGCTGGAGGAGAGGGCTATTCAATCAAATATTCATTATTGTTTAATTAGTGGGAATTCAATCAAATATTAATTATCATTTGGGTGCGACACTTCCGTTTGTTTAGCATTATTGCACTGAACACTGGCACATCAAATGGAAATCAAACAGAAAAAAAATGTACCTACATGCATGCATGCATGCATATATATATATATATATATATATATATATATATATATATACCTATATATATATATATATATATATATGCATAATGTTCCGAAGTCAATCTAATGCGTCATCTAATTAATTTAAATAATTACACTGTAAGATTTTTTTAACACAACATTTTTTTCTTTTGTCAAATCAACTTAAATAATTTATTTTTGAGATGACATTAGTTTGAGTTTCTGCTAGGGATGGGCAACGATTAATCGTGATTAATCGCATGCAAAATAAAAGTTTGTGTTTACATAATATATGTGTGTGTAGTGTGTATAATTAATTTGTATATATAAATACCCACACATGTATGTGTATATTTAAGAAAAATGTGTTATTAATATATCAAATATTTATATTTTTATATAATATTAATTATGTATAAATATATATATAAAGTATATACATGCAAATATTTCTTAAATATATACATGCATGTGTGTGTATTTATATATACAAATTAATTATACACACTACATTATACCCATCCCTAGTTTCTGATGATTAAATCAATCTCCTTCATTGTATTAACTCACTTTTTCCAGTTCAATCAACTTAAAATTTTAAGGCAACCAGGTTACTTACTTTTTTAAGTTAACAATATTTTTTTTACAGTGTATAGGGGATTCTATACAGTAAATATAGTGATATCTAAGCTCCCATCAATACGGGCTGAAATGAAACAAATAAATATAGTATATTTCTGTCGTGACAACTCTCAGGGTGATTGGCATGGTAATAGTTATGACAATGTTGTATGTTCGATATTTGCGGATATAGATCTCCTTCACTGCTGCTCCTGCTGCTGCAGAGCAAGTACTGGAGTTGCTACTGCCAATACATACACGACATGCTGCTGTGAGCAAGTAAGACATGCTGCTGTACAATATAGCGTACATAAATTATCCATAGCAGATCTAATACAGGTGGATCTGGGGAAGGAGGAGGGATTCTGAAAGCATTGCTGCACTGCTAAGGCAAATACTACCCAAGTATTTGAAGGAAAGAAAGTTTGAAAGAAAGTATCTTTCCCTATAGATATAACGGTACGATTGTGAACAGGTGAGTAAAAGGACCTATTGAGCCTGCACCATCTAGAGTTTCATGCCATAATTATATATATATATATATATATATATATATATATATATTGCACACCAGCCAGTTAGAATAATGGAAAAATGCCACATGGTATTCAGAGGGTATGTCAAATGAGAGTACATGTCAAAATGATGATGAACAAACATTCTAAAATTAGTAAAACTCTAATGACATCTGTAATTGCATCAGCATACTCAACTGAATGAGCAATCTCAGTCACCTGCTATAACAAGCAAATTGCTGATCAGACTCATCAAACTCTTCCATTGGAAGTAACTTGAGGTTTAATTTGAGGCTAAATAAAGTTGATCTGAGTTCGTACAAACTGCCCATAAAAAGTATGAAAAACATCAACACATAGTTCGACTGACATAAACATGATCGGCACGCAGCATCATAAAACACAAAGGCCACACTATTAATAAATCATCCAAAAAGTTATAAAACCACATGCAGATCAGATGCAAACTTTTTCAAGACATTTAGCAGTGAAACCTGATTTGAATTACCCAGTGGTAAAGTGTCATATGGTTCAAATGCACTTGGAAAATTTGAAGATTAAAATGCTTGAGTGACGCGCATCTCCCTCACATATGATCCCTCACTCATCAAGAACAAACAAAGCCACAGCCTCCAAAATAATTACATCATTAAAACTGTGCTGGACCAATTAAAGCCCGGCTACCCTTACCTGCTTTCACAGCTAATTAAAAAATTAACCCTCTATTTAGGCTTTGGCACTCTGCCGTCAATGCTAATAGATGGGGGACTTAAAAAATGGGCCAGCCCTGTAAACATATAGCACCAAATATCCATGACATAGGCTTTGATTATCTCTGTTTAAGATGCTGATTGGTGTTGACATGAGGTTAAAATGGAGGGAATTGTTGATTTGGTTTAATCATGATATGATTGCAAGTAAATTAAACATTTGGGGTTTGAAACATCCATGGGACAATCGGCATGTGAGAGAAAATCGACTTTTGAGTTTCCTATTTAGGTCATCTTACTCAAAGGTGTGAAACGGACAGGCTGATGCTCGAAATGACACCAAATGAGTGATGCACTCCAACGGAGGAATGCACTTGAAGTGATCCATTAACTTGGCCTTTTTTTGCAGCCTTGAGCCTGATGCACCTGCAAAGCCTCCCCTTATACCAAGTGCTGTATAAATTAATCACATGCAGCCTCATGCACTTTGATGCATTTCCTAATGCACATTAATGAGGGGTGACAGCTGTCGCCAGAAGGCAGAATAAAACAGTTACAATTTAGGTAAAATCACAATGTATCTGAAAGACATTTGTACTGTGTCTCTTATCTCCTACTTATTTTAAATATTTTTACTCAGTTAAAAACTAGTAAGTTTTAAGTAAAAAAAAAAAAAAGGCAAACGAAATCTTGAACCTTCTAGTTAGTGGTCTGAATCAGACTCACTCAGAAAATCATTCAGAGGCATCTCAACTAACTCCTCACTGAACCTCAAGCAATTTTTCGCAATTGTCTTATTCACTGGAAATCGTTACTGTGATGTATATTGTAGATTTGTGGAAAATAGGCTACTTAGAGGCTGATTTAAAAAATAAAAAATAAAAATTACACTGTTTTCATTGTCCACTTTAGACATTTTATTATCTATAAGTATCTAACCCTAAACCTAATCTAACTTTGCAATAATACTCTAAAAAGAGTAGGTTGACATGTAGTAGCAAAGTTACTTATACTGTAGTTAGTAGAATGCTTAAAGTGGAGTATGAAAAAGTGTCACCAAATTAAAATATATATATATAAAAATTATATAATTTAATACTCTTCAGTTTTTTCACCAAAAAGATAGATTTAAGCCAGTTATTTATCTTTGCTGTAGTAGTGTATCAGTAGGAAATATCAGATTACATTCCCAAACAATTCTTTTGCTATTAATAGTAATAATCTTTACAATTAAAGAAACAGAAAAAATTTGAGACTACAGAACTGCTGCAGTGTTGGTGTACATTTTATTTAAGCCTTAAATTTCTTATTGTGCTATATATCGTTTCATTTTATGCAAAGCAACATACAGGGGCACGATGCGAATCATCTACACACGACAGTGTCACGTCGATCTTTTCGCGTGATGGAAATGCCTTGCATACAACTTTAGGATTTTATTCAAACAGATACAGAATATAAATATGTATGGTTTCAAAATATGTTCTCAGAACTGTACACTGATTGTTTATGGACAGGTTATGAAGCCTATTGTTGCATATTTTGGTTACGAGTGAAACGCAGGGCGACGGTCCGAAGATGGAAGTTCCCCTGCTCTCTTTATGCTGGGACTAGCCACTCAGCAATGTCTCGTCTCCAATTAGTACAAAATGCGGCAGCTAGACTTCTGACAGGTGCTAAAAAACGGAATCATATCACTCCTATTTTACGATCCCTACACTGGTTGCCAGTGCGTTATAGAGTGGAGTATAAACTTTTAATTTTTGTGTATAAATCCATGAATAGTCTGGCTCCACCATATCTGTCTGCTCTATTGACTGAGCATCGTCCGTCCAGATCACTACGGTCATCAAATCAGAGACTCCTATCTATCCCTAAGTCAAAACTAAAGTCCAGGGGGGACCGTGCCTTCTCTGTAGTTGGCCCCAGACTATGGAATGACTTGCCCACTTCCATTAGAATGGCCTCTTCGCTTTCTGTCTTTAAATCCAAGCTAAAAACACTCTTATTGGACAAGGCATTTAACACATGAGAAAACATTATTACACTGTTTCTCTTTTTTAAACTGGTGAAGCACTTATCTTGCAGTAGTCTATTTAAATGTAATCCTGAACTTTTGTTGCTGTTTTGCTGTCAGTCTTTTATGATATTTATTAATATTGTAAAGCACATTGGACAATGTAAATTGTATTTAATTGTGCTATATAAATAAACTACCTACCTACCTACCTGCTGGTCGAACTTGAAATACTTATAAATGTTTAATTTTTACTTCTAATATGTGTTAAACAAGCTTAAATGTTGGCAATATGTATTTAAAATTATGTAAAATTTACTATACTGTAAAATACGATTGAAAATAAAGGAATTATAATGCAAGCCAGTGGTTGTATTTTTTAAAAGTTTAGAGGATTTAAGTTAGACATCAATTCATGTATGAAGGGAAGTAAAAAAAAAGAAAAAAAATATATAATAAGCTAGTATTAGAGTAAAACTGAATCAAATATATTGGGTTATATAAATAACCCAATTTGTTGAGTAAAATTAACCCAACATGCGTTCTGTCCTATATTCACCCAGCCATTGGGTTGTTTTTAGCCCAGTGTTTTTAGAGTGAACCAACACTAAGGGAAACTTTGAAGGCAAGGCAAGGTGACGTTCAACCATAATCAATGGCACAAATACAATTAGCATCACTAGAGTGACTGCATCAAATTGGAACTAATTTATACTAAATATAACTAGAAAACCCCCAGAGTTTATGTAACCAAAATAATTGTGGTCTTTACCAAAATCTGCACACATGTATATACATTGTTCATAGGCAGCATTTCACACAGACGTTGTACCCAGAATCCCACCACAAACAGTATAAATACACTGCAAAATATCTCATTAAGATCATTAAATGACCTTCAGCGGTTAATTAGATATAAAGCGCAGAATATGGCGGCAGTGTGGCCGATTCTATTATTCATCTTTGGCCTGTAATGACATTTCTCAGCTGTCAGAAGCGTTGCGGGGGGTTGCCAGTGAGGACCGGGGTGAATTGAACCCCTAAGGGGTGCACGAGACGTTTTTTCAGCGTGCGTGATGCTTACTAAATACTAAAAACACACATAACACAAACCAGTAAATATGGTAACAATATACTGAGCGTCAGCCCTGCTAAGGGAATGCTTGTGACCTTCCTGATTTCAGAGCAAGTCCATATTTCTCCCTCCCAATAAAAGGCTTTAAAGGGATCCTAAAGATTTAATTAAGATGTCAGCTGGCGTGGGTCACTCCTAGTGCAGTATCACAGGCTGGAAGATATACTGTACCACTACAAAGGGCCAGGCTGAAGCTAAGTGGCCTGGCAGAGCTGTGCTGGAATGCAGAACTTCTGATTTACAAAGGGTGCCTCACTGTAAAACACAAGTAGTTTAAACACAGTCGCAAAACTCTGAGCAGACAGCGCTCACTGCTCTGTCCGGCCAAAAAAGAGGCTCAGGACAGTTGTTATTATTTGGATTAAGGAACATCAATCTGAAAAATAGATAAAAACGGTCACTTCTAAACATGTTCATACAGTTCAATCTGATTGGTCGAGCAGTGTTCCAACAGCACTAGTAATTCCATAGAGGCCTTTCACACAGAAGGAGTTTAGCATTTACTGCTCTGCTTTTTCCATGTTCTCCATAATAGATAGACCTGTTTGAGCGCATCTCATGCATGATACAGCATTCTAAACATGTGATCAAATGAAAACGTCACCTTTTATTAAGCTCCCCTCTAGACCTTGCAGTGCCCTGCATCACAATTTTAACTTCAAAAGAATGTTCTGTGTGAATGGCCTCTTACTGTTAAAATAGCTCCACTGTTTTGTGTTTGCCCTTTCCAGACTGTATTTGTCTGTTTATTAGTGGTGGGTTTGCATGGTACATTTATACAGTGGGAGGTGGCAAGTGACTGATATATCATGAGTGAGTCATTCAACTGATTAGTTGAACAAAAATGCTGATTTATTTAAGAATGAAACGTGACTGCCTTTGAGTGTGTCATTGAAACGTTTACCTAACCGATTCATTCAAATGCAACTTATTCATTCAGGAACCTACTGTGGCTGTGTCCGAAAGCTTAGGCAGCTGACTTGTTGCTTTGCTGGCCTATCAGGCAATGACTTTGCAGGCGTCGTTTGCACTTCTGAGGCAGCGTAATGATTTAGTGATATACAAAAAAATAGATATAGAGCGAGCTTAAATATTTAATTAATACAATAGTAATTTTGTACTAGAAATTCTAATACTAAAGAGAATTTCTAGTAAAGTACTAAAGCGTCGATCAAAAACATACGTTTACACACAAACTGACCACCAACGGCAACTTAAGCCTTGGGTATACTCGACGCATTCACAGGGGCGCGAGTCTGCGTTGACTGCACACGCACTTCTCCAGACGGACAAGGCATTTATACTTGGCGCGCTCGCCGCTTAATATTCTGAAAAACGACAGCGGGCGACTCAGCAATGAAGAAGTAGTTTGCTCTTTATTAGTATGTTATAAATTGCTAATTCATAAAAGAGTAAATGCAGTAGGTTTGTTGTAGCCTACTTTCACTGCCAGCGCAGTCTCATCCCAAGACTTCATATAACTGACGTCTTTTGACCATACGTCAACATCCGCCTTTTTAGGGTACCCTTAAACGTCGGTTAAATGACGTTATCGGATCCTGACCCTACCCCAGACCTAAACCTACCCCGTCACCTAACTGACGTTAAAGGTAAAGCGTCAGTTGTATGACGGCTGCGGGATCGTCATTTAACGTTGATCGTCATTTTAATGTTGACGTATGGTCAAAAGACGTCCCAAGACGTCAGTTATATGACGTTTTGGGATGAGACCGTGTTATCACTGCATGTAAACAAGTTAAACAACTGAAGCCTAATTGAGGAGTGTTCAAACCTTAATTTGATCAGCAGGGCTTACTTCTGCTATTGTAGGCTTATTTTGTAAAATGTAACCAATTACTTTAGACAAGTGCAAACTGGGTGCTTAATGCAAATGTTTTTCTGTTCACAAAATGACATTTTATGGTCGCCCATCAATTCAAATGTCTCTGTGTATAGAAGGATCATAAACATGCTGATTCAGCTCGAAGTTGGTCATCTTCAGATGCAGCGCTGCGTGATGTTATAAAAAGTGGCGTGCACACCTGTAGGCGAAATGGAGTCTTGAACCCAACGCGCACGATCGGCCACACCGTCATTTTTGCCACGCGCACCTTCGCACTCTTGCGGACGCCTCGAGTATACACAAGGCTTTAGATGCCATTATTTTTTAGCCTAACTGCCACAGTCTGGAACACACAGGATTGTGGGATATCGAAGGCAGCGAAGGATATTTGACCTATATTTACTGATACTGATCAATATTAAATATTGATTTATATTTTTAAGCTTTCGTGTTGTTTGGAAAGATGCAACAGTTCTGCTGTGGCTCAATTTGTAACTATTCACGCTGTTTAAAACAGACAAAACGAGTACATTGCAAAACTCGTCTAAAATGTAAGTTGCTCAAAACCTGCAATATTGCTTACGCACTTTCAAAATATCAGACAAAAAGTCCTCATCCAAGATGTTTATAATGCAAAGCAAAATACCAATGGGCCACAAAAGGGTAAAGAAATGCTTTTCTCACTGTCTGTCATCTTGTTATTTTGAAAGCCTTTTTGCATCACACAACAGATGAGATTTTGAACGGCACTTAAGGGGCTTCTTTGGGGGCTCAGGAAGAGGAGGGTGGGCATACCGAGTGACAGTGGGCCAACAGTAAGAGTCTCTGGAACAAACCGGCCTTCATGTGCAGCAAAAGACCTGTCACAACCCCCAGCCGACAGCAGTCCCACAGTTCATGGGACAAATATCAAAAAAAGAAAAAAAGGCTCCACAGGGCCTGACAAGAACTTGTCCTAGTTGATCAGGTAAGACAGCACTGTGTGAGCATCTCTGCCACACCACAAGGGCTAGAATATCTAAGATCTGCCTCTCATGCTACTGCAAATCACATCCAGTTATTTAAAACTACATGTGGCATTATTTTATCCATTCACATGAGAAATTATAAATGAGAGTCTGTTTTTGGGGGGGAGCTCTGTGCATTTTTAAACCTTCAAAAATACTTTATGGGAACTCCTATACATTTTATTAAAAAAAAAAAAAAAAAAAAAATCGAGGACCTGTAAAGCAGACCTGGTGAGATTCACCTTTTTCTCACATGCAGCAATGAATTAGGAAGATGCGCTCTGAAAAGGAAAAGCTATTCTGGGTCATGGGCCAGGCATGTCTCCCTTAATCCTCCTCCACATGCATCTAACCAAGTGAAGACTGATGCCTTTGTTAAATATTCATCAATGGCTGTCAATAATTAACTGCTCATTATATGAACTCAACGAGGATTCTCATTCCAAAATTAATGTGGTGCTAATGCACAGGGTGAAACCACGCTCTTAAGAGCCGGAAACCTACCATGAAAGCGTGATCCTCGCTATTCTTCCTCAGTTGTAGAGAGAACAGAGAGCTTTGTCTTCAATCAAAAATTTAAAAGCGCTTGTCCCCTCTCGTCAGATTTCGATCTGTTGGTTTTGTATTCTTTAACCGAACAAGACGTTTCAACTGAGGCAATAGAAAATGGAGCTTGTTATTTCTGCTTTTTAAATATAGAGAAACTTTAAAAGAACAACTTTTTTTTCGTAACACGTATCCTTTTGAGAGCCGAGCATAATGACGTGAGAAAGAAATGTATTCGGATTTGTCATACAAATGTATTGTGAGATCGCGGGCGTGAAGATGCGGTCCTGGGGCAACGGCAATGCAAAAGCGACTGTAATCAACGACATCAAAGAGAAAAGTCACTGTTTCTGCTCTGAGAAACTTTGAGGCGTGTGTTAATAACCATGCATGGAGAATTTTCTTTTCTTTATTGTTGTTGTTTGTTGTTCTGATTTACAGCAGGAAATCCCTCACTGAGCCATCAGAGAGTTGAGCTGTTCACTGTGTCTGTGTGTGTGTGTGTGTATGTGCGTATTGCTTTAGGCCATGACCATGCAAGTAAACAGAAGCAGGCTGTACACATTTGCAATCACACACACACACACACACACTTTGTTAGCTTTGTTATTTCAATTGTTATTACCCCATTTGTATAATTAGGCAACTAAATTACTCACATCAAAGATGCCCGCCCCTAATAGACACCCGTATCTGAGGACATTGGAAAGATGCCTTGCTCCTCTCCTACTAAAAGATGCTAGCCTTGATTAGCACACTATTATGAGTGCTTAGAGCAAAGCAGGCTGAACACACACACATTGTCGCTGGCACTTCTGCCTAGAATAACATTATTTTCCCAGCCTGTCAACGGGGCTTCCTGTCTTCCTTGTGGGCGACAGATCTTTTTAACACAGTTAGATTATAAACACAGAAGTCAAAATGTGCTAGAGAGTGTTCAGCATTGTTGTTTCCCCACCAGGTTTCGAGAGCAGAACACTATTGAATTAAGCATATACGTGACATCGAGTAAGTCTCACAATCAGACTCCTGACACTAATCAATACAGGCTTTCCAACAGTAAACATTCTCTCTCCATTTCTCACCGTCTCAGATGTGAATTCCAATACAAATTCTACAAAAAAAAAAAAAAAAGTATTCTTGTAGTTTCTGGCTTACTTAAAATTTTTAGGAACTCAAGTAATGCATCTCAATGAAGATTTTTGGTTATGTACAAAAGAAGCATAGAAGGTGAGTTGGATTCATGCATTTTTTAGCTCCAGGAGTCAGTCACACTCTCTCTCTATCTATCTCTCTCTCACACACACACAAGCATGCACTTGAGCATGAATAATTAATATGGTTGCATTGTTTAACAGTTTGCTACTTCTATTTACACGGTTGGTGAATTTGTTGTCATGTTTAATAACTGATTGCCTTATGTGATTTATTCTTCTACTTCAGAATGATCAGTTGTTTTATTGTTATCCTTGTCGTCTTTCATGTACCAAGCCGTTTAGTCTCATGAATGATTATATGATGAATATTCATGTGATGTTGTCAGTAGTTCAAGACAACAGGCAGATGATACAGTATGTGCTTGATATGTAAATGTTGCACAGGGAATATGACATAATAATAAGCAATTGAAATCAATGAATAAAGGCAAAGCTTTGCAAAGAATTTTTTTTGCGTGCATACAAACTTGAGAGAATTACTCAACTAGAGATTTGCCTAAAATAAACACTTTGAGGTGAAACCATGAAAATTGTTGCCTGAAAGTTCAACACAGAACTAATTGTTTTTACGGTGTACAGATTTAATGTCACCAAGTAAGCGAATTATCTATGGCTGCTGTACTAGCTCTCTGAACGTTCTCTGCTGAATCTCTGCTTTTTCCCAGTCTTGACTACAGCCACTCTTCCTACAGTAATGTGCTGAATTTGCAAGTCTTCTGACATTGGGGTGAACAAAGATGGCTGTGCAGTTAAGTAATGGGAGAAAGACTTGTCAAAGACAGTTTGCAGTAACTTGAGTGACAAAACCAACGCTGCCCCAGCCATCAATTTAATGGTAATTACTATTTAATGTATTTTACTTAAGAGCATATGCAAAATTAAGAGTAAGTCACAAAAAAACACACATTTTATGTGGTTTTTAAAGAATAATATGCATAATATATTGGACTGTTAATATTGATGAACAGAGACCTTAAGTATTGCTTGTTTTAGCCTACACTTTCACTGAAAGCTTTGGTCTCTATTAATAAGAAAGTAAAAAAAAAGTGATAGCTTGTCAGCTTTTCCTCTAAATCTCTAAAGTTTCTGTTAGACCTACATTTTAGAATAAAACATTTTATCATCATTTTACCAACTCGATAATGCATGCACAAAATGTAAATCTGACAACTACGAATATTAATTACAGAAATAAGGATATGTAACGGCCATTATTTTGTGTCTTACGGTACATAAATATAATACTTCACATATATATAAAAAAAATAGCAATATATGGCATTTAAGTAATTTTACAAATTGTAATATTTAGAAAATAAATATGAAAAACATGACACTTAGATTAACATAAGGAACAATCTAAAACACATTTCTTCCAAATATAAAAACAGACTAAAGTATATTCACCAGGAGTCTCAAAAAGATCAAATCAGTGTATGAGAGAGGGGCAAGGACTAAGGTTAAGAGATAAAGAAAATCTGCTTATTTTATTAGCATGGATCCCCCAGGGGATCTGGAGAGTCCATGGACTGTCAGGACCTATTAAACATGTAATTCATGATGGAGGAAAACTTTGTACATAGACAACCCAAGCAAAGGGTTATTAAAAATATGAGCATGGCCGTGGAAAATAAATAAATAAATAAGAAATACTGATTAAATTTTAAGCAGCCGACGGGCCGATATTTTGCCTGAGGCGTATTTGTCAGTTTCAAAGGGTGTTTTTATTAATTTTGTATTTTGCATTTTGTTAGTGGAAAGAGCCTGCTCCACTGGGAGCGCCACAAGCTATAGACAGCAGAGCCTATAGGAGAGAGACGCAGAGAATGTCAAACAGCAGAAAACACGCTCATAGAGTCAAATCAAACATGGGTCCTGAGCTAAGACCACTACAAGACACACACACACACACACACACACACACCAAGGGCAATTTTAGCTTATTACACAAGCACACAGATTCATGATGATGTTTAATTGTAACAAATGTTTTTACACTATGCTTACCCCTCTTATTTATCAAAGCACTTATCAAAGCATTATTTAATGTGTGTACAGAAACTAAATATTTACACTTTGAATATACACTGTATATATAGTACATACATAAATTAGATACAAAATTACTTCAGCAAAGTAAATGTAAATCACCATAAAAGAGAAAAAGAAAAAAGAATGGCAAAAAACTTGTAAAGATACTGACAAACACACTACTTAAGTGCATCCACCAATCATCAATTGTCAAGGGCTTGGGGGGGGAAAGTAGGCCAAATATATGAATTATAAATCTTATTTTGTATATATATAAAAAAAAAAAAAACTATAAAAAAAAAGCCAAGCTTGAAGTGCACAAAAACTATGAACAACCAAAAATATAAACATGGCAAAATGATTTAGCACTGACACATGGACAAATACATCCTTTTCCAGCACTGTGTGCAGTCACTGGTGGTTAATACTAAAACAGCTTATGAATTTCATAAGAGAGATAAACAAAATGCACAGTAACACTTTTTAATGACTTTAATGAATAAGTCATTCATAAAACACTGAATAATGCCAGATCAGTAACTTATGTATATATGAGCACACAGCACATATTTCTAATTAAATTAACTGTGCTCAGCATTATATAAAAAATAAAATACTAGGGTTAGCCTAATTTTTAGAATAATTTTTCAGTTAAACATAATTTGTTTTTATGTTGTTTCTAAAATGTTATAATATGAACATATTTTATAATATATGCAATTAAAAAAATCTAAAATATGTAATTAATTAGACTGACAGCACTATTAAATATATGTAAATAAAAAAAGAGAGAGAATGCAGCCTCGCATAAGAAAATAAACGATCTGGTAACAGTTCAGGCTTACAGAGGGTGTCAGATGCAATCAATGTTTTATGCAAATTGCATTGGAAAACGGAGGCATCAATGGGTTAATGGTGAAAACAAACCCAATTTTCAATATATTGAGGGCTCATGCATTGAGAAAGCTTCAAACAGCACTGAGCACTGAGTAAAGAAGACCTGCCCTTGGGCTACAATTTACAGAAAGCTTTACCTGCTGCTGGCTCAGCCTGGATTGGAGCCTGAAGACAAAGCAAAACAATTCCCACCAATGCGTGAGCAAGTGTGGGTGTGTGTCTGCGTGTTTCTGCATGTGTGTTCTTATTAACTCCAGTACCCTCTTGTGAAGCAGAGATGACTTATTACCAGAGTCAGCGAGTGGTCATGGTAGTAAACTGATACATGCATACCGTAGACGCCTGTATAGAAGAGAGGCTAAATGCGAATCAAGTTCCCGGAAAATATTTCAAATCTGCTTATGTACTGCAAGATTCTCCAGTTGTTTGCCACTGAACGGGTCACATTATCAAACTCATGCTACAACATACCATATGAAAATGATGACATGCTAATATGCCACCTTCTCCCAAGCCCTTACCATTACCTCTATTTCCATATTAAAAGGTAAAATACCCTGGCACGCTCTCTCTCTAAATGGGTCCTATTAACAAAATGCATCACACCTTCAAATTCAATTACATTATAAATGCTCATGGCACATTTGTGTCAACGCAGCATGTCAGAATGGCTTAGTGAGGAGATGCCACTTTGTTGTGCAGTAGAGAAGGAGTTAATTAGCCAACCGGATGCAACGTGTAAAAAAGAGAGAGAGAGAGAGAGGGAGATAAACCAAGTACTTGGATAATCATGCTTTCCTCTTATTTATTTCATTATTTGTTGACAACGTTGAGCTTTTGAAGTCAGATCTGTCAAAGAAGCAATCTGACACACGCCCGGATTATAGGAATGCATAGGGAGAGTGAGCTTTGTTCATTATGCTTAATTTTGAATAAATCTCATAGAAAGCACCAAATTACATTTAAGTGATGTGTTCAAAGCGGCTCAGTTAAAAGCACTTTTGAGTGCAAGCATCGCCGCTCGCTTTCTCTTCTCTACCCGCTTTCAAGAAGGCACGTTTCTTCGATCGCATTGCTAACGGGGCAGGGCAACCGTGCAGATTAATTTAGACTGGTATATGGGATGATTTGTACAGGCGGGATTGAGCAACGCTTATTAAACACGGGAGGAATTAAAAAAGCCATCTGAAAGACTGCCTGTTTTATGCCAACACACTAATCAGTAATTAGTGCCGTATGCGTCCTAATACACGGCCCTCTGCGGCACTGAATTCCTGCATTTTGTGAAAGAGAGCATGGAAGGAACCTGAGTTTGGCAGGTCTTTCATCATTACCATTTGTGTCTCAACCTCTGAAGACTGATTCGTGGTTATTTAATGATTGTGATGGCATCGTTGCATGTGTTACTCTGCCATGATTGCCTGGAAAGCGAGACAGAGAGAGAGCAATAAGCAGCAACAATCAAAACCGTATTCTAAATATGCCATAAATGAAAGGAGTGTAATTTGTGTAAGTGTAAGACTTATTTAAGGGGTTATGACATTTATATCAGATATATGTGAATGCAGAATCAAACCCTGTTTGGACAGGACTAGTTTACCAGAGGGACATTAGAGAAATCCGTGTTTCACAGACGTACGTTGTCATTTTAATCCCGTCCAAATTTGTCATGTCTGTGCTTTTCTTACACATCAGTAAAAATTCCAGGGAAAATTACCTACTCAACAATCCTCTGAGAAATCTAATCCCATCCGTCTGTGACTGCTGATGTTGTATTATCCTAACGCTTCTTGCGGGTTTTTTGACCTACCCGAGCTACCGTAGCACCAATCTTCTGAATGCTTTTATTTCATTTCAACACGGTTGGTATCTGACGAAAAAATTACATTATAAAATGAACAAATAGAGCTAAAGTGCGGAAACAGCGGATTTTAATATCAGTATCAAGTGAGATAAGCCTACTTGCTTAAATGTCTCCACCCAGTTATGTGGGTTTATTATGAACAGCCACTTCAATAAACTTATATGAAGTTAATTTAAATAGGGTTTTAATAATAAATACAGTTATATCAATAAATAATTCATTTAAAGAACATATACTTGATGCACACAACCGCAGAACATGACCTTCTGTAAAGCACAAATCTAGAAAACACACACACTCCCACCTCTGTATTTAAGGTGCAGTATGTATTTTTTTAGCGGCCTCTATCTGTGATGTTTCAGATTGCAACCAGTTTTTACAAGAGCGCGCGTGCTCGAACACTCATGGTACACACACTGAGACTTTCAACACACCGGAGAAAGCATCACACAACATGCTGGAAACACATGTAAACTCCCACTGCAACGTTACAATAATAGGCTACTTTTATCAGCTTGACATTGAACTAATGCTCTATGTTCGTAACATGATAATGTTGCGTTTGTGGTGTTATCTAGCATAAGGCATTTCACTAACTATTTGTGTATCTTTCACAGTCAGCAATGTCAACATAGGTGAATGTATATAACGAAAACGGTTAGTGAACGACTGAACACTTTCAGTGTAACAGTAAGATCGTAGGAAGTGATTTACTGTACTGAACGTGTCTGGAAATGTGTATTATCAACAATATGATAGAAGTGGGATAAGTGACGTTAGACAGTGGATCTACATAATATAAAAGTTATATCCTAAAGCACCCAATTTTTGTTATCTTGGAACAGTCTTTTGTATTTATTTCATGTCTCATATATGTTGTAGTTTACTTTGTTATTACATTACAGTTTACCATTATTTTAGAATATCTAAAAACTTGTGATTTATCACAATAAAAATAGTGGAGGTCTCTCCATAATTCAAACGCTCTCTCGATGTTGATCCGTGTTTTCGTCCTAAGTCGATCAGATTCACGTTGACCTGACGAGCTTCAGCAGATACATTTTTGTTTTTATTTTTTATACTGTCTTCATGTGGAGTTTGTGTTGGAGTCTGTGTTGTGCTGGAGGCAGGAGTTTTTGTGTGTTATCAGACTCCCATGTCATGGAGTTGCGTCGCATAGACTGTATATAAAAAGGAGAGAGCCTTGGGAGCACGCATGCACGCCACATCCGATGGATTTCGCAGAAAATCCGAGCAAGAGACTTCACATAGAAATAGGAAAACTGGCCTTCAGAGGTAATAGCAAAACCCACCCAGTAGATCATTGTAATGTGTGATTACAACCCCTTCACACACAGGCGATAAAAAAAGGATTCATTTTAGAAGAAAAGTTACATATAGCACCTTTAAACATGGAGGTGTTAGTCCTGTCCGAATCAGAACATGAAAACACAGATGCCAGATTATTACAATTGTGGCCAAACTACATTTGGAAAACGAGTCCCGTCTGAATAGGGCTATACTGTAGGCTATTCAGAAAACAGAAATAGTGAATTTAACTCCTAGTACAAGTTCTTGAGTCATAAACGTTGAGAATCAATGCACTAACCCACTGAAAAATCCAGCATTGCTGGTCACCAACATAGGAAGCAGGAGAGTTGCATGGTGCCCAACAAGACCAGCACATAGTGTATATATACTTTAGCTCCAACTTTTTCAGCAGGGCAAGAAAGCAGTTTTTTTTACACTTAGTTTATGTGGTATTTCAGCGACATTAGTTAACCTCCTGAAATCTAGTGTAAGTAGTCATTAAAATCATTCTAGTGCTGCACTTTAAATGAACTAAATGTCAGAGCAAACATGCCTCCATTCTATGTACATTAGACTCATTACATACAGACCGCACATATTCACAAAACCGCCTGTGGAAAGCAGGCGGTACATGGAACTTAATTTAATTCAATAATTATAATTATTATCTTATAACCAAGTACTGATTCAGATATCAGGATCACCTTCCACACTCTAGCTCTCTAACTGACCTGCTGAAGATTGTGTTTGTGCCTTTACCTGATTTGCATAAATTCTTTGCATGAATCGGCAACTAAAACAACACAGAAAGCATGTGAAAATAATGCTATCAATCAACAGGCACAATTCATTCTTAGTAGTGATTTTTTAATGAGTAAAACATCACTGAAAAAGAGAATCAGACAGATTTGCTATCTACATTTTACTTCCTAACAGCACTGGTTTAAATAACATCAAGAAAACTGAGACAAGATGTTGTAGCGTAGCTGGTTTGCACAGGATATATAAAGTAAAAACATAGATTTTATCAGTGCAATTATGCTTGGTATCTCAGTTTAATGCATTCTGCAGCAAAACACCGTTGTTCAGTATGATTAATTCAAGAGGATCTTAACAATAACATGAGAGACAATGCTGTGGGTAAAGGAGGGATGAATAAACCATGTGAATGTCTCTTAAACATTGATAACACTCTAACGCCCAGTTACATTGCTAAGATTTCATGTCCCATTTCATGGAAGGATCGCATGTCCCAGAGCAGTAGACTGAACTGTGAAGGCCAACAAGTGTACAAAGAAGAGGATTTATGTTCCTTTTTTCTATCCACAAGCCCTAAATATATACTGTATTAAAACAATTAATGATAAAAAATAATGTTAAATGACATTTCCTATCAGCAAAATATATAAATAAAGGGTTTTTTTAAAACCCTTTTTTAAAGGTGAAAATACTAACATGCCTAAGATATTTGCACAGTACTGTGTGTGTGTGTGTGTGTATATATATATATATATATATTAGGGATGCACCGATATGAAAATTTTGGCCGATACCGATAATTCTTTTTATTTGACAGCCGATAACCGATATATTGGCCGATAAATTGAAATCCAAATTTTTTTACAATTTTGAGAGCCTGATTACAAAAACAAAAGTCTCACAATTAAACCCATGTCCCAAGCGCACAATTATAATGATGTTCTCATTATAGTGTTATGTAGCTGATATGACAGATTTGCGCTGCACATGTTGCAACGAACCGTATTTTCATTTTTTGAAGAGATTTCAATCATATTTCAAGAAATTCAAAAACATAAACAGTACTCAACATGTGTCTCAGCTGAAGGGAATACTACATTATTTATCGGCTTTAATATATCGGCCACATTTTCTAACCAGGCCGATAACGATAACATTAAAAATGAACATATATCGGCCGATACCGATATGGTGGCTGATATATTGTGCATCCCTAATCAATCTATCAATCTATCTATCTATCTATCTATCTATCTATCTATCTATCTATCTATCTATCTATCTATCTATCTATCTATCTATCTATCTATCTATCTATCTATCTATCTATAACTTTTGTCCCTTTATGAATCTTCCAAAAGGAGAGAAAAATCCATAAGGAAATCATGGTGTGTTGAGGTTTTTCTGTTGCTTTGGGGGACACAAATGTTTAGAAAAAACCCACTCACTCAAACCTCTCTCACACACATTGTTTGATTCCACATGAAAATCACTTTGTTCCATGTTGAAACAGCATGTATCCCCACCTGCCCACAAAGAGGTTCCCTAAACCCCCCAAAAAACAAAAACAAAGCACGCACACACACACACACACACACACACACACACACGCAACAGAGTCTGCTCTCTATCTACCACACAAGCACAATAACTTCACACGGATGCATGCATGTATTTTCAGAGTTAACTGCATGTTCCTCGTGTTGTCATACTGATGGATGGTGACTATCAGCTCTGTTTGGGACTGGTGGACTTCATTATGAACCAGAAACTTCTCCTGTCAAAAAGAGGCAGATGAATAAGTGTGTGAGAAAGAGAGAAAGATTACATTCTCTACCGCCGGAGAAAAACAACCAGCTTTTAAGCTGCTAAACAGGATGCTTAATAAATAGATCCAAACAATCCATTATTCACTCATTCTTTGTTCAGTGCTAACTGTTTACACAGTGTCATATTACAATAACTTGTGTTGACTGACACAAAAAAAGATTAATTGATGCCTGGCAGCAATGCAAATCAAAACCAGAGCGAGCAATTAAGATCAGGCTGTGAATTAATGAAGAGAGGGCATTATTGAAAGATGAATAGTTTAAATGAGTTGCGATTATGGCCTCACAGTATTAATGGTTGATAGAAAGCATGCATACAAGGCGAGTTCAAGCATGACCAACTGATTTCCCTTACATTATCAGCCATATATCAGTGAGGCTGAGGACGATGAGGAGGGCGACAAAGAACAGACGGATGAAGGTGACGACCTCAGAAGTTAATGAGCACAACATTCTGAATCATGTACACAAGCAACAGAAGTTGTCAGTCACACTAGAATCTGCGTCTATCCATCCGCATTGCTTTGATGCTCGAATTACTGGAAAAATGGTATACTGTACTGTAGTGTACAAGTCTACGAAATGATAAGTTGCTACAGTTTCGGGGTAAAATGACTAGTGGTGAAAAAAGTCCAATGACTTATACTCTTATAAAATGACCAGTGACTTATAAAATGACTAGTGGGTAAAAGCCCAGTGACTTATACTCTAATGAGTTACATCATGATTTGAGGAGAAGGTTATCAGGTTATCATGATTTCAGTTTTCAGGTTGCTGATATTTGGTGCATATACTAACTACATGAATAGAAATATTTTGGCTAAATAACACTTTATAATAACTGCATGCTATGAATCATTAATTAGGCATTAGTAATTTTTCATTTATAAAGTAAGCAGTTAATAAATACAGCTTTTATTCTTGATTTGTAAGCATATACCAATATACACATACAGTATGATGTGTATAATAATTGTATTTTTATACTTTATTAATTGTCAATTCATCATTTTTAAATTAGGTAGGCATATTATGTCATTTACAAAGCAGTTATTTAGGAGTTGTCAGTGGTTCGTAAATCATTTAATGATGGACATTTTACCTGGAAAACGCAGTGGTTTTGAACTATAGACAACATATTATTTCAGCCTTTTTTCATTGGATGTCTACCTGGGCCAGAACCAACCTGTGTCTCCCGCATAAGTGCCTCAGCTCAATCCGCAAGGTCACAGCTTCGACTATGCATGCCTTTCTTCATATACAAAAAGCAGAAATTTGCCATTTTTCTTGCGTTTGTCATGTATATACATACTCTGACCTAAATTCACTCGTTTTTGTGGTGGCGTGGACATAATGACACACATCAGCACTTATCCTTCTAGCCACATGAATAAAGATCTACATGGCAGGCCATTATTAAATCAAAATGTGGAAAGCGTCCAAAGTGTATACTGAGAGAGCAGAGATGCCATCTTCAATAGCTGCGCTCCTTTCTTCTCCATCTCTCTCTCCCTCTTTCCCCTGGTAGCGAGGCAGACACATTCATATGAGGAGCGCCGCCGTTCCTCCTAAAAGGCATTAATGTGGAGGCAGCCAGTGTCCCTCTGGTTGTGTGTCATTTGAGTTAATCACCATGAAAAAGACCACCCCACAGCAGGCTTTCCATTTACCCCAGCTCCTGTTTTCTGCCATGTCCCCACTGAAAACAAGGCGCGCTTTCAGCGTTTGATGTGAGGATACAAGGCCCGCCGTTCCCTGCTCGATTCTCTTGACAGAGAAACAGTTTCCGCAGATACACACAGACCATGTCAGCTCAAATGCGCACAAAGAAACACAATACCCCTCTGCCTGTTGGATGGAATGGAACGTCTCGGACAGTCAGATGGGCCCTGCTTTCTGAAAGCCCAGCCAATCACCAGGGAAAAGGAGCTGTGTAGTGCAGTGCTGGAGAAGGAGTACACAATATTACACTTATTGTTCTCCCAGGATGTGGAGCCAGAATATTTAGTTCAAAAAGGTTGAACTGTGTTTTTCTTAAAAAAGGTAAAAGATGGATCACAACAAATAAACAACAAATAAGCACAAAAACTGGGTTTACAGTAAAAAACACAAGATAGAATAACTTGTATATGTATAAAACTGTATTAATTCACTCACCCACATGTCATTCCAAACCTGTGTGACTTTATTTTGTGTAACAAAAAAGAACATATTGAGAAATATGTTTCTGTTTTGTACATACAATGGAAGTCAAAGACCAAAACTGTTTGGTTGCCAACATTCTACAAAATATCTTCTTTTGTGGTCCGCAGAAGAGGGTCAGCCACAGAGAATGAAATGACACGAACATGAGTAAATTATGAGAGAATTTTCATTTTTGGCTTCCCAATCCCTTCAACTTTAAGTGAGCATTAGATAATGACAACGGTAATCTAAATGTAAAAATAGGGTAAAGAGCATGTACAATTAAATATCCAATATCTTTCTTTCTTTATTTATTTATTTATGCAGGGACCATGCACAATTTTTAACATAAAATTACCATTTCATGTATTGTACCGGATTTAGCCAGAGGCTATTTTTCATCCGCAGTATATATATATATATATATATTTTTATATATATATATATATATCGCATGCGCGAGAACTGAACTGAGGTAGTTGAAGGAGATCGCAATTCTCGCGCATGCGTCGTGGAAATCTAAGGAAGTCTCGTTTCAGGCCGACAAGGAAGAAAAGGAATAGTTGAATAAAGTCGTTATTTTTGTTTGTTTTTTCGCACAAAAAGTATTCTCGTCGCTTGATAAACATATAGTTGAGCCACGGTAGTCACTTGGGATATTTAAACATTTTCTTCATTGACTTTCTGGGCCGTCAAGAGCCAGTCCTTTAGGCAGCCAATGTGGTAGTTATACAGCTCTCAAATTTAATCAAAAATATCTTCATTTGTGTTCCGAAGACGAACGAAGGTCTTATGGGGTTGGTACAGCATGGGGGTGAGTAATTAATGACTTAATTTTCATTTTTGGGTGAACTAACCCTTTAACATAAACTTCATCTTTGTATTTCATTTCATACAAATAAAGTGTACTTGTGTATTAGAAAACTTGTATGGATGGTATCATTTGATTTCACAGAATTAAGAAAAAAAGTAATAATCACAAGATACTATTTTAGAGAGATGCTACTTTTATGATTTTAAGGTGAATAGAGAGTAAATGACAAACAGGCACTTCCGAGAGAGCACAGTGCAAAATAATGTGTACAAATATCTACGAAACGGCAATGAAAAGTACGAGTAAACCAACCGCAAAGCATTCAACCATTAGAGTACTGTTCTCAGTGCATGTCTGGGGTCTGAGAAAACAAGGACCCAGACTAAAGACTTATTCATCTATTCTGTGTTCTGTGATGAACAACATCCTCCACAGCCCCACACCATTTATAAAAATATAATAATAAACACATTGAAACCAGACAATGTTAATGTTATAAGAGTGACCCACAAATGCAATACACAATTTCCACACAAAATTGTTGTTGATGGGTCTCCGTTCTATATAATTTTGTATTGGACCTTCATTTATAGATCATATGGAGAGAGAGAGAAAATAGTCCAATAAAAGCAAGCACTGACCAGTTAATATCGCACTCGTGGCCTGAACCATGCTCTTGAGCATCTCAGATGTGTAGTGCTGATGCTGCAAGCAGCAAGCGTGTCTAACACAAATATTTCATTACCAATTCATATCTCCAACTGATCTCTCTCTCTCTCCAAATCACCACCAGATATAAATGACTTCCTCAAATGTTATTTTGCCATTTATTTCCACTCCAGCGCTTATTTAAATGTTCGCCCCTCTTCTTTCTCTCACTTATCTGCCATAGTGGTAAATAGGAGAATTCTTTACTTAATTCCATTAAGTTTGTGCCGCCGCTCCATCTCTCTGCGCTATGAGCATCAGTATTGCAGCTCGGCCTGTCTCTTAGCAGTTCTGCATGGCTGCTCTGGGATAGAACATGACAGTTACATTAATGTCTCTATGTAAATTGCCCCCTGCACATGGACCAGCAGGCAAAAAAAAAGAAGAAGAAGAAAAACGCAGAGGGGCATCCATTGCCCCAGTGACAGCAGAAATTACAACAACATTCATTGTGTGTCGGCCCAGAACGCCCGAGTCTATTATGGAATACGGCAATTTCACTGAGTCTCCATCCAGGCAGATGGACAGGCATGGCCAGCGCAGTGGCTAAAAAGCAATGACAGCCAGCGATTCGCCCCCCTGTGTGCTCTCTCTTTTTAACAAAGCAATGAAAAATAGAGAAGATGGGGGAGGTTAGGCAACCTGGGCACGAGCATCAATAGACAGTTTGTGACATTTTTCAGTCGAAATGACACCTTGCTACCACAGTGTAAAAACTGATGTTTCCTGAGTAATAATCAGCATGAAAAACATAAAAAATGTTATATATATATATGTCTGAGAAATCATTTTACATACACTTGTATAAAACTACTTTAGTGATTTAAACATTTTAGACACGTGTTTTCATGCACTTGAGTGTGTCTAAAGGTCTCAAGGAAAGAAGTATACAAACCATCATTCAAAAGTTCAGGGTCCGTACATTATTTTATGAGTACTTTTATTCAGCAAGGATCCATTATTTATTTATTTAACCTTTATTTTATCAGGAAGTCTCACTGAGGTCATTATTCTCTTTTAAAAGAGACTGGCCAATGAAGCAGCCATGCAAACCTACAATACAACACGTATTTAAAAACAGAGGTCTTTACAAAAAAATTAAAAAAAAACACATTTTTATGATTGGCTTAAATTCATCAATAGATTTGTATTAAACATTTTTTTTATCGTTTTCCATGAGCAAACTATTCCATGACCAAGGTGCATAAAAGGAAAAAACATTTTTTGAACTTTTTACTTCAAAGAATCCTAAAAAGAATGTAATCACATTTTCCACAAAAAAATCCAGCAGCGTAACTGTTTTCAACATTCTCATGTGATGCTCAGCAGTAATGCCTGCTAAAAAAATTTTAATCTGTAATATTTCACAATATTGTAGTTTTTACTCAAATAAATGCAGCCTTGATAAGCAAAAGGGACTTCTTCAAAAAACGTACCGACCCCAAACTTTTGAAAGTAATTTCAAATCTCTGATAAGTGTGATTGAGAAATAAGTCATTGTTGTTTTTACAGTACATTGTAAAGTAATGTCCATTGGAGACTGCAGGTGATGCACATATGCATGTGCATGCACACACACACACAGCAACAGACATTAGGAAAAGCTCAGCGACAAACAAGGCCCGGGAGAACATACCCTTTAATCTAGCCTAGGTCAGTTTAGTTTCCAATAGAGATCTCCATGAGGCATTCTCTCACGTGCTGACATGTTGCTTTTAGTTGTCTATTTCAGGTCTTTTCCAAGGCCTTTTTGAACACCACCGTCACTGCAAGCCAAGTCTAAATTACACACAAGGAAAAGCCAAGGAAGGAAAAGCAATCACCACAGCTGGTCACCCCAAATTGTACAGAAAGCAAAGAAAAAAAAAAGACAACAGAAACATGCTGGTTGAAATACTGACACCAGCTGTGCAATCTCAGAATAGAAACACAGATACGCACAAATTCAGCATGGCAGTAAATCATTGTTGAAGATGTGTACAAGTGGAAAAGAATTACAGAATAAAGGACATCATATCTCTTTGAAGTCATCTTCAATTCTAGTCCTGCTGATTAAGAGGGGCATAAAGCAACTGTTCCTGTCGGGGTGGTTTAGGTTTAGAGGTGTGAGTGGATGGATTCCTGCTTGTGCAGTCAGAGGTACAGCTGCCGCTGAGACATACAATTCATTCGCACTATAGTCTGCATCTGCAGAAGCAAAAGCAGTGTCACAGTAAAGGAAATGAAAGAGAGGGATATTAATTGTTAAACTATTCTTTGTCATGCTAAACTGAACATTTACACCAGGCTGAAATGAGCCATATGGCTATACTTTTACTTTTGGATCACAAATGTATCAAGCTAACATTTTTAACCCGCTGATGCAGAAATTCCCAAACAGCCTTTCAAATAATAATAAAAAAAAGTTATGAACCCTCAAACTTTTATTTTGGCAGACAACTGCAGGGAGACCGTTTAATCTGTGTTTAGTTGACAAAAGGTTTATACACGATTCTTGTTACAAATCTAGAACAATGCTGACATTCACAAAAATGTTGGAAATTATGCAAAATGTGAAAAAGTGGTCCTGGTGGATGTTACATTCCAAAATGTATGTCATAAGTGACATGAAGTTCACGTGGAGCAGATTTTACTGTGAATCGAGACACTCCAAGACACTGAAAATTTCAGATCCTGAGCTGCTTGCATGCAAATGAGCACAACACATTATACTAATCAGAAAAAGCTGCGACCAATAATTGATTTTTATATAATAACAAAAGCCATATTCCAATTTAAATTGTATTTCAATTATTAGTGCAACCCTATTAATTTGACATTTTAATGATTTTTATTATTAGCTTTTTATCAACTCCTGAGTTCCATGAAGTTCTTTCACAAACCCCAGTTTAGAAACACTGCTCTAAAAGGTTAAAATGTGTGTTATTGTTTTTTTTATTTATTACGACAAAATAAATTTAACATGCAAGTGGTGATGCATCAAGTGAGCCTGAAATATATATTCTTTTGCAAAGAAAAAAGATAATAATAATAATAACATCAATAATTTATTATTATTATTATATAATTAGGGAATTGTAAAAAATTGTATATATATTAAGATGTTATTTTTGTTTTGAGAATTTAAAAACAGCTACTGTCAACTGTCTGGTTACCATCATTCTTTAAAATATCTTGATGTTATTTATATGTCTATGTGTTGTTTTTAATATAATTTAAGACAAACCATTTGCAAATTCAGCAGTCAACAACATTGCGAGTATTTTCTCTTTAAACCGGCAAAATAAAAACTGTACACTAGTCTCAAAAACGTGGTTTGAAAGTGCCCCTCTCTCCTACCATCACAAACTTGTAACCAATCCCATCAACATGCGGGACAGGGCTTTTCTCCACAGACTTTCTATGATATTTAAAGCGTTTCTAAGGATGCTGATTTCTGATTGTCTGACGATTACGAACAGGAACATGGTATGTGTAACACAACACATTATTAGCTGTTTGATGACTAGGTAGTCAGCCAAAAAGAGGAGAGAGTGATACATAAAACGCATAACCATTCTGTCATCCACAGTTCACTCGTCCTATTCTGAATCAGTTTCTGGTTCAAACATTTATGGTGGAATTAAACCAATAATTTCACTTGCCATTGTGTAGCGTTTACTTTAGTAAAGTTGACCGAATCGATCAGGGAGTATGTGCTGGTGTAATTCAGGGGCTAATTTGCATATTCATGGATCTGCATTTACTCAATAAAGCAAAGGTGTAGAGTTACATCCAAGCTATTTTAAGAATTGAAGAATTTTTTTTTCATGGGAAAAAACAATAATTTGGATTATCAAAGATGTTTTAAGGGGTAAAATGATTGATACATTGGGACTTTAATAATTTGTGCATCAAAAAACAATTCAAAGAAACACTCAGAGAGTGTTAGCGGCCTTTGATGAACAGTCAGATGGTGTCTATCACTGGAAATAAATAGAGAAGGACCCAAGGTGGAATCCCACAAATGTAAACTTCAAAGCGTGTGAAATGTGTATCTACAGACAGAAAGGATCTGAATGCTTTGTGGTGAGAGACAAAGCAGAGACAACATACAGCATTCAGAGTGAGGTGGAGGTCTCACAGAAGGGGATTTTCTGCAGAGGGGAGCACTTGGTTTTTGAAGTTTGGGAGCATTCCCAGCATGAAAGCACAGTTAACTTGAAGAACAAGACAGAATCACATTAGGCTATGTCCTGAAGCCATGTGATGAGTATGTGACTACCCTCAGCACCATGGGCAGTCAACCTCACACTTGCTATGAGACTGCAGACATACAGTATCAGACAGAATAAGTCGATACCTGGAGGCCAATGACACATCAGCAACGTGTGTTTGTGTGTTGCTGCTATAGTAGTGTCCCTCATCAGAGCGATGTGTTCTTAAGAAGTAGTGTGCATTCCTCAGGGCAGACAGAATTGTAGCGCAACTCTTTTCACACACTGAGGATCTGTTCCAAAACCCAGTGAGCTGCCTTGCTGTCTGCTGACTACATAAGCAACAGCATTCTGAAGGTGAGTCGGCATTGGAATCCTTAATTTCACAATGAAATGCAAGAAGCGACAGAGCTTTTATTCCGTATTATGACAACAGATTAAAAAAAAAGTAGGATGGGGATTTGGTTCTATCCAATCTGAGCTGGCAGTTGATTGTAAGAAGAGGGCAGGGACAGGGTTTAATGACTAAATGATTGGAGAAATCCAGCATACAGTATATCACCAGAGAGAAGTTTGTCGTTTCAATGGAAGATCAAGTAAGCTTAAAAAAAATTAATAAAAAAATAAAAACATTTTCTACAATAAGATCAATAACATGCATTTAGAAATCATATAGTGTGAATTTCAAGAAGCAGCTTAATTTTTTTTTTTTTTTTACCAGTGCATGTAACACTCAACTTACAACTTAGCATGTTGCTTAGCTAATAGTTTTATTTGTGCTTATTTATTAATTTAATAACTAGTAAGTTTTATTATAAATTACACCTTTTTAAGTGAATGTTTTCAGGTGTTGTAATGTGACCATCCTCTAGTCTAGACTAAAGATTACAGTAGGAATTTAATACTTAGCTAACATGTTTAATAATACAGTTGTTCTAACTGCAAACGAACAAAAATAAATAAATAAATAAATAAATAAACAAATGTTTAAGTAGACCAAACATTATTTTCTATGTTTTTCATTATGGAATAAAATGTAAAGTATATAATATTTATAACTAGCATGCTCTAATATGCTCTAGGTTTTGGAACAGAGCCACTATGTTCAACAGAAACAACAGGAGTTAAATCTAAAAACAACCTCAAATATATGTGCTATATTCAACTTAAAATAAAAGAAAAGAAAGAAAAGAAAACGGTTGCGAACATTAACAAACAGCATAGAGCTGGTATAAAAAAGGAGCCAGTTTGATTTGTCGCATTAACAGTGCATGCAAAAAGAGGTGGTGACCGAGGTCCTGCCCTAAAAAAAAAAGTGTGTGTATATATATATATATATATATATACACACAGTATATATATATATATATATATATATATATATATACAGTATATATATATATATATATATATATATAAATACATAAATAAATAAAGAGAAAGACGGAAACAATCCAAGACGATATTCCTGTAGGCCTCAGCCATCAGTCAAAATGATGAATGTGAGTAACTAAACTGTGGACATAGATCTGCCAGGTCTCGCATGGTCCCACTGACATCGCATTTAATTATAACGCATGTCTAATTGAAAACCCCCTGGAAAAAGGCGGGATATTGTGGTCTCTCTCCCTCTCTCTACGCCCGTGGCAGGCCACGGAAAGTTAATTAATTAGGAGGCACCTCCTCCCTCCTTTATCTTGAGTTACTATCAGCCCTGCCTCACTGAGCTGATGAGATTTTCAGCCAGCTTTTCATCTCGCGGAAGAAAAAAACAGAATGGAGTGAGGAGAGTGTTATCAAATGAGCTGTTGAAGCAGCCAGTGAATATGTCATTGACTGTGACTGCTCCCGGAGTGAATGGTGATTTATCCACATGACTCCCGTCATGCTAACTGTGTGTGTGTGTGTGCGTACATGCCTGTCAGGACTGGTGGACCTCTTTCCCCCTCATTCAATATACTCACATCAGTATTAATACCATTCTGCTCTCAAATTACCCCTTAGCAACCCAGAACTTGAACTAACATCTTCTAGATGAAAGAGGATCAATACTTTACAGCCCAGAAGAAGATTGTCATATGTTGAACATGATTTTGGAAAGCGAGATCCCCTCCTTTAAAAACTCAGATAGCACAATAACTTAAAAAGAAAATGGAAGACTCCACAAACTATGCTTTTAAGCTTGCATGTGTTGAAAGCCAAGTAAACAGGATTTGTGAAACACTGACAGGCGCCCACTGATCCCTTCAGTGCTGACTGCAGATGAGACACTTTAAAGATGTTTATATTTATCCATCTTCTGTACGTCTGTGTGTGTCTGTGTGAATTAATAATGTGAGTATCAGGCCACCAAAGAGTTTCTGTCTTTTCATGATGGGGTGTCTGACAACAAGGCAAACTACTTTCTCTACCACCAATGATGTGCTTGTTGGTAGAACTGGAACCAGAGCAGGTGGCTAGAACGGACCAGGGTGTGTTTTTAAGTGTGTGAGTGTCTCTTACTCTCCCATAGAGGTAATTAATGAACCCCTGAACCTGTGGAACTCTGTTGAAAGGCTGCCAGCACATAGTCAGCGGTAAATCAAGAACCTCAATGCCAAATCAAAAGAAATCAGTTGATCTCTGCATAAACATGAGATCGGAGACACACCAGGCGGCATCTGCCTGCTCTGACACCCCGTCCCATCAAATCACCCGCTTCAACACCCCCCCACCCCCCCCGTCACACACACACGCAGACTCAGACACAGACCGTCCTTTTCTGTACTGAGCCGAAGTCATCTAATGCTCATCTCACCTATATCATATCATGCGGGAGAAAGAATTGTGGATTTTTTTTATGCATTTAAAAAATACTGTGATTTAAAATAAAAAGTTTTCCTAGATACACATAATGTGGACCACTACAAAATTATAACTAAACTGATCAATACATCTTCAGGTGTGAGCTGGGATAATACTTTTTTTGTTTTGCCCATTTATTTAGAAAACGTTCAGTAAAAACCTTTTAATAAATTCTGCCTAAAACATCTTAGCAGTTATTTTAGTGTCAACTATATTTACAACTATTATACAATTAAAGTAAAAGAATACAAAAGCTATGCAAGGGGCATTAGATTACATGTAAACAACACCAATCAAAGACAATCGTTACAACCATGCCAACAGTGAAAAACTACATGTTAATATATCCCACTCACATTTTTATTTTAATATATAAGCTAAATGTACATATTTGCCCTCTGCATTAATTCACTGGACCTTCAATTCATACAAACAGGAAAAATGCAGAGTACTTTTTATTATTGCTACCATACAGGTCTAAACAGGCGTACAACTTATTTAAAGTGATCGGTCACCTAGAATTTAAAATTTGCTGTTAATTTACTCACCCTCAGGCCATCCTTATAGAAATGCAGACTGATGGTCGACCTGCTGAGCATTGCTGCCTGACGCACCTCCAGCCTAACCCCAATATATCTCCTGGTGGTGGAGCAATGGCAGGGATTGGCACTCCCTGCCACCTCCTGCTGATACCTAGGTGTTACTTGGCCACCATCCCCAATGGTTCCTCCTTACCCACAGCCAAAAGCTCCCCCTCTCTGCCAGTTCTTTAATGGCTTTTCGAACTGGTAAACTGTTGAGGACCCAATGAAGCCTCTGCGTCCCACTTTGACAGGAAACGTGGTGGCTTTCCAGCCTTTTACCAAGTCTGCATACTTGGCATGCTTCTGCTTTTTAGCAGCTTCCATTCCCTCCTCCCATGGGCCCACCAATAAACTCCACCAACAAGATGGTCTTGCATGGCTCTGACCACATGAACAGGTCTGGCCGGAACAAAGTTTCTAAAATCTCCCTGGGCAATTGGAGCTGCTTCCCCAGGTCGACCCTCATATTCGACTCACTGCCAGATGAGAGGACTCTAGAAGTTGTTCTCTGGTGAGGGTGGTTGATTTTTTCTCTGGCCCTTGGAAACAGGATGGGAATGGAAGGTCTACCATTAGCCCCCTGTCTACATGACTCTGCCACCTCTGCTAGCTTCCTCAACAACAGATTGTGTTGCCACTTATTGTGGCCTTGGGACAATGCTGTCTTGCAGCCTGACAGGATGTGCTAGAGATTTGCATTGCTGGTACTACAAAAGGAACAACTTCTTCAGTCAGGAATCTAATCAGGAAGCTGAGCCTGGCTTGGGGGATCTTCCACAGATCAGACCATGACAAATGCCCGTCTATGACACCTTCCCATGACATCCAGCTTCCCTGCCTGGTGGTAATGTCCTATATATAGCCTCTCACTTGTGGTAGCCTTTGGCCTGATGGTAGCTTCATACCTCCAACCATCACCCTTGCCCCCATCAGGATAACTTTAAAGGTTGCTACAAACAGGATAGGAGAGACTGAGCATCCAATGGCAATGCCCAATTCCAGCTGTTGCCAGCCTGTTGTGAAGTCCTGATGGGTGCAACTCATCTTGATGTCCTCAAAGTACTTGGCCACCAGAGCACAAATGCAGACAGGGATGTAGAAAAAGTCCAAGGTATACTTGATGAGTTGGTGAGGGACGGACCCATATGCGTTGGGAAGATCCAGCCACACCACATGCAGGTCACCTCTCTCTCTCTTTTTGATCTCTGGATCTGCTCCCATAGGACTGCAGAGTGTTCCACGCACCCTGGGAAGCCTGGCATGCCTGCCTTCTGGCAGCTAGTGTCGATGTTAGAGAATTTTCTAGACTGATTCCGATTTCCATTTAGATTGACCTGCCAATACCGATTTTAGCCGATTCCGATTTTATTTTTCTAACCACTTTTTTTATTTTCAATAACACATATTTATTTTCTATATATATATATATATATATATATATATATATATATATATATATATATATATTATAAAACACCATATACTTTTACTCAAACTCAATAATAAAAACAGTAATTTTAAATTAAGTTTAAATGGGTAAATTTTTTTTCTGACATAGCCTACTCCAGCTCTTGTTAAAACACACAACAGTGCAGAGTGCATTTGACCGGTTGCCGGTCAAGGCCGATCACGTGAAAATCGTCCGTTTCCGGTCACAGTCAATCGGTGCATCTCTAGTCGATGTACCCATTGCTTATGAGGTAGGTGGTCAACCTCTTGGCCAGGATGGAGAAGAAAATCTTGACTTCAACATTCAGGAGTGCAATGCTCCTGAACTGGCTAATGGTGGTAGAGTTTGTTTCCTTAGAGATGAACACTGCAACACTCGTCGCAACTCTGAAGAGATGACCTTGTTCTTCCAGGCCACTCTCAAGAGCTTCCACAGGTGTCTTTGGACCCCTGGCAGTACTTGTACAGCTTATAAGATATCCCGTTGAGGCCTGGAGCTGAGGCTGCTCTCGCTTTCCGTAAAACGTCTTCTACCTCACTGAGTTTAGGGAGATCGGTGTTAAACAGGAAGGATCTTTTATCCTCCAGTAGTTCAAGCACTCGCATGCTTGAAGGGGTTTTTAAAGAAGTTGCTCCTCTCCTTCCGCCTTCTGCGTTTGCAGATGCGCTTTGGCCTCCAAAGGCTGTTTCTCGATCTCTCTCTATCCCTCCTCCCCTTCCACTTTGCCACACAGTGATTGCTCCAGAATGAAGCTGAGTTCCTCATTGAGCTGCTGCCATACTGCCACTTCATTTGCTTTCGGCCATTTCACTAGCTGCTTCCGCCCAGGTTCTTTCCTTTCTGTCCTCTGCCCTGGCTCCTGGTTGTTGGGGTTTAATGGTGGTGTTTTCCTAAGGGTGTTTTCTCCTTTGCCACCCTTAGAGGAGTAGATATCAAGCAAGGACTCTCCTGTGTCAACACTGGAAGCCTCAGCACTGTGGTTAGGTTTGGGCTCCTCTTGTCTGACCTGCAGTTGCAGAGCAATGTTGCTGCTGGCCCCCCACTTGACACTTCTTCTTTTCCCTGGTAAATCCCTAAACCTCTGAAGGTAGACACCTTCTTCCATCCACACCTGCATCTTCTCAAAATCTTAATATTATTGCCTGTGTCAGTTCCAGTCATTACCAAAAATCCATCTGGTGTGGCCCTTCTTCTACCCCACCTCTCTGAGGGCCACCGGGTTGTTTTCATTTATTTATCTTCGTAGTTTGTTTAGGGTGTCCTGTTGAACAGGTGGATAAGGTAACTAGCCTGCCACCCCCGATGCAGACTTTCATCCAGTCATCCAGTCTCTCCTGGATGTCCTCCAGTCTTCCCTGGATGCCAACTGCCCACAGTTAAAATAAATACATTTTAACTGATCACAGTTTTTATTTATTACATTTATTTATTTTATTTATTTTTATTTTATTATTATGTATTTATTACAAAATGCAATTATGACCGTAAAACCAAATATAAGGATTTACTAAGCTAAAAAACTAAAACTCTGTGTTATTTTGGGAGTAAGGAAAGTATAGAATTTGTATGTATTGAGTGTTATGCTCCCCCCTAAATTTAATTCATGTAATTCTTGAAATGAATCTGAAAAATCTTACATTTTGACTACAGCCTAACTACCACACTTGGTCAAGAACACAACTCGGATACACCTTCAGCCACCAGCACATCAGTGTTTTTGATTTCTCAGTAATTAGCATGTTGAGAAATCACAGTCTTCTTATTTCAACATTCACACTCTGACTAAACCGAACAGGTATGCATCATTATCACCTCTTAGGTGTAGAATTAAACATTTTTTCTAAAGACGCTCACTCATTTAAGCATGGAGACAACAGCACTGGGTAATTCATGACATATCAGGTTCGTGGAAAACATTTTATTATAATTAGATGCTAATTAGAAAGATAAAAACAGGGGATCTTGGTTGAAGTCCTGATAATGAAAATCATCAGAAAGCAATGTCATACTACAGTGTGTCCTACAAAATCCTTAAGGATCCAGCTGATTTTAATAAACACAAAGCAGCCAGACTGTATTGTATGACGGTTTGAGTGAGTGAACCGGCATGCCTCAATTCTTTTCTCCCCGAGTCCTAATTGGCCCAGTCAACAGCAGCCAGGCCACATCAGCGTTATATACTCAGACACATCCATTTGTTTAACAACCTTGAGCGTTTGAAGAAGACAGATGAAAGGGGAGTCTTGGACAACTGCATTAGAGCCTCCCGACCACAAAAGAAATACCCTGCTTCATTAAAATGATAATACGGCAAAAAGACCCTCGCCCACATCTCTGAAGTACAAAAAGCCTTGTATTAGCCAGCAGAGCTACAGTAGATATCCCCCCCCCCCCCTCTTCCCAATCAAATCGAACTGTCATCTGAGGAGACAGGTCATTTACATTCTTGATAAAATGATCTTGCATTTTTTATTTGTCTTGGAAATTAAAGACTTACTTAATCATTGTGGATGGAAGTGGGGGCCCGGGCGATGTAGTCATGTGTTTCTGATTGCATTAGGACTGATGTGGCGTGGCGTGATGGATATTTAATAGTTAAGCTGTCCCTCTGTATCATGTCACAGGCCCCTGATGCACCCGATGCTCTGCAGCATGGCGGCGGTTGCAGGATGGCTTTAATTATTAGGCCAATCATGGGAATAGGTCTAGAAGAGAAGGAAAAGAGAGATCCCATCATGGAAAGCATCTCCAAGGTGAACTGCACTCGGGACTTTACTCTTGATATTGGTGTCAAATTAACTTTGAACCCGTAAACATTTCTCAGTGGGTTCATCTGTTGTTTTGGACCTCAACATTTTTCCAGAAAATTATAGTTTTATGTTCCTCAAAAAAAGAAAAAAAAAAATGCTGTACAATTCATGTTTGAGAATTGTATAAATACACATACACAAATAATTATTCAAAAATTTAGAAGAGAGTCAAATTTTATTTTTGAAAGAAATGCTTTCATTCAGCAAGGATGCATTAAATTGCTCAAAAGTGGCTTTTTATCCATAAAAAAACTGCACAAATGTTAACAATTGTCATTTTTTGAGCACCAAATCAATATTCAGAAAGACTTCTAAAGGATCACGTGACACTAAAGTCTGGAGAAATGGCAGCTTTGCCATCAGAGGAAAAATTAAATGTAGAAATATATTAAAATAGAAAACATTTTGTTTAAATATTACAATATTTTCATTTTTGATCAAACAAGCCTTAGTGACCATAAGAAAGTAGGAAGAGAAAGTAGGGTAAGAGAGAGATTTTTTGCCCCAAGCCCCTGTGAATTGCATAGGAAATGGCACTAGTGGTGTGGCTTTCGGAGGCCACAAATGAAGATAGTTACAAAGTAGTAAAAAAAGAAAAGAAAACAGTTCTAACAAAACATTAAATATTATTTTGTAATTGGGGAATACACAAATCAGTCAATTTTAAACACACACAAAGCTGTGAATCTTAAATAATATTTTTAAAAGTTTTTTAAAATATATATTTGTAGACCACCCATTCTGCACAAACACAATGGCCGCTTTATGAGTTAATAAGAATGAAGGGCTGCTCTCGCAGTGGTGTTTTTTTCCTCTCTGCCGCCTGAAACAGATGATGGGCCATCTGCTAGAGGACAATGCTAATCACAGGGCGGCGTGCAACGCTGGTGTGGATGAATGGCCAGGCTGGGCTCTCACATGTCGAGTGGCTCGTCCCACAATGCAGAGCGCCGGTCTGCCAAGTCCAGTCCTCTGCTCTGGCCCTGCCTCTTTCCTGTACCCACGCTCCCGCCAGACAGCCACCACACACATGCCGTTTCCTGTCAATTCAGGAAGTTTTTGGTTGTGGTCCCACTGATCCCACTGACACAAATGGGTAACAACATGGATGTTTAGTCATTTCCTACTTCCTCGTAGAAGTTACGGGTCAATGACTATTCTCTAAATGATCACTGATGGGTTACATCTGCATACTTTGAGAGGTTTTGTTTTGTTTGGATTTTATGCCGTTTTCCCCCCATATGTCATCTGGTATTGAAGAATTGACTGGTTGATGTGTCAATTGAACTCAATTATCACAGTTATTATCTTAGAGAAGCCACTCTCACAGTTTTAGAAGAGAGCAATATTTCACACCACACTAAGCGGATACAGAAGCCAGACATCCCAAACACAGGCAGTTAATGTTAAATGGAGTATTACATTCTTCATCCGTCGATATTTCATGGGTGGGCCCCTTCACAACCGACACGATCACCCCGCCAACCACCTCGACTACAAATATAGCCTGCAAAAATCAAACAGCCATCCTCTTTCTCTGCATTAACATTTACAACACCAGGAAATTGGTCCTTAATTCCTTTATCCTCTGAAAATGTGGGAAGCTAATCAGGCCTTACACATTTTTATGAGCGAATAAAAGCCAGTGCCAGGTTTGAGTACTGTGTTGTGTTGGGTGCAGAACGCTGGTCCTGTCCTCATGTTCACGATGCTTTCCAGCTGTGGCACGATTGGAGAAACAACATGAATTAGGCTTGTACCCAAGGCTGTTGCTTCCAGTTATGCTATTGTAGTGCTATTGCGTTAAAGCAGATGTGATTCTCTAACTGTGGTGTCCCGTTCCTGTCTGATTAGGTGTGTCCTCTTAAAATGCCACATCTGTGGCATTTTGGGTGATTTTGCAATGAAGGATATACAATGCCACAAGCTGAAAACATCTAGCAATTTACAGCTTGTTAAAGGAATCTGGAGTGTTTGTGGAGGAAGCCAGATTGTAATGGCCCTCTGTCTCCATTTTGGGGCTGAGGCTGTGTCTTAACTCTGGATGGAACATTTTGCTGGTTTCAAAAACATTAGTGTATAAAGGCTTAAGATACATTTTTAATTTAAAGGTATACAAAACTGCATAAGAACATTCAAGCCGGTGCTGCTTCTCTCTGTTTATGTCTATGACGAGTCACAAAGGTATTGGGCTACTCCGCAGTGGTTGGTGTCCCGCTCTGTCTAACATAGTCTGAATACAAACACTTATTTTAGGAATACCAGTGATTCAGGTTAAGGGTTCAGTTTGGAAGATGGATTCGTGATGTACTAGCTCATTATATTCATTTTTAACAAATAGTACTTACACAGAGTACCTTTAACATCATCGTAAATCGATAAACTGGAATATAAATTCTCCACATAAAGTCAGCCCTAGCTAACTGCTGTTAGCCGTTTGCCTTCCACGTTCAGACAAATTACAATTAATATATTAATTCCTCTTTTAGCTATTTAAAACTTTCATGCAGGGAGTATCTCTTTATGTTCCTTTCCGCCATGGCACTTCATTCTGAGGTACCAGGGCTTAGCAAAGCGGATTCCATGTAGAAAATAAAAGCCCAGACAACTGCATTACTGTCCGACCTGTCAGGTTCTTTAAATATATGCTCAATCCTCGCTGCCAAGCCCTTAAAAGCAGTGCTGGCAGAGAAAGCGAACTGGGAGTGACAAAAGCACGTCGTTTGGGGGGCTGTGATTTTAGTTGAGGAGAATGGACTTTTAAATGTATTTTTATACATTCACAAGGAGTTCATTCTGTTCCTCATGAATCAATAATAAGCAGTGTGCCATAGACCCGGGATACAATTATCCACCCCGAAGAAGCTCACCTGTCACAATGATGTCTGAGGAACTGAATACACTGTCAGGTGTAATGGCGTTTATTTTGCTGTTCCCACAGAGCCGGGGCCTGCAGCAGCTCTAACGTGGAAGATTCTTAGGAGTCATCATGCTCAGGCCTACGAGAACATGACTGTACACTACACATACACAGAGCCATACTGAAGCAATGCAGGATCCATTACCACAGCAGGTTCCAGCTCCTTACTGTTTCTGTTAGTGATTCTTTTTTTTTTTTTTAAGGAATAAATTTAGAAGAAAAAAAAAAGAAACTGCAGGGCCAAACTGCATTATTAATTAATATAATAAATAATAAATATATATTTTTTCCAAGTAATATAATATAAATATTACTTGGAAAAAGGCCTTGACAATAAACTGAAATAAGTTTAAGTTGAAAAGTAACTTAAATAAGTTTAAGCACTAAAATGATTAACTGGAAATAAATAAAAACTACAAATTAACATGAAAACTAAAATATAAAAATTAAGGCTGATTGAAAATATGAATACAACTATGATAAAACTAAAATGGTACCAAATGATGAAATAATTTCAATAATGAACAAACCTAAAACAATTATTGCAAAACAAGTATCTACATGTTACACAGATTTTATGACTTTTGGGAGTCTTTTTAGAGGGAACACAATTCTTAAATCATTAATGATGTTTTTATTTAGATATGTATTTAGATTGAGCCATTTTAATGTACATCGAGCATTGGTTCCCTTACATTGAAATAGCCATTTTTCGCCACCATGTTTCTACAGTAGCCCTAAAAGGACAAATGCGTTTCGTCACTATGTTGTTCTTCGTGCAAAGAAGCAAGCTAAAGTCAGTGACTAAAACACTGACACAATGATGAACAACTAACAATAATATTTGCAATAACATTGTTTTACTGAATAATTAAACATAATTTCTTAATTTGTCTTTATTAAGAAACCTCATTGCTTGGCTACTCTCTGCTGTCTCAGACGACATTTTTTCCTGTCGGCCACCGCATCTTCTGTTGGTTGCAATTTCCTATCTCACCACTAGACGCCGCTAAAATCACACACTGCACCTTTACCTTTGAATTAAACCGCAATACTAAAACATAACAAAAAAAAAAAACTTTCATTTTCAAGATTTTATTCATTTATATTTAAAAAAATGCTACCGACAAAACACAACGTTTATATTTAAAAACACACTAAACATGAACAACCAGTCAGTAACGAATTCAGATGCTGATGAATAATAATTAGTGCAGGAAACATTATATTACTATGTGGTTTTGGTCTGCATTGGAGGAAGAATGAATGTGCAAGAAGTTATCAGAACCAATTATTATTGTTATTTTTACTTATTTATTAAATGGAACGGTTCCCTATACCTATACATTGCAATGTATATTTTTTGAAAAAGGTTACTTCTGAAAATTACAACAACAACAAAAACAAAAACAAGTGGTTTCAGCAACTTAAAATGAACAGAATAATTATTTGAGAACAAAACCAATGTTAGTGTTAGCTTTGTGGGCACACTTCCCTAACAGCTATGATAGCGGTATAAACACAGTTGTCATGTTACATCTGTTGTTGTTTAATGCAATCCATCTGTTAATGAAACAAACTAAAATACATTAAAAACTGAACATGTTATGCACTAAAAGGCTTGGCTCCATCTATTAGGCCCATGAGGAGTAACCATTTAGTGGGCAGCTCTGCTATGATGGGTATTGGGGAAGATACTAATAAAGCAATAAATATTTGGTGGATGGCAATGGAAGTGGATCCAACTGAATCTCAGACTAGTTCACAGCAGATGTTTGCATATTGTGCCTTCTGGAACAGACTCTCTATTTATTTCACTACCCTATAATTCGCATGGCAACCTGACTAACTAATAGCCATCACTAACTAGAAAAATTCAAGAGAGGGTCCTCCTCGGAGATACTATATGACAAAACCCTTTAGCATAGTGGATTTCTCAATTTACAACATACGGCCTGTGAGAACCCATCTCACTTCTTGGATGGCTGACAGAGAACAAAAGTGAACAGCATTAATAAAGATGCTGAATGCCGATATAGCCACACAGTTAGTTTTACAGTTCATACTATTTCTGACAGCAGCAAACGATCAATATTACAAGACTGAAAGGATAAACATTTAGCAAGTATCAATATGATGCTAAAAATACATTCTCAAAATCAGTCAAAACTAATTGTTTTACATCCACTGTCAGTAGTCTGTGAACGTCAGCACACACAAGTTAAAATGATTAGTGCTTTGACTCACTTACAGTATAATATATATTTTAAAGAGATTTCAATATACTGTAATACAATTAAATACAATTTTCACACAGAAACTGAGAACTAATCCAAACACAGTGTTGATTGACAGACTGTCTTGATGGCAAAGCTAAATTTAATCACTGGAATTGAACGCTATAATCGCTCTAATTAACATGTGCAGTGACATTTGAATCCTTACATTTTCTTGGGCTGCTGTACATGTGCAGTTGTGTGGGCTTATTTGTATTGTAAACAGACTGTTCAAGAAGAGACCAGACATAATTAAAATCCCTGATGGCGGGATGTTAAAAAACATACGTGTTGCAAATTGCGGCCCATCTGCTGCAGTGCATGGCTTTATGAGCACGGCACATTGCTCAGCGGTGGGTCAGGGATGGAGCAAACTGATTGATGACAGAAGAAGACCAGGCCACTCCCATTACCATGCAGACTTCAGAGAGAGAGTGTGAGTGTGAAGGGGTATTTAAAAGATGACAGCACTGGGTTGTCAAAATTCATTTAACGGGTAACCATTCGAAAATCAAAGCTAGTAGTTAGGTCATATTATTAGCATAATGCATTTTCAGGCTATTTTCCTAACATGAATATTTCCCTAAGATGATAGTAATGACACAGCAAAACATAAATTCCACTAAAAAGTATGGTAACACTTAAAAAAAAGTTTATATTATATAGATAATATATAAAATAAAAGTATGACACTGTTTATGTATATATAATGGGATGCACCAGACTTTTTCCAGACTGAGCGCGATACCATTACTTTCATTTTTGGTACTTGCTGATACAGAGTACCGATGCCGGTACCGATATTTTCACTGCATTTGTAATTTTTAAATGTATTGGTTGAAAACAAAATAATACAATCATATTGGCTTAATTTGTTCAGCAAATATATATTTCCTTCAGTTATTTTCATGCTTAATTAAGCCTGTATTGCATGAGCTTCACTGTTCATTCTATTGCTCGATCATATTTGATCTATCATTTAATATCACAGTGCATTTAGAGCTGCTTCAGCAGGACCCAGTGCTGAGTAGAGGTCGACCGATCTGTTTTTTTTTTCACGCCGATGCCGATACCCATCTTTTGAAATCCGGGCCTGCCTATAATAATCGGCTTGATATACTTGGATATTGGCCGATGCAGATTAGGTAAAAAAAAATGCCAAAAATCGGCCGGTTAATCGGCCGACCGATTAATCGGTCTACCTCTAGTGCTGAGGATTGGTTCAGTGGCTCAAATGCTTAGATACTAGTCAAAATTCACTATTCTATATTCCAATTTTGATACAGCAAAACTACTAGGCTAATTATGTAAATTTGAAACATTATTAAAGACAAGTAAACAGTCAGTAATAAAATAAGAACAAAGAAATACAACAAAGAAAGGCTACAAATAAAATAAACTGTTTCTAGAGTTTTTCCAGATATGTCTAAAAGTTTTGATGAACAGAAATTTGAATGAAGTAATCAAATGTGAAATAACACAGCAAGCATGTTCATTACTGTATAGACATCATATAGAGATAGACGCCCTATCGACCCCTACTGCACATCGGCACGGACAAGCCGTGGGGCCGCCATCTTAAACCGGTCACCCGCTCTGCTCAGTATAATCTGTTTGGCAGGTGCAATGAGCTGTGCAATTTAACTAATCATATCTCACTGAACACCGAACTGATTTTCACACAAGTTTTTTTTGCTGCAAAGGTCATACATGTAGCTATGATAGAGGACTCATGGGATATTTTATTCACAAAATAGAATGGCACGGTAATGTTAAATCATAAATCTTACTTGTGAAAAGTAATTCCTGAGATAGTCCGCCGATTTGAGCAGGAATATGCTGCACAGTGCTCTGGCATCTACTGCTGCTATGCACAGCAACAGGAGTATGACCGGTTTAAGATGGCAACCGCATTTCTTGCGCCCAGCAGCCAATAAGTCATCTAGCTCTATATGATGTCTATGCATTACTGTATAAATTAAATATGGATGGATCTTTATAAAGTTACAAGAGGTATTTAGGCAAGAGCAGTGAGTGATGTCTGTCAGGTTTATTAGACTGCTGTCCCTTTAAGACCAAATGCATGTGCACTTAAGATAAAAACAACCATGTTTTAATAGGATACTCAACAATCATTTTGTGTGAATTCTTTAATACAAGTGCAAGACGTGAAAGAGAATTCAATTCAGTATTTGTGTGCTGTCTGAAACACGGGTTTTGCGTTCATGAGACTTGCAAACGTCCTGTTATAATGTAGGGAACCACTCGCTATACATAAATCAGGTAACAGTTCATGTTTCACAAACATATACGATTTAGTTGTAATCCAAATGACAGTGTGCTGAGTGAATGATCAGTAAGCAAGAGCATTCAACAGAAGTGCATTCTCTCTCTCTCTCTCCTCAGTTAATAATAAGCTATATGCCTCGTTTAAATGTATTCGCGCACCACAGCTATATAGTGTGGAATTTCAACCATTATACTCTGTTGTCGATGTTTGTTTGTCTGGACTCACTGCTGTACACACGCTGCCTGGTTTCGGAGCATTTTATGAGTGCAAAAAAAATATAAAAATCGCAGTATAGGACCCGATATCGGTGCATCCCAAGTATATGGTATATACTACATGTATATTAACTTACCAACTACCAATATAATATTGTCAAATCATCCCAACAATCAGTCAAATATAACTGTGAAATGTGAATGCAAGTTAACGCTGAGGCTTTCAGAGTGACAAACCTGGATGGCACAGAGAGAAATTGAATGGACACACAGAATAAGACAAACAGCCCCTTTACTGTAACCTTTGAATAGAGAGCTCCAAGAGAGACATTACCCCGCTGAAATAAAAGCGCTCACACCATTTGTGCTGCGGCCATCACTTCATCTGATGCCCTGTGTGTCCGTGTCAGTGAAATGCTATTCATGTCATCTTTCCCAAAATAATTTACCAAGTGCAATTAGCAGCAGTCGGAAGTTGTCATCCGCAGGCTTCTGGAAAGCGTTCGGCGGAGGAGTTAACGTATTAAAGACACTTACAGCCTGCATTAAAAAATAAACATGTGGATCTCTGGTGATTACCCGGCACCAGAAGAAAGAAATGACATTTCCCTGAAAAATTAGAAACAAACCTGTTTGACAGCCCCTGTTAGCTTAGAACAAATGGGAGACATGGGAAATTGTTTGACACACTTTCATAAAAAGCAAGTGAAGGCAACCTATCCTTTGGTGTCGGGTAATGGCTCCTCGTTGTTAGATTCAATGGAAAAAGCTATTCATACTGTTGTGTGATTGAAAAGAAAATTGAATCCTTTTGATGTTATAAATGTGTCTATTACTGCATTTGCACACAAAATTTCAATGGAAATTACAGAGAAAAGGAGTGAGTCTCTGGGGGAGGGGGTGACATATTGAATTCTATTCCGGCCTGAATATCAATATACATACAGTACGCCTGGCAGAATGACTCCAAAACCATATGATTTTTTACGCTGGCGTCAGAGTAAATAGGGTGAAAGGCTAAAATTGCAAAACTATATATATGAATGTTAATGCATAGATATTTCCCAAACAACCTCCTCTATTTGCCACATAGATATAGGAAACTTTTCATTGCCGGCTGCACAAACCTCCCGAGGAGGTGCTCGGTCCCCCCGAAGTTCACAACGTGCACAACTACAAAAACACTGGCAGTCTGTGCAGTGTGCTTGCTATATTAAAGAACCTTTTGATAGGGCCTCCAGCAAGATATAATAGAGCAGTTGTGCATTTACAGGTAGTTAAATAATCAGCAAATAGAGTTCGGGAGATGGGTTCAGCCCAGGTTTGTGAGAGGAATGTGTGGCTGAGAGCCCTATTGAATTTAAGAATTTCTGAAGCCGCCACTTCAAGCAAAACACCCCGCTCTACCAAGAATATAGCCATTGAAGGTCCCCTTCAAAACACACCAGTTGTCTTTAACTCTGTGACTGTTCCTGGCTTCAGGTAACAAAGGTATGTGGCAGCAGTTTTTGAAAACACGAGTAAAGAAAAAAAAAAAAACTACAACGAAGCGCCTCGATGATAAAAAGATGTGTGCAAATAGAATTAACAAAAGATTAGAATACATCAAAACAAACTTATAAGACATGACCATTGACCTGACATCCAATTCGCAAGAAGACTCTCGGCTAAATGCTCTGTCACTCTTCATTGAGCATGAAGCGCTCTCTGATCACTAAACTAGGGATTTTTTCAATTGCCTTGATGAATACATTGAAAGGCTATTCAGCGACGCACACATTTGATGTTCCAGGCCTACGATACAACATTTCTGAAGTTTGAGAAAAAGCATGTAATAGCATCCTTTTGACGCATCTGTATTAATTATGGATACATTCAAATCGAACAGCATCTTCCTCACACTGGCGCAAGTCATTGTGGGTAACACACAAATCATTTAACTGACTAGTGATGTTAATATATCGGCACTTTTGAAGCGACGCACAAAGGTACAATGATTGCTTCAATTCAAAGGCGTATTAAAAATCCGAATGTAAATCAAGGTTCAAAAACCGTGTTTGCATTCATTTCCTGCATTCTGGAGAACAGATTTGCAGAGAATGTTTAGCAAATTAAAAAAAAGGGAAAAAAGCAGATGGCAACCCATTTTTACACTCATTACCAAAGTAGATGAACAAAGTTTCCACCCCAAAGAACATTCAACCAAAACATCAGAATGATTAAAAACAAATCACTCTGTGTGTTGGGATCTTGGGATACCCATACATAAGCACTAATGAATAATTTCAGCGCTACTCCAAAATCCACACAATTTGAGCATTTGCTGTGGCATTTCACGCAATCTCCTCCTCGCTCCGGAATAAAGAGAGAGAGAAAGAAAAAAAAACAGTGTAACAGACAGAATATCTCTTTATTTAGAATATTCACACTCTTGTGAAGAGCCTGTATGTGCGTCGCCGCCGCTATTTTCTCATTTTGAGGGTGAGAGATGAGTGACAAAAACAGCTCTTGCTGTTAGAACGGGGGATATGACCCAGGGATGAGAGCTCATTTATTAGCATGTGATTAGCAGTATGGTGAGTGAGTGAGAGCTTTGGCCTGTCATGGCACCGCTGCTGGGATCAGAGGACTGCGGATGACAGAATAGTCCAGTTTCTTCTTCACGACCATTTCAAATAGCCACAGCAATCATAAACCATCTCATTTCAACCAAGGTGATGTCTTACTAATTTTGATAGGGCGAGATCACTGAAAATTCATCTAAATTTTGCGTGTTTGGGCTGGTGCCGCTGGTCTAGCATGTTAGGTGAGATCTAAGATAAATCAATAGCGGAGAGGAAGCATTCATGTTCTGGCAAAGATCAATTAACACTGGACAGCATTTACTGGAAGTTTAAAGCATATTTCTACTTAGGCTTTCATTTATGGTCTCCAGCTTTGCTCTCCACTATGGTCTGAAAACAGTTCAAAATCTTTTAAAAATTGGCATATAGTACCATTATATCCCTGAACTACTGATCTGACACTGATAACCAATAATTCTTTATATTTGAAAGCCGCAAAACCGATATATATATATAATATTATAAAGTATTGTCAAGTCAAGTGTTTACAGGAAAATTATGTATTTCGGCTGTTGTTCAGCTGAAGAGTGTTGTAAAGATAATCAATTATTAAACTAGCAAGTTTAATAACAACTAGCATCCCAGCTAGCAAGCCAGAGACGACAGTGGCAAGGAACCCAAAATCCATCAGGTGACAGAATGGAGAAAGAAACCTTCGGAGAAACCAGGCTCATTAGGGGCCAGTTCCTGTCTGGCAAAAAAACGAAAACAGGTTATTATTTTAATTATATTTAAATATATAAAATAGGCAAAAGTAACAAACTACCAATTAGGATAACACTTAAGGAATAAACAAATTAACTGGATCAATAAATTAGAATTTGCTGGAAGCAAAAGCAAATGTCTCTACTATGTCCTGACATTAAGGTTCAAAACATAAATAAATAAACAAACTTTTTATGGATTTTGTTGAAAACTACAGCAAGCTCTTTTTGATTGAACAGTACAAATTCACTGAAGCACAGTCAGATACTTACAGCAATCGACTTCGCTGAACATCTCACAATGGTTTCAAACTGATCACAATTTAGCTATTGTCCCACTGTAAATCTTATTTCCCTCCCTCTTCTTTTGGAAAACACTGAGGTCTGTGGACCATTAACATCCAAACAGTAAGAGCCACTCCAACAATATATCAGTACTATGAAGCCCTGGGAAGGAGGTCAGGAGCACAACCCTCAGCATATTCATCCTCTCACTTTCTCATGCGCACATACTCATACAAAGCACAAGCTAAACAAGGTCTGTCAAACTTGGTAATTACACATTCATCACCTCTGAGATGTGGCAGGTTGATTGGATGCCTTCAGCAAAGAAGCAATCTTGTCACTCCTGTATTAACAGTTTCATTAGAACAGTGATTATGCTAAATGAATCGACGCTAGGGCTCGACACCTTGGCCGTGAAACTGAGGAAATACTTAATGCGGCTCCTGATGCGCCGAGACGATGGTGGGTGGGTTCGGGGGGTGAAAATGCAAGGTTGGATGCACAAAGAAACTGATTATCAAATCTTTAATCCAATTAATTTTCCTCAGCGCAACAGAATACATCAGATTCGTGAAACGGCAGTCCCACGCGGTCTGGAGACGATCTGTACTGTGTGAACTGCTCTGATTGAGTTAAATTGAGATACAATATAATAATTATGAACTGACTCAAGAGACAAGGCAGGGCTCATCTCTGGCGCAGTGTTTCTATGGAGAAACTGTTTGTTTGTATTAATTACAGTCAGCCGGGTGTGCTGGGATAAGGGATATTCACTTCATGCTCAACCCACGATCTTGCACATAAACAACGTCCTGATTCTGTGATTAAAGCGCTCTTGAGTGTCACAAAAATGCCCTCTGAATGGATAACTTGAGATGATACCAGATCCAGCCATATGTAACAAATGAAAAAGAAGGAAATATTTGCGTCGCCACGCTCCCTCGTGGCCCTGTTCAAATAAACTGATGGCAGAATAATTTAATCATATGCCAGCTGGAAATTTGCTAAATTGATTTTGGTTAAATTGTCACAGAATACCAAATGAGCCAAAAGAACTGCAGACATGAACAATGGCTGCATTTTCTACTTTGTATTGGTTTCATTCTAAAGGAGTAGAGCTATTCAATAAGGTCAAATAATAAGTTGAATAAGTTGGCGAACGAGATCTTTAAAGCAACCGCTTTGACTCAAAAGCAATACAAAGCCGAAAATGTGCATTTTCCCTGCCGCGGGCTGTCCTTGCACTAACTAAATCAATATGCCTCTTAGATCTCGCAGCCATCCTTCATTTGATCGTCTTAAAGGAAATCAGCGAAAATTCCACAGAGGACTCCGACTCACAATTTGGTGACAAAGATGTAATGATATAGAAAATTATCTTCAACAAGTACCGTGAGGTCAGGGTAATTATATGCCAGATAGAAAAACAAGCCTGACCCTTAGCAATGCGTACAATTCCTCATTGATTTTCTATAGACAAAGAGAATCTAATAAATTTAGCTACTGTAACCAGACCAGGTGGTCAATCATTGTCCTCTTTTCAAAGCCCTTGATGAGAGATGTGGTACATCAGGGGAAAAAATAGACCATTGTTCTACTTAATTACAGCATGTCAGAGACAAGAACATATTTGCATTTTAAACAAGCACTTAATCTGATTGGAGGACAATTGTTATAAATTTCATTAAATATGTGGAGGGCAGCACATGCTGCCTCTCTCTCTCTGCAGAAGAAAGGCTGCTGGAGGGATCTGGCTAAAATAACCCAAACCTTCATAATTCCAGAAAGAAAAAATGGAAATTGTATAATTGTGTATATATATATATATATATATATATATATATACACACACACACACACACATATATATACACACACACTTCCAATTTCTGATTCCTGATTTTATGTTTTTCTACCAAAATTTGGTATAGTTTGCATATGTTTGTTTTTTTTTCTTATCAAAGTTTAATTTCTTTTCCTAACTTTTTTTCAATGTCTCTTTTCCCCCTTGGGTTCAAATACTAGACGTACACAGATCTTGAGAAGAAAGTGGGAGGAAGGAGACGGGAAAAAAAAAATAAAAAATCAACTGTGTGCCCTAACAATTTATGACCATTTTCACACAATTTCCTGCAGTCAATTTAAAGTGGGCTCCGCTGCTTCCTGCATATCTAACAGCCTCCTCAGTGTCTTTATCTACAATTCCTCTTATTTACAGATTGCTGGTGGAACAGCTGCTTCTACACTTGCCCCGAATCCATGAAGTGATGTTTTGCAATATACCATTTAATTTTTAATGCTGATATTCATTTCTCCTTCAAAACACTAGAACTTCCATGGAGAGGCGGCTTTTGATGACATCTACACAACATCCAATAGACTGAAAAATGGTGGAATTAATGGAGATAAACAGAGTGATATCAAGCAAACAAACCAGAGGGTAAACACAGGGGAACTTTACACAGTAAATATACATTTGTGAATGTGAAATGAGAGAGGGAGAGAGTGAGAGAGAGAGAGACAGAGAGAATGATTTCCGCTTGATGTGGCAACTAATCTAAAAAAAAAAAATCTAAAAAAAAAAACAAACTACAGTTTAGCACCAATAACAAAGGTATAACTTTAACATGCTTGCTTTGAAATGCACTGTTTATAGTTATAAATTAAAACTATAAAAGATTGATTAATTGGAAAATACTACATTGTCAAAAATATACAAATCAGGTGGCGAGCAATACAAATATAAATCCATTAAACAAAAACAGACAAAGGAACTCTGAAAGTGCTTTAGAGAGTGAGAGAGAAAGAAAGTGATAAAGAGACAGAATCTGAGCACCTGTCTAACAAAAGCGGAAGGCTTTCTAAAATGAGCATTCACACACAATTACACTAGAGGCCTGCTGCCATTGTCACCAGCCTGTTCTTCCGTACCCCCTCCTCCCGGCAGCAACAACAACAACAAAAAATAATCACCAAAGCAAGTTGTGATGCACCTGCATCTGCTCATTCATAGTGTGAGATGGGTTGGATTCACGCCAAGCCTTCCTACTTCAACCATCGCCAGGGACCGTACATATTGATTTGCAATACAGCATAATAGGCCATCAGCTTAATTATTACTGAAGAGAGCACATTGTTCTCTGGCATTTTTCACCCTTCCAATCCCAGAGAATTGCACAGGAAAAAATGAATGACTCATGATGTGTGCATTTGCATAACTTCCACACAATAGGGTTTATTGGAGATCGTTGAATGAAGCTGCAAGTTTATTCCTGTGCGAAGTTGTGAATTGTGAAAGGAAAATCAGTTTGTCTTGAAAAAAAGGAAAAGAAAACAGAGCAAGACTAACAGAGAGAAAAATAAAGAAAGAAATAGCTTAAGAAAGTAAGAAAGAAAGGTTAAGGACAAGTAAAAGTAAAGGGAAGGGAAAAGTTAAGGAAAGAAGAAAAAGAAAAGTGAGGAAAGAGATAGAAAAGGAGCATAGAGCTCTGCTGTCTGATGATAAAATTATTCATACATTGTAAGTCTTGGCTTGCACATCACAGAAAGTTCAGAAGTAGACTAGAAATGGGAAGTGGGTGGAGCTTCAAAGGAAGGAACGGCGCATGAATCAAAAACTGTGCCTGAATTGAATATGTGTAAGGCAGACTTTATATATTTCATGAGGAAACAATAAGACATAGAGAAATGCATTTTATGTGGGTGTTTAAATGTGATTTCATATTAAAATACAACATTTATACCCAGAAAGGAGAGAACTCATACTGCATTAGAAACATCCACATGCATGTTTCATGTATAATAAATTGTATTGCTTATGAACAAAAATTGAATTACTGCTTGACTGCTAGAAATGACACTTTGATCATCTTCTGATGGACTATAGACACATAAATCAATAAGCCATGAAAAAGTTAAATAGCGCAAAAAAAAAAAAAAACGCAATTTACACTTAGCTGATGATTTTATAGAAACTGATTTCAACAAGGAAACCTGCGATCTTTTGGTTATCAGCCCTTTAACCTTGCTACACCCTTTTCATTTAACAGCACTAATGACGTCGAACACTGTGAAATGTCAAAGAGCAGGGGCTGCTGGGATTGATGCTGCTCATCCTTTTTCATGGACATGAGAATGTTTTTCAATCACTTATCATACTTTCAGACAGTGGCTTGAATTTGGCCCTTTCTTATTTATTATCATAACTTATGTTCTTTTCTAGAATGGCTAGGTTAACTGAGGTTAGTCTGGGTGGTTAAGTCAAATGCCTGGCGACTAAAGGAACTGCATGAATGTACTGTAGGCTCTGCATGAGAAAGCTGGGCGGCAGTGTTTCCCAGTGTGAGAGTAATGGGAGAATAGAGTGAGGACATGTTTTAGTGTGGTGTGGGTCCAGTGGTCAGGCCCTCAACTCCATGTTCAACTGAATCATGCCTCGCCGACTGGCCTGCTCAAGAATGCCAGGGACTTTGTTTGTGTTGGACCAGTGTGCATGTGGTTTTAACCCATTTCCTAGTACCAGGCACAAGAGTTAACTCATGGACTGAACAAAATACCACTTCTTCCCAAAGGATTGACAAAAACTGCTACCGGGAGAGCTCATAAAAAAATATTCAAACATGTTGCTCAGGAAACCAAAAACAAGCAGAGCTTTATTAAAAAATAATATATATATATATATATTAATACTTCTTTATAACAACTGAACAGATTTAAAAGACTTCTTTAAAACAATTGGAGTTATTTTAAATTATCTGCACATCTATAAAGGCGGTTCTGAATCTATATAAAGAGGCTATAAGCAAGTGAGCGAGAAGGAGGGCTTCTTCCCAAGGCAAATTTTGCAGTTCTGAGGGCACAACAAGCTTTATTCATGTCGGCAAACAGAGTAATCTCCCAGAGAAATGGGCTTTGTGTCTATGGGGGTCCCAGCAGAGCGGGCTTACAGATCTCTTCAATCTAATGCCTGGTCTGTGAACAGAAAGCACACAGAACAAGCAGGACCAATTCCCAGCCTCCCCAGCCCCCTTTCCACCAGCACAGCCCACCCCTTGCCCACAGACACTGTTTTCTTTGGCTGGCCGCAAAGTCCATGACAACTCCAGCAAGGGACTTATTCTTAAGACATGGTGGAGGGGGAAAAAAATGTTGCCAGACAGGTAAAACTGTCGGGTGGAAAAAAAGAGATATACTGCGATATGCGATAGATACAAAGAAAGCATTGTTTAAATAAGTATTAAAAATACATCATGCGAACAGCTGTCATTGTGCTGCCAACTCACTCAAGAGCCGTATTATGCTAGGTTTCAAGATGGTGATATTTATCCGTACGTGAAATGTGCCAGAAGAAGTTCAGTGTTTTATTCTCATTCACCAATTACCTCATCAAAAGTTTTGTACTTTTTCATTATGTACAGAGAGACAATAAGCTTGATCATTTAAATGTAGCCAAGTGTGAAAAAAAAGTATGATGAACAGGAAGTCACACTCTATTTAAATGTGTTTACATGCTCCCAAGATTGAGCTCGATCTGTATTAAATTTGATCGGATTGAAAGGGGTGGTGTAGATCTGATCAATAGGAAAAAAACAAATGCTTGAACACAACAATCTCAGTTGGATTCAAAAATATCTTGTGGTGGTGCATTTCTGTGATAAATATGTTTACCTTTAATAATAACAATAATTTTTATATGTCTTACGTGGTCAATTGAGGAGACTGAATATCTGCTAAAAAAAAACTTTTCTGAAATATGTCGGCTTTCCTTTTAGGTAAATCATCGAGGCAAAAAACTGTACCCACGGTAGCTTCAGTGACATTATAGCAGTGGCTTTCTGTAGTTCTGAACGTGGTGAAGTTGTGTGTACATGAACAAATGCATATGTAAATGAAAAAGTGAATTGGATTCATTTGGATTGACAAAAATTAGTGCATGTACCTAAGTACCGCCTCACCACCACCACCACATAAAAAGCAACAATGGAAAAAAAAAAAAAAGCAACAATGGAACAACTCAATGGAATTGTGTAAATATAATTATGTTGTATTTTATGGTAAATACTTGCATTGTTATGCAAGCATTACCAACAATGTGCAGTTTTCAAAAGTAGGCTACAAGATAATACATGACAAACGTAATCTGAGCGGCATTTTAGTAGCTCTGACAATGCATAAATTGTCTGATATTTAAGGCTGAAAGGATAAACTTTTACATCTTTGACACAAAAAAGGAGAAAATGCTAAGAAGCTGCAAGGGCTAGAGCAAAAGAGGTTTGATTTGACAGATGAATACTTGAGCCCTGTCCAGATGGAGGAGGAAGAAGACGAGAAGGGAGAGAAAGTGAGAGAGTCTCATCAGTGGCTTTCAGCCTGGGATGTTTCATTATTACTCGTCTTTTGTCTGACTCTCTGTAGATCCTCCCTACTCTTGAGGCACGCTGCTGCTGATGCTGGGTTAGGTGTGCCAAGTGGTTTTCAATTCAAAATTACAGTCCTTTTTCTCTTTCACGACAGTGGAAAAAACATGTAATGCACAAAGCCAAGCTTAACAGAGCAAGATGTGCAGAGCAGACTGCCAAAAAGTCTTCCACTGTCTACTATGGCACAAAAAAAAAAAAAAAAAAAAAAAAACCACAATGAAAATCACCTGGCTACACTGTACACACAATGATAAAGATGTTGTACCGCTAAATAACTAAATGAACAATACTGCAATGTGCGCCGTGAGTCAAACATGGGCAATGGTAATGAAGACAAATGCTTAAAAACAAGAACAAAATGAAACAAAACTGCACAAATATGTAACTTACAATTGGATAGAGAAGCATATGGAGAAGAAAAAAAAAATAAGTATCACTCATAACCATCAAAAAAATTATCATAATTTACTCTCAAGGTTAAAATCTGAATTACTTTATTTTACTTCCTGGAGCAAAAACACTTAACAATAAAACAAAAGCAAGAAAAATTAACAATGGACACTTCTATTTTGTTCAAATGATAGTTAATGGCACCCAAGACAAAACATTTTTTTAAAGTATCTTTAAAGTTGTCTGTAATACACATACACTATATTTCAAGTGTTCTGAAGTTGTAAGTTTATAGTGGAAAGACATTTTCGACTGAAAATCTCATTTGTGCAATCTAAATATGCGAAATGTACAAATTTGGTGCCTTGATATCAATGATGTCAAACCTAATGTGATGAATAACGTGAGTGAATAACGACTTTTGGGGAATAAAGACCTGGAATATAATGCAATATAAGACATATGAACTACTGTTATGATACTTTAAAGAGTTTTTTTGCCTTTTTTCTGTCATACCATTTTGTTTTCTATGGAAAATAGAAGTGTCAACATTGTGCAAATCATCTCATGAAAGAAAGTCAAACAGGTTTGAAACGACATGATTGGGTGAACTATCTTTAAAAAAAACACACACAGTTTGGCAGTTAAGTGTACTTAAATGTATACTTAAAAACTGCTGTAGATCTATGCACCAAATGAATTGCAAAACATGCAGCTTTAAATTCACTCATTTCAGAGTCTATTTTTCCAATCGAGTCTGATTGGGTAAGCGTTCCATGTTCTGTTGACAAATTGGTTCTAAACATAATCACCCTTTGGACCTGAGTCATGGACCTGTGATTTACGCCACCCATAAAGCATACAGACCATACAGACCAGTGCCAGATATGAAATGTATTACTTGAGGTCAATAAGCAGGGGGGCTGCATTTCAAAAGTGCTGACCCATATGTTTGCCAGGGCAAGGCTCAAGCGCTTTGTTATAATATATGGCTACCCGTCAAAAGCATTGTGACAATCAAATGACTTTATGTTTGCAGACAGACAGGAAAACAAAAAGTGTTTTACAGCATAACAACAAAAAAATACCTCTATGCAACTTTACTACAGTCTATATTTGAGCATTCTTCCTGTCCAAAAACAGCTTGGAAAACCACCTTTTCCTCCACTGTGTAAAAGGGGCATAATTTCACAACTTCAAGGCACTTCCCCCTTTATCAGAGGGCTTTTTGCCATAAAGATAAGTACTTTGTTCCATCTTAAATGGGATTTTCCATAAAAGCCACAGTAAACACATACTTCCAAGGCAAGGCTTCCTCCCCATAATTTTTTTTAAGCTTTGACTTTATGAGAGCCAATTAACTGTAAAGTGAAGAGGCAGTCGCGTCCATGTTAATTGTTTTCCCCATTCACAGAAACACTTGGAATGGGAGCTATTCTTCCACTGTAGCCAGTGTTTGGCTTCCTCTGAAGGGAAATATGTGCACACAGAGAAAGACAGTTTGCATAACCCTTTAGATTTTGTAATTCTGCAACAGTCCTTTATCCACGTTATAATTTAGTATTAAAAGAGTTCATTAAAAATAGTCTAGTAGAAATAGCCTGGTGATATTTTCATTTAGCAGGTCAATAAATAACTACCATTCCAAAAGTTGAGGCAGTACGATTTTTTTTAAACCTTTAATGTTGTAGTGTTTTAAATTTCACTTTTAGTATAGTTATTATTTAATGTGAATTAACTCCAGACGAAAAAAAAAGTAAATATAGTAATACTGTAAAATATAATTACAATTTAAAATAACAATTTTCTATTTTTATATATTTTAAAATGTAAAAATATGATTAAAATATAATAAGTCAGTGGCAAAGGCAGAGCAACAACTGACCAAGTAAGGGACGAGGAAGCCTGGTGAAGCCATAAGGATGACAGTCCCAGGTGGAGCCAGGTAGCAAGGAGCCATGGTGGAGCCGGCTGGTTGATGGGCCGAGCTGGAGTGATGGGCTTGGAGGTTCGAGGTAGAGCCAGAGACCAGATCAGGAACCTCTATGTGTTCCTTGATCTCCCCTGGGAAAGGAAGTGGATCCGAACTGTTCCTAGATCCATATGTTATAGCCAGGGGCTGTATTCACAAAACATATTAGGGCTAAAAGTGGCACCTAACTTGGTGATTTATGAGAAACTCTTAAAAAATAATGGGCTTGTCAGTCTTAATTTTTTTGGACGGTTGAAAATATCCTATCGTCTGTGCCGCTAGCCTTGTGGGCAGCTTGGGTAACCTAGAAGTTCTGGCTTGGTGACCTTTTCCCATTCCTGTCCCCCTCTTTCTCTCTCTACTTCACTTCCTGTCTACTTGCGGTCATATCATAATAAAAAGGTAAAAACAGCAAAAATAAATCTTTGAAAATAAAGAAAGAAAAGAAAAGAATGCCCTATTACCTGTGGTAGATGTTTTCACAAATTCACACTTACAAATGTAAGTAAAAGATTAAAATTAGCAAGTTGTAATACAGTAATAGTATGGCGAGCTGTCTGAGGAATTTAGCCCAAACCCAGTGTCCCCCAATATCCCCGCAGAGCAGAATGATCTCATGAAATGGGGTATGTATGACACGCCAATTCGTATTTCCATTTTTGGTGTACTGTCAACACGCATAATCACTTTTCACTGTTTCTTAACGCAGTTGACTTAACGTTACATTACTGTATATATAAATATAGGACCTACCCCAACCCCGTCCCTAAACCTACCCGTCACTGGGGTTAATAGCATTTACGAGTCTTCCCCTACAATCCAAGAAAAAAATGTCGCTCCCCAGATATAGATCTACATTTTGCTTCGTTTCGCTCGGACATTTAACGACGTGTGCATACACGCGGAATCACTCAGACATTTAATGGCGTAGACATACACGCATACACATGCATACACACGGATAGCTGAAAATGCGTATAGATAACACGCCACTTGACTTGAAAGTGGCATGTATGTTTACGCAAAAGTCATGATGTCATGTTGCGCAGAGAGTGAGTCAGTGTGGCAAAGGGATGCAGAAATCTGTCTAAGTAACTAGCTGAGTCGGCTGTGTATATATGCATCCTCTCAAGCTGATTAGATTGTCCATTTAAACGTGCTCCTCCCGAACTTTGTTTGTAAAACCTAATTTGTCGCTTGAATTCTGCAATCTCTCAAGATGCAGACACGTAAGAGGTTGACAATTAGCTGAACATATACTTGTTTAATTACTGACACTTAGCCTACATTTCAAATTGTTCATTTGAATATAACATTTTTACTTCAAAATCTTTTTTTGAATCTGGCAAAATGATACATTGTTCTACAATATTTTTTTTGATTAAATCACTGACTGAGACCCATCACCTATTTCCCAAAGGAAATCATTTATAATTCCTATAAGAGCAAATGTGCATGGAAAAGGTAATAATAATTAAAAAAAAAAACATTTCTATACCATTTGCAAGTTTTCCCAAAAGCAAAAAAGTGCTAACAGTGAAGTGAAGTTCACGTGTGACAACCAATGATTTGACTCTCTTTTAAGGACAGTCAAACAATGCAGGTCATTGCTCCTGAATGCATTGAATTTATGATGATTTATTACTTTATCAAGGGTTTGATGTCTTTGCAAGACATAATAAATGCTGGCTTACTGTATGTTCAGTGAAGACAAGCAAGGGGATGTTTCATTTTCAGGTTTATTTTTTAAAAATTGGATTAATTTTATCTATTGCAACAGCTTAAAGGTCAACTAACATTTTAGAAGAGTATTATTAATGTGTTGTAAATTCTCATCTCATGAAAATTTCAACATGTCTAGGAAGTGCTGTTCATGTCGCACTTGCAGACACCAAAAGACACCCATTTTAAAAAGTCATTTTTGTGGAACACTATGCACTCATATTCAGAATTGTTGGATAAATACTAAGTCTGTGTCATTTCTGAGAAAGCGGTTCTTACATCATTTTGATGGTTCATCATCATAAATCTTGCTGTTTTCCTCAGAATATCACTTCGCCTCCCTGTACAGACCTTAAGAGGCTGTCTGCCAGTCACTAATATTCTCTGGCCACCCTGCAGCCTTATTTACAGGAGCACAGTCGCAAGGTCACGACATACACACATCAATTCAAAACTCCCCAGACCTTCGCCAACCTGTGGAAATCAGTCTGTCTCCTACTGGAGCACGGATCACACGGCAGTTCCCGCTGCCAGTACAGGAGTACAATTCCAACAAAGCTCTTTTTTCGTTCTTCTCTTTCAAAGAGCAAGAATCAATACAGCACGCACTACACACTGCTCCCACAAAGGCCGAAATATATGTAAACTTTTGTTTTACACGCAGTGTCTTTGGAAACAACTTCAAATAGAGCACACTTCAAACACTAGGCCCCCACAAGTCTTTGATCTGATTCTGAATGTGGTAAAGTAATGTTGCATTAAATTTTAAAAAGTGGACTTAAAAAACAGGAGACTAGTGGGAAAACCTGTACAGAAGTGAAAGAAGAAGAAAAAAAGTTGTATTCAACCAGAGAACAGTATAAAGTTCATTGATGCACAATGTTTCTGCAAGAAGCCAAACAATCGATTGCTGCTCTTGAATCCCTCAAAAGATAATGTGGGATTTCAGTAAACATGACAAATAGAAAGATTTTCAAGGTCAAAAGAAATGCAACTTAATGACTAGGGTTGGAGAAAACTTTCAAAAGTACAGGGAAAGTCAGCTAAAACAGGGTACATGCGTACTTCTATTAGGTCTGAGAAAAAATGAGGTACATGATCCAGCAATCATTCTATTTTATATAAACATTGTTCGTTTTAACTTTCTATTGATCAAATCCTAAAAAAAACACCAATTGCATCAGAGTTTCCATATAAATATTAAGCAGCACAACTATTCTCAACATTAATAATAAGAAATGTTTCTAGAGCACCGAACCAATATATTAAAAATATTTCTGAAGGATCATGTGACACCGCAGACTGGATAAAATTCAGTTTTGCCATCAAATAAATAAAATAAATTATAAATTTTAATTTACGTTAAAATGGAAAACATTTGTTTTATTGTAATAATACTTCACCATATTACTGTTTTTTACTGTATTTTGATAAAATAGTATTTTGTCTCTTATTAACCTTGGTGATAAAAGACTTCTTTCTAACACACACAAAAAAATCTTTCAGACCACAAATGTTTGAATAGTTTTGTGCATTTAAAGAAATTCTTGCAAAATATGCATTTCTTGCTAGAGGTGGTATAGATGCAATCCAATAACTGCCCTTGTATATTAAACAACAATACTAAAAGACTCCGAATTGTTCATTCAGGAAAAATTGTCTATTAGTCTATTCTAATTTAAATAAATTGTTTTCAATAACAATAATGTTGCCTATTTATGCACTTCTTACATAACCACCTTATAACCTTTTTTTAAAAAAAGAAAGTCCATGAGATCACCGTCTTCATCATTGTAAAGTGACAACTGTTAACATATCAGAGAATAATTGAGTTTAGAGGTGGGTCTAAATTTGGGGTGGGGAACACTTCCATTAGAGCATGATTAAATAATGATAGGCTGGTGAATTTTTACTGTGGCATCACTGAAAGGAGCCCATGACCCACTTAAAGCCTTCACATCTGATACAGAGGCACCCTTTGATAGTTCTCTCCTTGCAGACACTATTTGACAGTTACTTTTGGGTATTAAAATGTGCCTCTCCATCACTTTTTCTTCCTTCTTTGACCCCTCCAAAGAATATGCGAGTTCAATGAAGGACATGCAGATGTGTGGTCTAAGGTGGATGTGACTGAGTGGCGTCTCCTATAATCTATCGGACACGTTATTCCAGAGGAAGATATGAGGCGGACCTCATGAAACATTTATCTGGGAAGAGTGGCCGAGGCGAGATACAGTATAGATGAAATAAGACATGATAGAAAGCGAAAACACAATTCACAGATAGGACATTGATGAATACCTGTAAGTCACGTATGTTACAAAAGTGTCCAATAATGGAATGCAGAACAATTGACAATTCAAGCATTCAAGGTGAGATGTCAAACTACAATAATGGCTCTATCATTGATTATAAAGCTTTATGAGGATCTGTAAATCAATAGTTCATACAATAGATCCTATTTAAACCCCTTCCCGGGCTCTCATTTTCACCAATGCGCACAGCACACACGCAGGTATCTATGCGCCTCTGAGTTGCTGCATTGAGTGAAACATACTCTGGAAGCTTATAAAGGCTTTGTGAGTTCTAACTCTTAACACAAAGCCCTCAGGCTAAGATCTTGCAACAAAGCTCTTAAGCTGCCTGTATTCATGGCGAACTGTGGCAGTGCGGTGCTGTCTACAGAGGACATGCTACTACCTACAGTACCAGAGAACCGATTCATTCTTCCAGCAATTCCTGCGTCAAGAACACACAATCTTTTACATAGAGACGGCCCTGAACGACAAGGTCAGCCAGGTCTTTTCTTGAAATTATCTGTGAGGACGTGCTTTATTTTTCTATGACCGCCATTTCTTTGAATAATCATTCAAGGTTGAAAGTCTCATGCAAAACCATCTAAACTACAACATTCTCTTGAAAGCCCGCCAAGTTCACTTGGCAATCTGCTTCTGCTCCAAACAAAACGAGTGACAACAGAGAAGGCTAAACATGTTATTTTATTAAATCTGACAATTTCGTCAGTGAGCACAATGGCAGGGGATCATGGGAAAACACTCTGGCTTTGTCATAAGTTACAGTGAGTCTGGAAAATCTCTGGATTTAGATGACCGGCAAAGTGTAAGAACTGATAAAGAACAGAGCCTGGACGAGTAGCTTAATTTATATTTGGCCATCAGACTATTCTCCCCCACTCTTATGGCGGCGCTGTAACGTCCAGTACAGGCTAAATAGCAAGGAGACATCAATGAAGTTTATTTAGGGGCCAGACATTTAAAAATGACACTTTACCCATTTGCATTAAGCTTTGTATCTTTAGAAACCCAGTCATATTTTTGAACGGTCATGGTTTATTCCCTTATTTTCCCCTGAGATGGAAGAAATTAGGATTTAAGTGTTCCACTTCCTGGTTTTTATGACGTAAAAATTGTCATTTTGCATCGTAAAAAGCAGGAAGTCCAAGTTCTTTGTATAAGGGTAGAGACTACAAACAGATCAGTGGGTGGGACTTCACTTGCAGATACTGAAATCAATATCAGCCATCTTGTTTGGAAGCTAAGCTAACAAGCGCTGTGGAGATAGGAAGTTACGACAATGATGGAAGAAACTAAACATGATATGGAAGAAGAGAATTTTGAAATTCTGCTCCTCGAATCCAATGTTTGTGGCTACCTTTACGAGCCGCAATATAGTGAAGAGCAGCTGAGGCCGAGGCAGAAGACCTGCCTTTTGCGGACGAGGAGCCCGGATTGACTCGAGCTGGGCGGACTGCTGGTGCCTGGGCTCTCGCTATGCACTACGCACACAGATAAGAGTCCGTCTGCTGCAGAGAATTTCAACGATGACAATTAGTCCTGGACGAAATCTCTGAATCAGACGAGCACACGGACGTTTGTGTTGTGATGTGAACCATACTAGTTTTGCACCACATATGTTCTGACTCGGGGTGTAACGGTACATTTATTCGTATTGAACCATTTTGGTTCGAGGCTTCCGGTTCGGTACGCATACAAACCGAACGATTCCTTGGACCATTTTTTTCAAATATTATATAAATATATATTTAAATGTTATTTTTAATGTGATGACCAAAACATTATTTGTTCATCCTTCAAAGATGACTCCCATTTATAAACCTGAAAGTTTCAAGATGTAGGAAAACTCAAACTTATTTAAAAATATTTTTTTTTCTTTTAACAAATAGGTAATTTCTCTGGTATTTTTTTCTTTCTGCTGTATCGAAAACTTCCGAACCGTGACTTTAAAACCGAGGTACGTACCGAACCGTGATTTTTCTGTACCGTCACACCCCTAGTTCTGACTGAACATCCCAGTATCATGCAATAATTCACCATAATGATATAAATAAAAACGAGGAGTAATTCACAAATGAGTTTGCCAATGTAACGGGGTTCGTTGTCGTGGGAAGAAGGAGGCGGGAACCGGAGAACATTTAACTAATGAGTTTACCAATGTAACGAGGTTCGTTGTTGTGGGAAGAAGGAGGCGGGAACCGGAGAACACTTCAAGGACGACTGCTAGCTACACACAACAGAAACAAAACACAAGATAAAATCAGGCCTATCCTCTCTCGACCTGCACTGTGTCGCTTCTCCTTTTATGCTTCCGCTCCTCCGTGAGAGATGTGAGACCGGTGCGTCTCACAGGTGTCATTCATTAGCACTCACGCCACCGCCCTCTCATGTCCCTCGGCCTCGTCCTGCTCGCCACTGCCAACTAACTAGAAATTTTGTGTGAAATGAATGTACCATGCTGTTATATATTTTACGTAATCTTACTTGAGCATTTGAATACATGAATATTTTCATAATAACATGAGCCAACTGGAATGAAGAAAGCGATCAGTGTGATGGATATTCAAAACGGTAAGCAAGCACTGCTTTGTTTACAGTTTGTTTATCTGTCATAGTTTTGGTTTCCCTTTTTGAATGAAAATACAAAAATAGACTATAGATACCTGCTGATATAGACAGCTCTTTACTTACGCGCAGGTCCAGAACGCACATGCTAGTTGACAATCACCTTTAGTTCTTTCGTTGTGTTCAATTGCAGCTTTTTGTTGGAGACGCAGCTGACGAGAAATGACAACAATCAGCTTTCGGCGCGTCCCAAGCTTTACACTTGAGTGGTCTGGCTTACAGTTCTCTTTTAAATTACATGTTGTGTGTTTTTGATTGTTGTAGTTATTTATTTATTTTTTTTCAAATAAAACTATTAAATCTGATGAATTAGCTAAGTCAAACACATTTGATTAATGTATATAGGGTCAATATACCATTTGTTCAGGATAAATCACTACATTTCAGGGAAATCTCCAAATGATCTGCGGGTAACCGCATACCGCATTTAATATATATATATATATATATATATATATATAAAATAACTACAAACAGTTATTCCATTACTGTGATTGTAAAGTTCAGCACTAAAGAAAAGTTTTGAATCCAAGATTTTGATCCCTCTCCTTATGTCCCATCCAGGTCTAACTACACCTACATACATTCTCACTCCCTAGATCTATTTCTCTCTCACCTCCATAGACGCTCCCCCCTTTTAGCCCACACGGGGTTGATCAGCTGGAGGAAATCAAGCCCCACTCTACATTTCCTCTCAACTGATTAAGATAAACTGCTTTTCAGCCATGGTTACCCCCGACCAATCAATTAAAGCAATCAATTAAAGGCCTGCCGGCTGAGCCTTTGGTAATTGAGGGTTGAATAAACATAGGCCTCTGATACCCGTGTTAAAGCAATAACAAAGCCAGAACCATGAAAGGCGCTTGAAAAATGTAATTTTTGGGATTTGAATAAGCCGCTATTGTAAAACATCTAAAAGGGGGGTGGGGTGCTTTGGCTCTGTCCTTTTTCATTCCCAAGCGTTGCCTGGAATAGCACCTCAGGATGTTTAATATTGAATCTAATCGTCTTTACACCCTTTTCAATTTTGCTAAGAACACACATTTTAAAACTGCTAGCTTTATTCAAACATGTGCCAGTGAATTTTCCAGTGAACACTGGGCAGAATGAACAGACTCTTTGGCCAGTCTTGGGTGTGTGGTCACAGTCAGCCATAAGTACTTGAGTTAGTGAGAGTACGGTTTCACTAATTCAATCACGACATTTATCCTGGCTGAACTCAGCAGTCCAGTCAGAGGAAAAATTTAAGATTTTTTTTTTCCTTTTTAAACCACAAGTTTTTGAAGGAACAAGACAGGTACACTTGTCCATAGTAACTTTTAACAATACTTACAGAGCGTGTCTCTGATCATTATTAGCGTTAACTTATATTGACAGTTTCTTGTAAATCTGAGAAAGCTTGAGATTCACAATAAACAATTTAAGAGAATGCATCCACAAGATCCAAGTCAACTCACTAATACAGTAGACTTCCCTCATTTATTAGTCTTTAACAAGCGTCTTTTAGCTTTTTATGATACGTTTTTTTACTTGTGGGAAGCCTTATAATGTTGAGGCTGTGAGTTTGGTTTGAATTAGTCAGCTTTTTGGAGGTTTGCTGAATGGGACTCCTCTGGATTTTTCTCAGGAGGTGGTCGTCAAATGAACAGTTGGCATGACATGCTTTTATATCTTTTCAGGCCGTCATACATAGACAAAAAGTAGTAAACTGTTTTAAAATATATTTTTATATTCTAAATTCAAATACAACATTTAAATCTATATTCGTTTTACATATTCTTATTCAGTAAGTTAAGAACTGCAGCTGAGAAATTGTTCCAAGAAAGTGGATAAATGGAATATAAAATATTGTCAAAGTAGTGCAGTTGGCATTTTCTATTTGGATCATTTGAATCACTATTTAGCTGCGTGACAATACGCATTCAGTATATTTAGTTACCTTAATGCATGACCTGTCACTAAAAGACCAGAAAAAAAGTTTTTCAAAAATGTAGATTATAATTTATCATTTACATATAAATGCAATGCAGCAATATCTTTTTTTCAATGTGTAATGATTCCGTTTCAATGATTAATTTTCAACTGCCCTGATTACATAAACACAAAACAATCCCAACCTCCTTTCCTTTTCTGCAGTGTGTAATTCTGGAGGACAAAATGTCAGTCAGACAGTCTGAAAGCCAGAAGTCGTAAGTCTAAAGGTCTTTATGAAGAGGTCAGCCATTTATATGCCAAAAATGATGGGGTAAGAATAAGAGCATGGGCTCCTACTGAAATATGTCTCAATGTTTTGATCACTCCCAGCAGGGGGATTCCCAGCCTGAAACCAACAACTGGACTTGTGATGGATGGGACAGTCCGTTTTGTCAAGACAAGGGAAATGGAAAAGGAAAGAGTGAGAGAGAGAGACTTCCTCTGTACTGTAACAGATCCACATATACAACATCAGCATCATTTATAGCATCATTTAACCTTTCCTTTGTGCTCAGGGAGATTAAAGCAATTAACAAACGAGTGGGACATCCATTACACAACCCACAAATCTGAGGGAGCAGAAAGCCTCTGGGGTTGCATCCGAACAACTCAGACTAACAAAACATAGAGAGATTGATACACTTCAAATCAATTTCCTACCGTTTTGTTTGCCATTAAGATGTCTCTTATGTCTTATTCATCTTCATGTTAGAAATCATACAGAACAAAAGCAGCATAAAATCGATTTTGTTAACACTTTATTTTGATGGTCCCTTTGGAACATTCTGTTGATTATAAGTCGCTTTGAAACTACATGTCAACTCTGAGCGTATAAAGGGCTATAAACAACACTGACTATAAAAAGGGCTTTTCACACTTTTAAGCCAGGGTCATTCTAAACCCTGGGTTATCTTGCTTCATGTTTCACATTACTCATATTTACCCCAAGTTAACAATTAATCCTGGGTGTTCATGGTGACGTTTCACACTGTAAATTACTAAACCCTGGCTCCAGCAAATAAGACGTCCTTATTTGCATAGAGCTGGTAAGTCCCGCCCCTTCCGCTAACCCCGCTGGACCTGCAAGTGAATGAGAGGAAATAATTATTTTCTAATCCCGTTTGAATTTTGCAATGAATGTGAACATATGTTGTCTGTGACTTTTTTATATAATTTTTCGTGTAAAGAATGCTACAATTTAGCGGGTAGACTTTTCATACGGTTAGACTTTGTTTGAGAGCACTTTGTGGACTACAACACAACTCTTCACTGCTTTGGACGCGTTTGATATACGTCACCAACACTAGCACACGGATCCCGCTAAACAAACCATTGTTTGAATGGTGACATTTGGGTACAAAACACACAGGCATCCCGATCTAATTCCTTAGATGATCGCACCGTGATTTGTGGAGGGAAAATGTGTTGTGAAGTATTTCTCGTTACGTCTATTCCACAACTGCTAGCCAGAATCATACAATATCCTGTCAAACTCATTACATGAGAAATTATATAAACAGACAACACATGTTCACATTCATGGCACAATTCAAACGGGATAAGAAAATAATTATTTTCTCTCATTCACTTGCATTGACGCTTTTTCAACCTAGAGGTCCACTTGGAGTTTTACGGATGGGCGGGACTTACTTTTTATATATATTCGACAGTGTTTTAGAAACACCGACTGCCAAAAACATTGGCGGTTGACGGTTGCTAAGCATCTAGTTGTAACATTCTAACACCGCATCGTTTCACACTGTACAAGTTTGAAAGTGCAATGCGGAGTTTGGACCACAAAAGCAGTGCCGGGTTTCATAACCCCGTGGAAAATTCGCCGCTATGCATGCCTGTTAATAATTATCATTACACTACAGTACCTGTGTACGTCTGTTATAAAACAAGACATACAAGCCCCTCATTCCTGACACCTCATTCTTCCGCCCCCCATATTGCTGCGGCCCATAAATAATGAAAGCACACTGCTTTTGCAGAGATTGAAGTTTGTAACCTACTGCTACAATCCCGGCTCAGCACGGAGAACACCATCGGGGCTTGGCATCCAACAAGGTCCATATTGACCCACGACCTCCACTGAGTGCTGCCACGCACACACACACACAAAAGAGTGTGTGGCAACCTGGACACATTTCGCTCTGAAAGAGAGTTTACTTCCAAATAAATAGTTAATGCAGCATACCTGTTTTGATAAAATAATTCATTGACGCAGAGTAACATCTGTAATAACTAAGTAGATGCCACGTTCGGAGAAAAACAAATTCAAGGCTGATCAATAGAGGCCTTGGGGGTTTATTTACTGTACCCTGATCAAGGCTGTGAGATTAGTATAGGTATAGTGCAAATAGGACCATGCACCCAAACACACACACACAAACTGAGGCCCATCCCCTTCCTCACCACAGCGCTAGACGGTAGATGTGGAGACGTTCTCATTAATATGGCTATGGAAAACAGCCTTCAGGCAGTTGGAATAGAAAGCAGGCCAACGGAGAGTTCACTGGACACACGGGTCCATCAGGAATCACCCAGCACAATGCTAAATGGGGTTTGTGTTCGGTTTTACTCAGCGTCTCTACCGCTGCACGAACTAAGCTTACAGAAAAATCCATAATGCTGAGCAGAATGCATAATGGCACACAATAACGCAGAAATCCAAGAAAACTGCCGCCATAAACATGAAAGCCAATTATAAGTAATTTATTGACGTCCAAGGTTCCGTCCTTAAAATATTAAAACGCACCGCAGATTTCAAACAAGAAGATGTGAAGAGAGGTTTTGATGTGGGGAACAGGTCGAGATCACTTATACAGACAAGTTTCAAGAGCTTGAAATGTACGAATTGTATCACAAACATAAGCAGTAAAAAATACACAAGAATTTGTTGGTTTATCTCATGGCCTCATTTAGCATTTCCAGAAGGGAATATAATCAGACAGACACACGCAGCGGTATCTAATTCAAACATGTACGGCACACTGCGTCTTTTCTCCATTCCTCTAAAAACACGTCGTCTGCTTTGACGTGCCTCGGCCCCATCTAAATTATCATTGCTGACCCCGAAGAAAGAAATATGGCTTGGCAATGGTGTTTGTGTTATTAAAACGGAAAGTGGCTGAAAATAATGAAGAGTATTTTTAAAGCAGGCTGAGACAAGAGGACAGGGTTTTTCTTAAACTGTCACTCTGTGAGTAATCATGATTGCCCTCCGCATCAAATGGAGAGAAGGGGGCACATCCGTGCACTTCCACTTCCCCATCCATCTCTCATCGCATCCGCCACGGGAGGAAACATCTCTCTCCCCTGCTCCATCTCAGACTAGATTTGCGCCTCTTCACTCAAACGGGCAGATGAAGCAAGTGTTACAAATATGTGTTTTATATTCAGCAAAAAAAATCATAAAGTCAGCCTGAGGTCTTTTCATGTTATGCACAACGCAACTTGCTTATGTGACAAAAGAATCATAACTGCAAAACAGCCTTTGCTAGATACATTAATTAGCTGATTCTTGACATAATGTATCGCACATGCTTTTAGGTTGTCCAATTATGGTAGATATTTCAATGCAAATGCAGATGCATTTCATTACCAAATAAAGTCGGACAGGGTGTTATTCAAGAAAAGTCAATTATTTACAATAGTTGAGAATTTATGCAAATGTAATCACAGATATAGGATAAGAAATAATGGAAAATGACTCCCAGCACACGGGCCATGTTTCATACTCATATATTTCCATGAAAGCCAACAGAGCGAATGTATATATTTTTCTGTACATTATTCTGATTGGAGCACTGAATTTGTAGGAATGTTATTTAAAAAAAAAAAAAAAAAGAAAGAAATAAATGAACCTAAAATGTATTCTGACTTAGGATAAAATAATATTGTTTTACTTGTTATCAGCATTTAAGACTGCTAACCTTGATCAAAGTATGTATCTGTATTTTGAATGATTATGGCTTGAAGCTTTAAGTGGTATTCTCCCGTTCACAAATCCACGCTAGAAGGTGGTTATATGAAGTGCAGGGTGGTTATTTTCCAGTAGATGGCACTATACTGTGGCTCTAAGTCCCAAAGGTGAGCTCTTTCAGCAAGATGAGATGCTCTGCTGTATATATATATATTTTAAAATTGCATAAATAATTATTCAAAATATATTAAACCTAAACGCTACTAAACACTGATTGTGGGTTAAAGTGTAAAAAGTATGTAGATTTTATGCAATAAAGTGTGCATAAAGCAAAAAAAAATATTATCAACAAAATATTACCTCTTTCATGAGATAGTAGTATGTGTCATATGTACATTTGAGAGAATCAATATCAGCATATAAGGGAAGAGAGAGCATTTGGCCTTAACTCACGTACACACAGTGCATATATTTCCACAACACTTGAAAAATGGTGTAATAAACAAATAGCTTTAGAAAAAGTGTGTCTGTTAAGGAACGGTGGTGGAAGTGTTTCTGTGCTGCTTCTGCTCAATGGGGAATAAGCGAGACAGCATGAAAGAACGCTGGCACTAGTACGATATGTCTGCTCACTATAGACACCTCGGAGCACGTAGAGGTGTGAAAGCATCTGGATCTCAACCCCTGGAGCCGCTGGGTGGGGCCCGGACAGACTCCAAATGTAGGCTGATGGATAAGCCAGATTACTCCTGTCAAAGTGTGGGCAACAATGCTTCCCGGTGCTTTGTTTACCATGCTTTTCAAAGGCGTTTGTTCTTTGATAAGGCCCCGGAAACGGGCTTGCTGGTGGGAACCCATGGAAAAGAATACACTTTCTATCAATTGTGCCGGTCTTATCCCCCAGAGCAATGCGTCTGGGTATGGGAATAGTACACGCTCCGTATGCTGCAGCGCGCCGATAGCATTCACAGCCCAGGGCCGGAGAACAGGCTACATTCAGTCCAGAGGACCACAGGCTCCACACTGGCCCATTGTACACAGATGGACAATATACTCTATATTTGGTTTAGCACAAAGAAACAAGGTTCGATGGAGAGGGCGCTGGGCAGGAGGGCGTGTTGACAGAGTTGTGTGCGGGAGTGTGTGAGAGGTAGGGTAGGTACGTTTGTCTCTGCTGTGTGTAGGTGAGAGAGAGAGAGAGAGAGACAGAGAGAGAAAGCGGGAGCTTGTTTGTGAAAGGGGGAGCGAGAAAAAGAGACAGCAGAGATGTGTGTTTGCAAGACAAGTCAAAGCTGTCATAATTCATTAATATATAATTTAATGAAATAAGTGTAAATGGTTGAATCTGGTCTGATGGGCACCTCGGTGAAAAACACATTTGCGCTAATCAATGACAAATAGGGAAATAGTGTCTAAAAAAAATTAGAAATATAATTTAAATGATTTCCCAAGGCATTATATTATCTAAACAGAAAAAAAAATGTATGTAAAAATGTATATATTTATATGTACATATACATCAACTGAAAAAAGGGAGTATTCCATTTCAAATGTAAATTACATAGGACCACTTAAATAATTATTAATTATTATTAAGACAATACAATATAACCTAATATAATTAATAGAATAGAATATAAAACAATAAAATATTCATACTCAACATGTTAAATTAATTCATATTTAATGATCTATTTATAAAGATTTTTTATTTTTATTTTATCTTGGTATATTCTCTAGACTAAGCAAAATAAAACAGGAGGAGTGCACCATCAGAGCAGAAGAGTCGAATTGATCAGAGCCAGTGATTTGGGTTTTTTCTGTGTTTTGTATGGAAAGCATTAGTCTGACACATGTGAGGCTGAGCACCTTCTCAAGCAAGAAGAAGAAGAAGAAGAAAAAAAACGTTGAGCCACCACCGCCACCCACAGAGGCACCACAGCGCATTGGGTAAATTAGTATTATGATTTTAACGGATAAATACCCGTTCCGCCTAATTAATCCAGTACATCACAGGGGGATATGACACCATGGGCCAAACAGATCAAGGAGTACACATCAAAGGTGCCACTGCTGTGAGGGTTCTACAGAGGCACAAAAATCATTTCTTGTTTATTTTTATGTGCAGATGGTCAATGATGCCGCGGCTGAATAATGCGGAGATAGAGACAGTTAATTCCTTACGATGGACTGAGAGGACAGAGCATCATCAGCCAGGCCTCTAATTAGACTCCCTGTTTTCAAAAAAACCTCAGTCGTGAAATGCAACATTGGCTAAATCAATAGGACATGGTGCAAATGCATTATGGTTTGTCGGTGGTGACAAATAATTATGCAAAAACGCATGTTTTCAGAGAGCAGTTGGTCGAGTTTTAGAATGCGACAAAAATATCTGTCTCCAAAAGGCTGTGTAGTACGTATTCAAAAACACCACCCCAACTCCAAGTGTAAATATTTATCACATCAATCACCTCCCTCTCGCATTTGTCCTGATAAATCATTTCTGCTTTCATTATGAGCCGTAATGTGCCTGAAAGCGGCTCCGCACACTAGGGAGGAGATAAAGGTTTGGTCTGAATACAGACAGAATTTGCCCAACATTTTCCACGCTAACATGCATCTGACATTAGTGAGAGAGATATGACCTCCCGCTCATCTGGAACAGCCGTTCAATGGCAGAAAGAGGATGTTAGATTCAGGATATTGTAAGGTGATCACTACAAAAAGTAAGGTAAAACTAAAGCTTAAACAATTAGATTTATTCTGAGTTAGTTTCATATTTATTAAAATGCAATTTTTTTCAGTATCAGGCAAGTTAATAATAAAAAAATACTGCTAAACAGCCATTTTATATATTGTAAAGGAAAATACAATGTTTGTCTAGTTTAACATTAAAATAGCTTTGATGCTGAAAAGATATTATTAAAAAAAATGTAGCTAAACTAATAGTTTCACTGTTTTTAGAAGTACAAATCTTTTTATATATATATATACATATACACAGTATATAACCTACTTTTATCTTTAACAGTGGAAGTTTCGCAGTACAGCAGTTAGTTTTAGCACGGTGTACACTACAACAAACGGCCTCAAAATAGTCACTTACAAAATGAGAAAAGGGTGTTTCCTCAGACCCAGAGAGAGAGAGAGCAAGCGAGTGAGCTTGCCTTCTTCTTATTTGACACAAATTGTCTGTGCACTCTAAAGAAAATGCAGTGTCCTGCCAAGCTGACCACATATTTACTGTTTACTGCTGGCTGTTGCACATGTGGTTTTTGCATACGCTCTCCTCTCCCAGTTAAATCATCTGTGGTCCCAGGGCTTTTTTTCTGACATACGCTGCATTGGCACTGCTGCTGCAGCTTAAATTTTTCAAGCAAAGAAAGGCATTTGTATGAAATAATAATGACCATTTCATACATTTATATTTATGCGTCTCCGATTTGTTCCCTTTTTTTCTGTCTTTTCTCTCTCGGCAGGAACAATGTTCTTTGTCTATCTTTCTCAGTCAGTTACAAGTAACACGATGCCACGATTATCTTTCTTTCTTCTACGGTTTACTAATTTCCCCGTCATACACATCGGCACCCGCTCACACAAACACACACACACACACACACTCTATTAACAGTAGCACAGCTAGCATCTGGTTTCGGCTCTCAGCATCTGCCCAGCGCTCTGATATGTGAGTGTGCTGCGATGGAGAGAGACTGACGGGGCCGTGCGTATCTCCCCAAAGACTGAAGCTGGAGTTATAATGAAGGGCTCAAAACACCTCCAAGGAGCACTATCGAAGAGATGGTCACATGAACAGTGACTGATGAATTATACATCTCAGAAATATCAGAGTGCAACATTAATAACCAATTCGAACAGATCACAGTGAAAGCCAGTAAAAATTAGAGTGTCGCCTTTAAGACTTTTAGTGAGATTATCACAAAGATTGTTAACATTTCACTATATTGCGGTAAAAGTATATATATATATATGGAGGTGGCTGTCCTGAACCCTAACCCCTAAAATTTCAACTTGTGAAAATGATATCGAAATGTTTTAAATTTTTTCCATTGTTGTTTTTAAAAATATATTTTTGATTTCTTTTAAAAAGTGAAGTAAAAAAAAAAACATTTATTTTATATTTTATTTTTAAATCATGAAACTTAAAAAAAATGTGTCTCGCATTTTCATGTTTTAGTCCATTGGCTAAGACTGATTTTAACCAAACCCCTACAATTTCTGATCAGGAAATATTCCAGTGTCCCTCTCTTTCATTGTAGATAGGTACCATCATTTTGAGGGAAATGTGTTCAAAAGTCTGAAAATCTGTGAGTAACTTTAAGGAACGTCACAACCAAACACTTTTTTCTGCAATTAAGGAAAATCTTTTGGGTGTTACTCAATAAAATTGAGTTTTTATGCGTGTACAACTGTTCAGAACTGTGTTAGGTAACCTGGTTATGTGCTGGTTATCATTTTTGATCTAGGCTCAAAAGTACCTAAAATGGTCACTACTGAAACATGTTGTGAAGTTTCGGTTGTGACATTGTTTGGTTCAATGTATATTCAAACTAATGAATCCTTAACTTTGAATTTAGTATGATTAACTTAATGCCTTTTATAAAGAAAGATTGGATTCAAAATTCAAAAAAATCTTATAAATCACACTTAACATATTGATAAAATTGTAATTGTTATTGATTTACCTGTGAATTATATTTTTTTTAAATTGCAAAAAAATATATTTACAAGGTAGATAAGGTAAACAAAATATTAATTGGCCAATATAAGCCTTTTTATCAAATTTATTATTGTGTTTTGGTAGTGATACATTTGGGGAGAGGAAAAATATTCCAAAACTTTTCTGAAAATACAATATGATAAATTAACTTCACAATTACTGGAAAAAAATGGGCTTCCAACTCTGACATTGAACCCATATATATATATATATATATATATACACACACATGCACACACACAAATGATTGGCCAGCACTAACCTCTGATTCTTGAAAAGACATTTTGATTTCAGCAAAAAAGCTTAGCATTTCTGATGTGCATCTTTCAGGTCACAGGCAGCTGGTGGGCCTTCCTTAAAAAAAAAAAAATACAATTAGAAATTAGCTAGTTTTAATGGCGATAACACTGACACATCTTACCCCACGCTCCCCTACATTCAATTTCCACATAGCCATTTCGACATCTTGCACGCACTGAAATAATTTAGTGTATACGTCAACATTAATTAAAAGGAGCATGCGAGCAGAATCCTGCCTCTGAATCACAGAGTGAGATTTCTTCTGTTACATTAATTGCATCGGACGCTCCCAGTTTAGCAGGAGAGCAGCAGCGTTTCAGTAGCATGTAGAACAAAGCAGTCTGCCATGTACTTTGCCTGAGGGGGCAAAGCTTTCATTGGCAGAGTGTGTGAGAATGTTAGACAATGAGCATGAAGTCAGCTGACAGCCCCATTCGCCTGAAGAACCTGCACAGTCATCTAGTATGACAGCACTGAAACTGAGAGCACAAAGCCACGTCAGGCACTCTCTGACAGTCTTTACATGAGACATTGAGCTCGGCAGTGTAGTGCTGTGAGGAGCACTGCAAATGTAAGAATGAAATGGGTGTTTCAATGAGTCTGCATCTTTGATTCTGCCTTTTTCTAATTGTGTCATATGTTGCTAATCCACAATAAAAACATTTAGATATGAGAAATCAGCACCTCAGAGAGGAGATACCCACGTTTGAGGAATGATGGATGATACCAGTTTTTGTATCTGACAAAGTTCACAGTACAATATTATTGATACATTTTTTTTTTTTCAAATACAATATTTTTGCATTTTCTGAAAATAAAACCATTTAACAACAATTTATAATCTCTTGAAGGGCCTAAATTGCAAATTGTTAATAATCAACATTATTAAACACAAATCAGAATTTTAACAACTTCTACTTTAAGCAAACGAGGTTTTTGTGACATTTGTTCTAATATAAATAAAATAGCTTTGTTTATTATTTAATGTGAATTAACTCCAGATGAGGTTTCTATCTCTCTATCTGCCATCATTTATGGTTTGATCAAAAGTACAATAAAATATTATTTCAATTAAAAAAATAACTGAAATTTATTTTAAAATGTCATTTATTCCTGTGATGGTAAAGCTGAATTTTCAGCATGACTGTTACATGTGTCTTCGGTGTCACATGATCCTTCAGAAATCATCCTAATAAAAAATTTGGTGCTCAAGAAACATTTAGTATATTATCATTAAAAACAGTTAAATTCATATTTTAACTTTGATGAATAGAACATTCAAAATAACACCATTTATTTGAAATAGAAACCAAAGTATTAATTTAATTTAAAAATGATTTTATTTGAACTTGACAAGTGATTTATATATCTATACAAAATATATATATATATATATATATATATATATATATATATATATATATATATATATATATATATATATATACACACACACACACATATATATATATATATATATATATATATATATATATATATATATATATTTGTATAGCGCTTTTAAAATTAATTCTCAGAGCGCTTTACATAAGTGGAATTAAGTGGAATTTATTATATATAATAAAATCACTTGTCAAGGAAAAAACAACACACAAATCAATCTCACATAAAATTAAAAGTATCAATACCTCAAGATCAATAAGCCTATCCCTTGTCATTATCGATATAACTTTGTGCTCATTATAGTAAACAAATGAGACAGACATATGTGGCTTGAGGAGTCTTTTATGTTCCCAGGCAGTACATGGTAGTTCACCAAGAACATCTAGTGAGCCTGTAATTAGAAATCATCACTGATAAACCTTAAACTATTGCTAGCAATGCTTGACAAATCCCACATACAGGTTCCAACAACCTCCTTTTTCACTTCGACGAGATGCATTGCAGCCCCACTCTCTTTTCCATGATGGGACAGGCGTGGAGCGGGCGTAGGCCGCGTGCGGGTTGCCGCTCCTCTCAATGCTAACCGATGGGGTTAAACAGGAGCAGATGCCTCTCTAGACACATGGGTGTATGTTTCAATGGTGGGAGTCTGAATCAACATCCGTGTCTCCCGACAGGAACGCTCGGCTTCCCTTGAGTATAAAACAATAAATAAGAAAATGCTGCAAATTGCCCAACCAATCTGCTTCAGATAATAATAATAATAATAAATTTAAAAAATCCCAATCAAGAGCTGGCACATCCAAATACTTACACTAATGCAATTTCAACATTGTCAGTGGTAACTACCACATTTTAATCTACCAGCATGCAAGCCGCTAAAAGAATAACATAATGGAAAAAAGCTAATCGGTGCTCAGTTTCATGTTCAATAAAACAAACCCTGAATTCATGAAACGGGCCACAATTGGAAATGTACAGTACATCTGTGGCTATTCCGATAACGTCGAGAACACCTCAGTCTCGCGGCAGCAAACATTTGGCGCTCTGTATGCCATGTTTTGGACCCTGTGCCATCAGGGGAGGTTGTCTTCCATATGCCAACGCAGAGGAAAGGGGGCTGGGCACTCTGGGACATATGGCCCACATCTTTTCCAGCGACGCGCCTCTCACACTCAGGACCGGGGATGTGCTCGCCAGCGCTAAACACTTTTCTCATTAGTTCAGGCCAGGAGCTTGATGCAGGGCATGTCAAGAGGCATGTCTGGGAGCCACTCGATATGACAAGGCACAAGTGAGGGGCCAGTGGGCAACATATGGTGCTTATTATGAGAGAAGCACGAGGGTTTTCATCTCCTTAATCAGACAAGTGCTGAGCCATGGACCCTCCTCCCTTATGAACTGCAACAGGAAAACAACATGAAGGTCTCAGTTGAAGCTCACATCCATCATGCGAAGTACTAAAATAGTGGAAAAGTGCCAAAGAGCTTTGATACTCTGTAAATCACTCTAATGTGAAATACGTTGAGCGACATTACAAAATTCAGCTAGACTAAGTGAGATGTAATCGAATCTATTCATTACATAGGCTACTTTTTTCTTTAAACAGTACATCATATCGCCTACTTTTCATATGCATTGGGAATAAATCCTTTATTGTGGAAATTAGATTAAATAACATTAGTTACAGTTTAGTTTTAGGGCAGAAAAACATTAGCAAAATAGATAATGCAAAAAAAAAATAATAATAATAATTCTGTGAGCTCTGGATCTAAATCATCTTATGGTCAGCACAAATCGCAAGCATCCCTTAAAAATAAATGTGAAATTAATGACAGAAAAACAACTTCAGTCCCACCCAAGGGAGGCATGTCAAATTAGGATGGATTGATACGTGTTCTGATAGACTGAAGCAAAGAGAGAGAGAAAAAAAATCACCATGTTTTATTACATATTAATGATTATGGAAATAATCTTGACTGCCATCTACACACACCGTGCGAAGCGAGGGTTCAAATTCCCATGCAAGGTTCAAACTCTCTAAAACAAAACTTTCAGTGCCACAGTCTCTGGCAACATCTGGCTCCTCATGTAGACACATATTAGGATCAAATTAAGTAGAAATGAATAGGATGCTACATGACAGGGTGCAGATGTTCCAGGCAGTGGTGTGAAAATCTAAGAGCGAGAAACAGCATAATTAGTTCTGGCCTTTACAGCAGGGTTGCCACACTAGGTTCACAGGTAAAAAAAAATAATAATAAATGAAGGGGGAGACCAATTTAATTTAATCAAATCTAACTAAGCTAACATCACCAAAAACTGTGCATGCGCAACTTGATCTCTTTTAAGAAATGGGCTTGACAAAAGGCAAACATGTTTCTATTTGTTTGTGCTCTAATTGAGCATGCTATTCACACGATACTCACTTGCCGTGTCTTTTGTTCCCTTACATCTGAGTGTGTGACTCTAGCTAGCTAAACATAACACAGAAGAGCAGTAAAACATGCACATTTTAGAATGATACACTGTAAAAAAATAAAAAATAGCAGTATTTGTATGGATGATACCGTGTGCAGCTTCTATATTAGTATTTACATCACCTTGTGGAAAAGCTTCTTACTGTAATATGACGAAATTTGATTCATCATGTGGCTTTCTCTTTACCACCTGTGTTTTTGAGGTGGTTGTCTTGTCAGCATATTATAAAAAGGTAAAATACTAAACTTAGTAATTTGGTATATTTACATAATTTCAGTTAATAATTAAAAAAAATCAGTATTCTGTAAAAATTCTGTAAAACATAAAATATCGCGACCATATTTTCTATGGTACAGTTTTGGCAACCACAGCTGACTTTTTTTGTACGTGTATATTATACACAAACCACAAAAGGTAACAAATGTATGTTTAAAAAGCTTTTTTTATAAACAAAACCTAATACAACAGTGGACTGTTATGACATCAATGAAGGAATGGACATTATTATATTTGATGTGAATACACAAGTAGCCTACACTTAAAGGTACTAACTGTCTCTTAAAAGAACATCTCAGATGTATTATCCTGGGAGCAAAAAAAAAAAAAAAGTAGTATATTAACAGACCTTCTAAACAAGGCAATATATTTACTTTTGAGTGAAACACACCAAATCTATTAAACTCTACTGTTAAATACTATTTGGCTTTCATTTATCTGGCCTATGAAAACCCCTACACAATAGTTAATTCAGCACAAGCTCATAAAGCACAGAGAAGTGGGTTTCCTACGGACCGCACGAGCAGCTTGCCACGTCATCACCTAGTGTGCCAGTCCGCGCCACCGCTCGCAGGTGACAACAACGTGTTACTATGGAACCGCCGAGAGTCTCACCGTGCAGGGAGATGTGATCACACTCCTTAATGTGGCTCACAGGCTGCGTTACTTCCAGCTAAATGACACACTCATGACTTCATTGTTGAATCACAATCCGTTTAATTACAGCCCGGAGATCTATTATTTGCGTTTATTTTCCTAGTGTGGAGTGGAGCTGCCCCACCTCTAAATCACCAGATCGCTCACTGCTCATTAATGTCAGTTTGCCGTGTGTAACTGGGCCAGGCCAAGGGCTAATTTACACATAAGGAGTGCTTTCTCTTAAGAGTACATGATTAATAATAAATAATAATACATTATATTTAGCACTTTGTTAACCACTAGTGTGTAGGATCCACCTGGATGACTTCTACAATGCATCACAACGCACATCACATCAGCTATTGGTGGAGAGGAGGAGTCATGTAGCCAGTTCTATACAGGGGATGATGAGGAGGCTGACTGATGAAGTCCAATTGGGAAAATTTGTCCAAGACGTCAAGCTTATAGCTCTACTGTTTTGGAAAAGCACCCTGGGATATTTAATGACCTCAATTTAACATCTCCACCAGATGACTATAGCACTATAATGAGCAGCGAGACATGGAGCCAAAGGTTAAACACACAATGACACAATGGTAAGTTGGGCCTCCGTACAACAACGCCCTACTGGACCAGCTGACACAACATGTGTTTCTTGTGAGGTCATAATTAGAGATGTGCAAAACTACATATGAATGACTAGTTGGTCTTAAAAGTACAAGAAGTGCTGTGTAATTAGGCTGGTTTAGAGTCAGGTCCTTCAATCAGTAGGTCGGTTTACATGCACCACAATAATCCATTTAGAATTGGATTGATGGCTCAATTGGATTGAAAAACCTTCAGGTAAACACTCTTAATTGATCCAATTGTTCGATGAAATTTCGATGAGATTGAAACAGGGTTCCGTAGACCTGATATAATCTGATCATCAGGAAGAAAATAAGTATATATACTTTTTTATACTTTTTTTTGGGAGAAATGCTAATGGTCTTGTGCACTTCAATGATTTATGCTAAGCTATGCTAAAAGTGGTACCGCCAGAACCGGAGATCGGCTGAATGGATTCAAAAACGGTAAAACTCAACAGTTTAACTCTGGGGGAGTTGTAAAATGAGCCTATTTCCAAAAAAAGTGGAGTATCCCTTTTTCAGACAGTTTTAGCATGCTAACAGTCAATGGCATTCTGTCACTATACTAAAAGCCTTTCACAGAGTCTCTAAATTCTTCCCATCGAATCATTTAAATTTCCGTTAACACAACACCATTTTCAACTAAAACCAGAAAACTGTGTGCAAAAAATGTAGGTCATTAAATAACGACAACAGCATTTTGGGGGCTTGAAAATGCAAAACTTCTGAAAACGGGTTTCAATGTGCACGTTTTTGACACTTTTATTGTCCCCACGTATAAGAATTACAAAAAGACGAATTTGTCAAAAACATGACGTCATGAATATGCGCAATATGTGTTCAGTTTATAGGCGCGTAAAGTGACATCGCCAACTACTGGCCTGAATAATATAGCCTTTTTAAATCGTTTTCGTGGATCTGTGTGAACAGGGATAATTTTGACAACTTTGTCATCTGTATGGGAAAAAAAAAAAAAACGCTTTTACCACATCGTTGTCATGAAACAACTGCAACCGTTAGACCAGGGAAATGTATTAGACATGGACTTTTCCAGTAAATCATATCTGTTAATTATTCTTAAAGACATACATGTCCAAATAATTTTAAATATTGGATACTGTGCACAAAAAAATACTAAAATACATGCATAACAAATGGCTGACTATATAGGGTGCACATATAAAGTGGCCTGTATTTAACTATGGTACAGACATTTCAAATGCATCACTTTAACTAAGTTGTGGTGTGGTCTGGCATCAGTTTGGGAAAATTAAAAAAAATCAAGTTACGAGGTCATAGATCTATTAAAACATTCAGGACTGCACCATAGCTACAGCTGGAAATGAAATCTCTCTTCTCCAAGTGACTGAGCTCAAAAAGTCATTAGCATTCTGGCTTCTATAGGCATCAGAAAGGAAACTATCTTAGGAAAAGCCTTCTCATCTGGTAAACTCATGATGACTGTGGTCAATCATACATTGGTTTGTCTTTTACAGTAGCACAATTGGCTTGTACGCACCAAAACCAAGGCTATAATAAATACAAAATTATGTAACGTCATTCTTTACCTCAAAAAGCAATCAAGCAGTGCTCGAAGCTGAAGAGCTTTATTAATAATTCAGAACCGCCAGCATGCGATCAAAATGACAATAACAATTTATAGTTTACAATATTTACGACGAGAACGGGAGTCAATCAAGTTAATCATGGCTCTCTAAAAGGAATAGTTCACCCAAAACGAAATGAAAATTCAGACATCATTCGCTAAATATACAATGATCCAGTGTTTTTTTGGACGCCAAGAAAAACCTCACCAAGATATTTTATATTAATTTATATCTCATAAGGTGACATAAGTTTAATTTTGGGTGAACTATCCATTAAACAAATAGGACAAAAAATGAAAGGAGAAATAATCCTGAAACAAGCGTTTTGCCAAGAGCAGGTGAGTTATTTCACTGTCAGTACCCTGCCCATGTATTCTGGCACACCCAAATGTAGACTGGTTTCCCAGAGCTACAGACTAGCGTGGGCAGCTGCCATACATCCTGAGAGACACACAGACAACGTTCCATTGGCAGGAATATTTGCCCCTTGTCAATGCTGCTTTACTGGACGGCACACACTCCGTGCAGAAGCATATGGCAGGACAGCATATGGTTGTCTTGTTTAACAGAATATTACATATGGTAATAAAATGATAAAGCAAATAAGGTGCTTACAGGCTCCTGACTGACGAAAAAGACATTCCAGAAAATATGGGATAACTCCCATATAAAAATCCAACATTTTTCCAAAGGTAACATAAGCCTTATCCAGACCACTACCACCAACACCGCAGACACACACACAGACAGAGGAGGGGGGCAGAAAAGAAAGAAAGAAAGGACATAGTCACACACGCTGTTTGCCAGCACACTCATTCCTTCTATGCTGGCACTTCCAATAGGAAACTGACAGTATTATGTGACACCATGGAATGATCTGAGGTTCGGGCTGGCGAAGCTGACTTTAATCCGACAACAATGCCGTCTTTTGTTTTCATTTTCCCTGCATTTGTGTCCATTGGTTCATAATAGCAGATATAATAATCGAGAGATACTTCTCAACAGTTCTTTTTCTGAAACAAATAGTCCACTCTATAAGAGTACTTCAGTAGTATCAAAATAAAATGTTTTTTACTTTCTGTTGTCCTTTGACTAACACCTCCCTGAAAGGAGAAATAGGAACAAGGTTTCGAGGATTGTGTTTTCAATATAACATGGGGTAGGCTGACTTGAAGGGAAAAAAAATGATAAATGAAAGTATGCGGAAAAAAATGTGATGACATTGAATAAACGAAGAGGCCACATATTATGATAGCAGGCAATTCTGCTGTAAACAAAGACCAGCAGTCTGCAAATCAGAAATAAATGATTGCATTCAACATTGCACTGATTAAGGTTATCTGCTTGTCCCTGGGCTTTAACTTAAGTGACTTGGGAAGCATTATGGGAGGGACTATAGCACCTGCCAAGTTTTTATTTGATTTGAGGGATAATTTTCATTCTTTAGACACTTTGGTTATCTTGGACTATTCCAAAAGTGCTTTTCTTACCCCGCATACAATGGCAAAACTGTCCGAGATGTTTGCGAGTGCTGTCTTTAGATTTAAATAATGATAGAGGGTTTTCATTTCAATTTTCCCAAGTCCAGCCAAAACCAAGAAATGTCCCGGTCAAATATTAATCAGAAGTTCAGAACAAAATATGATAACACTTTATATTACAGGGTCCTTGTTACATGTTACATGTAGTTTCTAGAGTAATAGTAATTACTATAAATTATGCATAATTACATACAACTAACCCTAAACCAAACCTAACCTTGTAGACCTTATTCAAAGCAGCGCCATGACAGGTATGAAAGCAAGGCTGTGAGGCATTGACTTGCCGTGATTTCAGTGGCATCTGCTGTAAAAAGCTCTATAAAGCTCCTAGATCACTTATTTTCCACAGCTCGAATTGTTTAGGGTTTTTGTCTACTGAAATTTCTCCGAAATACATTTGTGCAGTTTCGTCAGCAGAATAATCCAAAAGCACATAACAGTACATCCCACTGAAGAGATGTATTTCTTTCCCTCACAGCCTCGCTTTCATTCCTGTTAAAAATCAAAGATGGCGCTGCTGTGTGTGAATAAGGTCAATAGTAAGTTCATGCAGCTAATTAATATTACTCAGTACTTCAATGTATAATGGCACAAGGACAACTTAAACTAACTTAACTTAAAAGTGTAACTTAAAATATTATTTGAGGTCAGGAAAGAGAGAAACTAATATGACTGTATAAGAGACACTTCATGATGAGGAAAAAAATAGGAAGAATGAGTAATAAAATTAACAATGAGTAATGAAGGCGTGCTATGAGAAATGGAGAAATATAAACCTTCGACATGTTTTATGTCTTTTTAAAGGACATTTACATTACATTTATTCATTTAGCTGACGCTTTTATCCAAAGCGACTTACAATTGCTATATATGTCAGAGGTTGCAAGCCTCTGGAGCAACTAGGGGTTAAGTGTCTTGTGCTCAGGGACACATTGGTGTCTCACAGTGGATTCGAACCCGGGTCTCTCACACCAAAGGCATGTGTCTTATCCACTGCGCCATCACCATCCCAAAGGATCAGTATGTCAGTTTTGCTGCTAGAAGTAATTTGGGTGAACAATCCCTTTAACAAACTAAATTAATCTACTTGACCAGTTCATTTAATTTCAATTTTCCCCATTAAAAAAAAAAACTACCACTGTAATGAGAAAACAAAGCATAAGCCCAATTTTTTGATATGCCTGAATCTAACTAAACATCTCCAAGTGCTCTAGAAATTCAGCACTTGATTGATTAGAAAGAAACTCCCTCAGAGAGTCATGGGATGAAGGCAAAATAATTTGATTTCATACATAAATAAATTCTCCTTATGTCCATGGAAATTGCTTTTTCAGAATCTGTTACGATCTCAGGCACAATATTATCAATTTAACCACTAACAAACTGAATTAATACTGTATGCTACTGCTTAGTCTTTAAATGAAGATTAACATGAAAATAATCTACAGGGCATAATGCCAAAAATGTAGGCTTATGTAACAGAAATACTTTTTTATAGTCATTTTCCTCTGGTTTTATGCTGCTTTTAAGTGAAAAACAGTAAAAAGTTGCAAGAGGATGGATTCATGATTAAGTTGTCTTTTTCGAACTGTCCTAATATGGGGCATTTAAAGCTTGTTTTGGCTGCACTTGAGCTTCAACCACACAGCAGGACATAGATGAGAAAAGAAGAGCTTTGAGAAAAAGAAAAAACAGAATCACAGCGCATTAAAAACAAATCTACCACCAGCTTAGGAGAGCCAAGACGATTAAAGGGTCACAGGTTATCTGACAGGTGGCTCATACCTGATGATGCCTCGAACCTCATCTTTGAGTAAGAAATAACACCCGTCTTCTATTCCTAAAATTGACGTATTTGAAAGTAAAGGGCACCATCGTCTTCAATAACAACAATCAAGGGCCGACATTAAGCCGATCTAAGCATCTTGAACATGTCACTTCAAATCGGTTTACACAAGGCATTTCTTCAAATACTGTAGTTTACTGTCCCTCATCAGATTGAGAGCTACTGTAACACTGAACATTGTGAGAAAGGGACACGAGGTCAAGCAGGAAAATGAGGATGATTGCAGTAAACACGAAGCAGAAGATGAAATCAGTGGCCTATTGGTACAGTAACAGTTTCAGTGAGGGTTTAAAGCGAACACCCTGTAATCACACAGGACAGCGGTGGGGGGGGGGGAAAAAACAGCATACAACCGTCTACATTCTAATGATGACAATTTAGAAAACCAGGCAAATTTTTGTACGTTCTGCTTCTGAAGGGAGGAAACTAATAATTCTTGCAATTCTGTCTATTTGTGTATGTCTTCACTGTACTAAACACAAATCCCGTGCAGCGCTTTGATTCCAAGTAGACCACAGGTAAAGCCTGATGTCTCACCCTGACTTTCCCGTGAGGCAGTAAACGGCGACTCTCTAAATCGTCTCCCCCGTATCAATAACCATCTCTCTTGCTACCTTGTATCACCGGTGCCCCGAGGCAATTCTTCAAGTCAAAGCCTTGCTTTATCAACCACTGGATTTAACAAGACAGCTCTTTTTATGCTTATTGGCTTCTCGAGCGGTAATGGATTTTCTCAATGAGTCACTCTTTTCTTTCTACAGGTTTCACACTTTTTCACGCGGCTTCTGGGCTCGTCTCCAGGCCAGATCCTCTACCATTGACTTTGATTTCCTGAGGTAAGTGATCCATCGCTCCAGGCCCAATGAGCATTGCCTGAAATCTGGCCTTACTTTGGCTCTCTGTGCCTGATATTGTACACTCTAATGCAAAGTGAAGTAGCACGTCTAAATAGCCTGTCAATTCCCCCCGCCCTCTAGTCTCTCTGGGTTTCCAAAAATCCCCAGCTGGGACTCATTTCTAGCATGCTCGGGAACGTAAACGATACAGCGATATTAAGGAGCATTAAACTACTTGATGACATTTCAGTCGTGTTGATGAAGACTGGCATTCGTTCTAGCAGAAGGCCGACAGCCGGCAGATGGGCATAAGGTGATTGTCTTTTTGCAAGGAAGAAGGAGAACTTAAAAGTTACATCAACTTTTCCTGATTTAGGGCACTCACTTTTTTTTTAATCATATGCTAAAACGGTCTAATCGTAAGATTTTATAAATTCCACACATGCAGCAGCTGATGGCGACCCCATTGATTGTTAATGACAAAGGCAACCTTCACTCTGTGTGGTTTCCTGCCAACATTCTGGATCACTTACCAGGACCTCTTGTCCTGATATAGGAAATGCAATTCAAGATGTGTGAAAACAGAGCCCACATTGTAGCTTAAATGACCCTCTCTGCTGCTCATCCCCGGTCCGGCGCGTGTGCTACGGGGTGTCTGTTCCACGACAGGAAAGAATAAACTCGGGCTCGAATCATAGGAAATTCATCAAATCTGGTTCTTGGAGCTGCATCTTTCAAGCCCTGTTTCCTTGCCATATGATCTCTATAAACCAAATCACTGTTGGCTCCCTCACAGGCCGGCAGGCGCCTGGGGCAGGAACATAATGAAAGCCAAATGCAAGTGACAATAGAATAGGAAACCTCCACCTTTTTTTCTCTTTTGGCTTGGGCCAATTTTTTTGTTTGTTTTGAGACATTTCTTTCCAGAGAAATCTCTCAAAACAATCAAAAGGGAAAACTTTCAGGTATCAGGTTTCACACTGGATTACAAAAATACATAAAAAAATATCTGCTGGTTTATTTCTGAAATTTGATTCAATTTGCTGCACTTTAATACAGGGGTACACAATTGAAATTGATAAATTGACAGTTTAAAAATAAGCATATTTTTCTGAAAACAGTACTGGAACAGCATATTACTGCATTTGTTTACTTTAAATATGGTTATATTCAGTTAGCATCTAACACAATTTCACTAAGGGAGGCCTGACTCCCTCCCTAACCCTGAAAGAGGAGATCTGGGGAATCCTTGGCACATGCATGTCCCAGATGGTTCTAGTTTCCAGGGATGAAAAAGACAGGAGAAGATCTGCCATTTTACTAGGCCTGTTAAAAAGGTTTTAAGTATGATTTGGTGCATCCTGACAGTGGACGCTTATCCAGGCTGACATAAGCCATTTGTTTTTATACTAAAAGTACCCTTTTTTAATACATAATTATATTTTTAAAAACGAAATTCTATGCTTAAGTGCAGGATCCGAAAGTTGGTCGTTTTGTCGTTATGGTTACACACACACACAAACACACAAAGTCATCTGTCAGTTGTGCAGTTACACAAAATTTCCTGAATAAAGTTAAAACCCATCATGTCCCTGATATGCGTTTTACTAAATATCAATACATCAAAAGACATACATCGTTTCGAGACATACATCTCTAGTGTGCTCGACCTCGACTGAGTGAGCCAGTGTGCGTCCAGAAGCTCAATGCAACTACACATTTTAATTTTTTTGAAACTTATAAGTTACAGTTTCAACAAAGCTAAGTCCCATCGTCCACATATATTGACATCAACTTTAGCAGCATAGTAAATCTTTGTTACAAACGTTTGTCAAATGTTCATAACATTTAATCATACAACACTACTATGCATTACTTCAACAAGAATCAACAATGAAATGTTTTTAGATTTTTTACCTTGTGGACGTTTTGGTCTGGTGTGGCTGTGTGACACGTGACCTGTGTTCTCCGACATCTTTTTTCTCTTCCGACGCCACCAGATGGCAGTGTAAGTGTCCTCGTTTGTTAAAATTACTCAGAATTACAGGAGCCGTATGCAAGATTGTGGCCAAAACTGGTAGTGCAAATTACAGTATTTGAGCGCCTAATTACTGAGCGGTGCCCAATTATTACAATCTTTTTGTATTTAAAAGTCATTTTCGGTTCCAAGAGCATCCAGAAATTTTTCATTTTTAGCCCATAATTTTTATTTCGGAGTATGCCTAAAAAACGAGGAATTAAAAAAGGTTACATTTTACTTTGATGGTCCCCTTTAAACATTCGGATAAATAAAAAAAAAAAAAAAAAATGTGTGCCCTATACTTTACAGTGTGCTGTTTGTGCATTAAACAGAAAGTGTGCACACAGAATAGCAAACGCTATTGACATCAGAAATAATAAGAGTATTGTGTTAGAATGCTTTTGCAAGAAACAACATACTATAACATAAAACATAGTAAAAGTCATGTAAAAAGCCTGTGCACTGCTCAGGTTGGGGTAACTGAAGAGGACTATGATTGTGAATAAAAAATGAACTAGTAACTTTAGGTGTATTTCATTGCTTAACTATTAATACAAAAGATGAACAACTCTTAAGCTCACTGAAAAATGCAAAGGAATCATGGCAACAACATGCCACATCAATGGTAATGAATGTCTTTTGAAATCAAAGTCTTCTGCTATGGTTCACAGGCACAGGGATTTTGAAAGAACGTCTGCCTGAGGCACAGACTCCAGTCATTCAGTTCTAATAGTTCCATCTTTTATGATACAGCACACACGTGAACTTCCACTGATCAGTACAAGTGACGTGAACTTCAAATGGCTGAAATACGCTAACTCTACTCATCGGCATGCAAATGTATCCGGAAACTACAACTGAGTGGAGAATACAAGAGAGGATGAATATATTTGCTTTGTACATCTACAATGCACATGAGACCGACAACTTTTTGATAAGCTGTTTTGATGGAAGCTTTTTGATAAAGACTGCATTTCTTTATATCACATGGGAGAGAAAAATCAATTAATCAAGTATAAGAATACGGTTTTGTCATTTAAATAATGTAATTCGGTTATATTTAATTTATTTATTTATTTGGAACTTCGTATTGATTCAGAGATTCCAGATTTAGCTGAATAACAATGAGACCACGTTTTATGGAGTTTAATTGTCTACAGGTTCTGCAGAAATCCGAGAGTAATACTTTATTATAAACCCTATAATACTTCAGCGATCATACGTTTCTGATTAATGAATAGGCAAAGCTCCACAAATGTTTTCACCACTATGTGGATCAAGATACATTTATTTGGCAAATTGAAGCAATTCCCTAGCCAACATCTTGTAATTGTTTCCTTATTTGACCAGGCAGATTAAAGGCACAAAAAAGACCTACCATAAAACCAAAAGTATATTTTCAGTCAAATGCAAACACAAGAGAACGAAAAGACCAGCTGGAATGTACAGTAGGTTTGCCTTCTCCTATTGACCAGATTAACCCATAAAAAAACCCTTTTTGTAAGTATTATACATCAAAACTATAATAATAATAATAAATATATAAACATTGTGATACCGCCCATTAAAAGAAACACACTAAGCTGAATGGACGCTTCAAATGTCTAATGCTCATTAGTGGTCATACCTGAAACCCTCATCTCTTTTTAAGCTCTCCAGAAAAAAAATTGAGAACACAGAATGTTTTATTCTTTTAAGGTTCTTAGTGCAATGATTTCTATTGCATTTTTCTGGCAGTACTGGAAATTCTACCAGAAATGGGCTAAAAAAACAAAAAACAAATATGGATCAGAGACTAAATGAAGAAAATGGAATATAATGCTGTAGTTTGATATAGCTGTCTGTTAAGGTTATGTCATGATAGTGGGCATGCCTACTGGTGGGAAAGCCAATCACAATAAACTCTGTGATGATAAGTGGTCCGATGGAACACTAATAGGACTGCAACCACATTTCATGACGTCTTCACCAGAACGAGCCTTGCAGAAGGAGGCTCTGGAAAAATCACATTGCCATTTAGTAAACTACTAAAGTTTTAAAAACCAAAGGCTTAATCCAAAACAGACTGAAGATCAGCACGTCCCCATAAAGAGAGGAAGAAATGCAAAGTTTTAAGCCTATACATTTCTGACACTTCAAAAATTAAGCACAATTTCTGCACATATATAAAAGCCAAATCCACGGAAACTAACAAAATATGTTAGCAATGCAATACTTTACTAAACAACAACACAATTCATAGCTTTACCACTATGATTTTGTGTGAAGCATCAAATGGATTTTGCAGTTGCAGAGAGCCCATTATTCAGCAAGAAACCCACAACGATGACAGCAGTTTCTCAAAATACAGGGGTAGTCAATAATGTGACAAATTTATATCCAATAGACTATAACATTTGTATTCCAATAGTTATTTGCAGAATATGTAGCAGACAATTTTAATATCAGAATATACAAGATTATTTTTTTACTACAAAAGAACCCAGTTCATCGAATGTTTTAAATCGCAACAACTATTATGCTCCAATTGCAAATTATTTTTTAGAGTATATTGCAGCAAAACTCAATCTATTCTTCTGAATCAACAGCCTTTCTTACAACACTGAACTGTACCCAGTGTTGGGAAAGTTCACTTTCTACATGAACTAGTTCAAAGTTCAGTTCACAAATTTTAAAATGAACTCCGTAGTTCATACTTTTGAACCAAGTTAAAAAAAAAAGAACTAGTTCATAGTTTTTTTTCCATATTATGTTCCTGCAAGCTATTTTTATTTATTTATTTTTTTTTATTATTGGCACAGCCCATATACAATCAGACAGCAATTATTTTATAGGCAGGCAAAGTTTGCACAGAAATGTAAGATTTTTCCGATCCTCACGACCTTGTCATAAGACTCGTTTAAATGATCATACAACGCCTCCTCAATGCTTTGTCGACTACATGCTGCTTTTTGTTTTGATGCCACAGGTGGCGGTGTGTGTTGCCAGACTGGATGTTTTTTCGCTACATACTAAGGCCTGTTTACGTTGTGTTTTAGCCGGGCTTTCGTCTGGAAGGCTCTATAAAAATCTGGTATCCTATTGAACGAAGTTAAACTGAGAGAGTGTGCGTTCACATACACCAGAATGAAAAAGTTCACAGTAACGTTCATCAAGCACTACAGTACATTCACCCAAAATATGAACAAGTTCATGAACGCATTCAGGCACAACACTGACTGTACCTGTATCTAAATGTAAATGTATGGGTGAAATTAAAGAGATCACAAATATGGAATAATGTGTAAACAAGTAGACCATAAGATGAGGTCATGAAGAACAAAGACATTAAATCTGGCAACAAAGTATGCTAAGCCTGTTGCCTTTTGAGAGCAACTTATGAACTTATGTTCACTGTTCTTTTTTATATATATAAGATTTCAATTAATTCTGTATTCATTGGAGTCAAATCGAAAATTGAATCAAGAATGTAATCGAGAGCTTGCGAATCGAAACTGAATCGAATTGGAACATCTGAATCGATATCCAGCCCTAACCAACATACCTTTAAAGGACTGCAACAATGTGTTTGAAATCTAAAATGCAATGGTAGGTGTAAGATTAAATTAGTCAAGGAGATTACTACTGAAATGTGGAACAATGTGTAAACGAATGAAAACAAGAAAACCACAAACTACTGAATAACTGAACAATTCAAATAACATTTATAAGAAAAAGACCATTCTCTGTTCATGGTCATGTTATCTGTGGAGTGTTTTCATAGGTTTAAAATATTTCCAAGCTTTTAGGTGAGGAGCTATGAACAACTTATTATCGACAGATGTGTCTTTGTGGACTGATATGCTTTCACCCTCTGAATCACAAGATTCAGAGGTACCAGATTCTCGCTGAGCTCTCAAGTCATTGTGGTCATTCTAATCACCAAATTCTTCTGGAGTTTCCTGATAATTCACCTCCTCCTGGTTGAAACAATGGTATTTAATAATAAGCCCTTGTTTACTTAAATGAACCGGTTTGCAGCATTTGCATAGCAAGATGCAGAGTATCAATGACTGGATCCACACCAGCAAAGTCGTCACAAGGCTGAGCATCCTCCTATGAAGCCTCATCGCTCAGAAAGCTTTTTACAAAATGTTTGAAGTGTCAGCCTATGTAATAATGATTTATAATTCTCTTGAACTGATGCAAAATTTGCTGGTAAAAAATTATTTTTAAAATAAAAATAAATTGTGCCCGGAGGGTCAGGCTGGGTTTCAAAAAGAGATCACCCAGAAGCGGCAAATGATTTAATAAGCCACCAGTATCAGGATGGCTAGATGGAGGGGAGCAGGAGGAGGCATTTCAAAGCGTGTCTAATTAAAATCAGTTTATTAGCGTGTCAATCTTTTCAGATGCAATCCCACAAGCAAATATGAGTTCAGATGAACTGAATGGACACTGCATTGACATGGATGTGGTGTTTTGGCTAATGTAGATTCTTATTCAAATTCGCACTAAATTCAATTCCTTTTTGTAACAATAAAAAACTATTTTTTTAGATAATTTCAGAATATGAGTGAAGAGAGGAATTAACTACCACAACCCCATCCTTCTCTCTTTCTCTTATTCCTCAGGGAAATAGTAGATAAATATTTAAATTCACTTTCATCAGTGTGACTGCATAGTGATTATCAAAATCTGAAAGCATGTTTGGTGCGGTATGCAGGTTGAATTTCTAGGGAGGTAACAACAGCAATTCTGGAGGGGTGAGACATGAAGAAGGAAAAGGACACTGGAAAGGTTAAAGATGCCAGTAGCCTGTAAGTCCTGTTACAAAAAGCGCCAATAAATTGTCAATTTACAAGAGCCCTCTTTTCAATGGCTTGCTATAGTGCACTCTGAAAAGTAGTTCTGCACCCGACAACAATACACACAGTTGGAGTAGTTGGTTGCATCTCAATTCAACTAGTACTTTTCTTATGATCTTCGTCTAAAATAAATCACCATATTCACAGAGGTACAAATAATGTCGATCTTTGCCATCTCATAGAAAAAAAAAACGGACGACAACAACAAATGTTTCATAACACATGTTTCTTTTCACAGTTCTCAAATTAAATGCTCTGGAGGGTCCCAGGACACCCTACCCCAGATCACAATCAAGTTTACATTCAATCGTTTGTCCTGGCATTTACATAAATATATTTGTAAGCCAATAGGGAGATGGTAACAAATCAGCTGCATCTAGGAGGACTGTAAATCCAAGCAATGCACCACACCCTCTTGCTTTTCTTCTGCTGCTACTTTCATGTTAAATTCATGGTTCTGCAACGTGCTTCTGTCAACATACTAGATCCTCTACCAAGTACCATGTGATACGGTCTAAACAAATGCTTATGATTTCATAGTTGGGATAGTGGAGGCATCCTTACAGGAAAAAAATGTAATGTACTAAATATAAATCACCTTCTTCCTAAGCACACAGAGGGACCTAAAGTAAACAAAGGTCAACACAACCATGTCTTCGTTTATCCTTGTGCAAGTCTCCCAGTCCCAAAAGCAAACACAGTCTGTTTAATTCAAGTGATTATCAAAGACAAATAAGATCAAGTGAGTCAGTATATCATGGCACAGGAGGATTAAAAAGGAATACAGGAAACAAGATAATGTGTGTTACAGATTCTAAGTACTGTAGTGATGTTTACTGGTTTAGAAACACAGGTTGACAACTCAGGGTTCAATAATAAGAATGGCCCGATGAGTTTCGGGAAAACTGTTGCCGTCACCTGCCCAAAAAGGGACTCACTAAATCTCAGTGTTTGTAACTGTTTAAAAAACATAAGTAACATAAGTGAGTGGGATGAAAAGATTATTAGTTATTTGTTATAGTTTTTCATCAAACGTGTGCTAATTAATAGCTCTCATGGAGTTATACTGATAAAAGTAATAATTATTTCACTTTTAGTATACATTTTCTATATTAGGCTGAATTATACATATATTTTTCCAAAATAATTTTTTTTACGTACACTGCCAAAAAAACAAAAACAAAATTCTGGCCCCAAAACACTATTGTGTGTGTGTAACCCTAACCCTACACACACACACTTTTATATAAAAACTTTTACACCTGGCATGTTAAAAAAAATACATAGTTTTTCTCATTCTATTTATTTTAATAATTGGCAAGGTTTGACTGGACTAGCAGGATAAACCTTTACTGTTGAGCCATGCCATTTCTGGCTTTATGTGACCAGCACATCTCAGAACATTACAGACAGAAATGGCAACTATAGAAATGCGAAAAGAATTCTGCTCACAGTCAGTGTGTCGAGATAACAGCAGATCACTTCCTACAGGACGAGGTTTTTAAAACGAGCGATTTACTAAAAGAAACAGATATCTTAGATGTGATAAATGATAATTCATCATCCTCCATTGGAAATGTACTGGGGTTGTGAAAAATGCATGAATTACTAATTAATGAGGCATTCTGAGCAGATTTACATATTCATAAAGGTGGGGTTGAGTAATTGACATATGCATGAGAGAGCTGAGTGATGGTTTTGAGATAATAACATATGCCTTCATAGGAACCTTTATTTTTCTAAATTCTTCAAAAAGCAGAGGGAGTGAAGATGCTTTTAAATTTCCATTACGTATTCATTCTTCCCAAAAGAAATGCAGTCAAATGCTTTCAGAGATAAATACACTGAGGGAATGCAATGATGTGAAACAGTATGTAAAATTACATTTTGTGAAATATTGCCCTATACAGATTCTTCAAAAGTTCATTTAGCAAACGGATGTGCCCAACAACCATGGTAAGAAATTCTAAACATGTGACTGAATCCTAAAGCGAACACACAAATATGCTTTCAAAGACGAGCGAAGGGGAAAATAAAGCATAACAAATACATTTATGGTAAGCGTGAACTCGCTTACACACAGTCAATCAATCATCGACAAGCTCGACAAAGTGTGCTGGGTGCTACAGTACCCGTCTAATCCAACAGAGAAAAATGTAAACTTAAATTCAGATGTCAACAGAGCTTTACCAGATTTAATCCTGTGGCACCTCCCCAAAGTAACACCCATTTCAAAAAGTCCCTCCTAACAATTCTCATACCATTTCACACACATTTCTACCATCTTAAAGGCAGCATTTAGTGTTAAGACCTCGCAACTATCCGATGAAAGGATCTGATTTACGGCATCCCGTCATGCCATGAGGTCAGCTTTTTTGGACACTTATTGCAGATGGGGTGGGTCCAAGAGCATTTGGACAGGGCGAGTGTGTATGTCACTCGGAAAACGTCTCTGCCATTGTTGGGAGTGCTCGAACAAAGGCCTTGTGAAAGCTGACCCAAATATGGTGCATTAGAAGAGCACAAAAACATTCAGATGTTTCCTAGGCTTTCTTTACAACTATGCACCGCCAAATGACAAGTTCAACAAAAACATGTTGAGTTTTTCACCCGGGCCTATTGTGTTCCCACATTAACTCCAAGCTGAGCTCTTTGAGCTCGTCCAGAGTTGTGTCTGGACTCCATGGGTCTGCGATGGCTCTGTCAGCGGGCTTGGCCTCTGTTGCACTCCACACCGTCTCCTTCAAATGTTCCTTTCATTCTCACTCCCTTTTCCCCCAACTTGGCTTCCACGCACAGTGAAGCGAGCGATTGATGGGGCAAGAGAGAAGTTAAACAATTAAAGATGGCCCTCTGCGCCAAATGTTTTGTGCATTAGGCGTCACGCTGAGAGGAAGCCTTTGTGCTCACAGTTATTGTTTGGATGGAAAACGAAAGATCTCATTCTCAAAGCAAAAGAACTCTCTGTAACCAATGTGAATAATATATCAAGGTGCCTGGGTATAACAATCATTTGATTCCCACTGGGACTGGATGGATGTAATTATTCCTGGATCACGGTGTAACTGAAAATGAGGTTCAAGCAACATCTGGTCAAGAGCGGCCAATGGGAGACCAAAAACTAATTGCAAGTATAATGGCAGGTCTCGCTATTTAGCAAAGCGAATAACAGCTGTCCTTATCAATCAGATGCAGATGATCACTATCGCACACGGGGGGGCTTGACGGCAGAGGTGAAGCATCACAAATTAGGCGCTGCTTTAGAAACGCTGAAGTTTGACTTTAACCTTGCAGGACTTTTTGGAAGGCACTTCCGAGTATGGGAGAGGAGTTTTGGCAGAGGAACAGAAAGCCTGGTGGGTCCGCACATCTCGGGATGCTGGTACTCCACACTAATCCATTTTAAACCATCTGTGAAATTAGCAAGATTCCTTAAGTCCTTCACCTCCAAGGATTAAAAATGGCCCTGGGTCTGAGCCATCGCATGTACGCATATGTATGCGTGTCTACCATCAGCCCAAACTTCTGAGGCTATAATCACACTTTACCCTCTACATGACAGACGCTTTTGAAAAGGTAACTACTTTGAAGACAATTTCACCCGAGTCTCTCTCCTCGCATCTTTTTAGATGCTCTTTGAAATCTGTAGAATCTGCACTTTGTGTTATACTACATAAATATGAGCCTTCTTTGTGAGACTTACTCCCCCTGCAATTCAGCACACTCCAAAAATGAATAGCGGCACAACGTGCAGCCCGGCATCCTGCAAAGTATGTCAAAAACAAACCGAACAGCTCTAAATATATATATATTTTGTTTTTTTTGTTAAAGAGGAAGACGTTTCAGGGCTCGAACATCTGCTGATGGCAGTCTGGGCTGTGAGGTAAACAAAAGCCATACATAGACAAAAGTTACCTGCAATGCCTCCTTGAACTGTACACATAAACAGCTCGAAAGTGCAACTCTTCAAGCCTTGCAGAGTTTCAGCCAAAAACTGTACAATGAAGTCATGAGTCAAGTCTAATGAGAAAATCAGATATATAGCAGCTGGGCTTGGGGAAACAGCCCTCCCTGACTGATTCACTGGACTCAGTGGCAATAGCATGGAGCTCAGGAGGAGCTGCCACTTCCAGAACAGTAAAATATTGTTCCAGACGACTCCCTCCAATGTTTAGTCATCAGGGCCATGAAATAACAGGGCTGTCGCCTCCGCACAGCAATACAGTATTAATTATTATTTGCAGCCCAAACACCTACATGTTTGTACTAACACTCTGACAGTTCATCCAAACAGGCCATTTAAAGGCTGCAACATCATTCTCCGTACTTATGAACACCCCCACCTAGCCTCCCCCCATTCATCCGACCACAGGCTCGTGCAGAGAAGTACGCTGTATCAGAGAGGTAAAAAAACAGCTCAATAGAAATAACAATGCTCATGTCAAATCAGAACATCAATAACCGCCACATCTGCATGTGCCCAGAGAAGCACAAGGGCAAACGCGCAATGCCAAGGCTGCCTTCAGGACCAAAGATTTGTAATGCAAGCTTTGTGAATTACAATAAGATTTATTGTGCAGCAATATATGTCTAATTTTCCATCTACTGTGGGGCACTTCAGCAGCAGAGAGCTGACACAGGCCTTTATTATACACCACAGTTAAAATGTGGTTATTTTACACATGCTCTCAGGGGAAGAAGCTTACAGTGCACTCTGGCATTGGACAAAAAAATGACTGATGAAGATAACAAAAGGAACACATAAATGGTTTTCCAAAAATGTTTTGAAGTAAGTGCTATTCCAGATCCATATTTTTTTCCTACCATGGCAAACTTAAAGGGATAGTTCACTTTGAAATTATTTTTTGATATGTTTTAGCTTACCTCAAGGGCATCCAAGATGTAGGTGTCTTTGTTTCCACAGTATTTTCAATTTTAATATTTTAGGTCAAACCGTTCTTGTCTGTCAGTCATATAATGGAGATATATGGGGTTCTCCTCAAAGAGCATGCACAGAGAAGTCCAAATTAAACATGATTTAATGACTCGTAAATGTAAGTACACATTGATGGCCTGAGACACAAAACGAGCCGTTTGTGTGAGAAAACGAACAGTATTTATATCGGTTTTACCTCTTGTAACTACAGACATGTCCAAGTGATCTGAAGGCACGGGCGCTTCGGTCTGCGCAAGTGCCGGAAGTGATCTCTTGCGTGGTTGCGGAAAAAAAAAAAATCAACGTTGTCTGTTGATATATCGAAATCGTCTTTCATTGCAATTTCCTACATATCTAAATATGTTTAGATCTTCACAGTGAAGGGCAACACTTCAGAAATCTCTGTGTAAACAATGAGTGACGTACATGTGCGACAGATAACTTCCGGGGCTTTCCAGCACTTGCGCAGACAGAAGCGCCCTTGTACTTGGAGTACTTGGATGTGACTATGATTACAAGAGATAAAAACGATATAAATACTGTTTGTTTTCTCACACAAACCGCTCGTTTCTTGTCTTAGGCCATCAATGTGTACTTACATTTACGAGTCATGAAATCATGTTTAATTTGGACTTCTCTGTGCATGTTCTTTGAGGAAGACCCCATAAACCTCCATTATATGACTGACAGACAAGAACGGTCCGACCTAAAAATATCAAAATTGAAAATACTGTGGAAACAAAGACACCGACATCTTGGATGCCCTTGAGGTAAGCTAAAAAATATCAAAAATTAATTTCAAAGTGAACTATCCCTTTAAGGAAATGATGAATTTTTTTTTTTTTTTTGGTATTTCTTCACACAAAAGTAGGTACTCAGGAGATATTGACTGATAATCTACTTTTTAATGCCCAGGAACACATCAGAAGAGAAGTGGGCAGTATAAGTGTAAACATTTTACAACATTCACAAATGTAATCAAAACCAGGCTTCTATTAGTGATCATACTGTTTTTTATGTGTCAGTCAGAAACAATTATTTACTGAACAATTAGCCCTTTATTTTAAACTAAAATTATTCATCACTCATTATTCATCATGTAAAGCTATGTCAAAGAGGTGAAGCTCGCTGGGAGCAAAAAGAGAGAACCCAGTGGCTGGAATCCAAAAGATGAAAAAACTCCTGCAGTTTAGAGGGCTTGGTTTCCTCCAGGCCTTCCACCCTATTTCTGGCAGATGCTGCAGTCAGTCAGCAGGAGCACATACATTAAGAATAGCCTCTATATACGTTCTTAATGTGTTTTGGAAGATATTCATGGTCCCATCTAAACTTGTGCTTTTTCTAAAAGATTTACGGGCCAGCATTGAACATCTATCTTTATTGTAAAGCAATGATAAATTATTGGGAGGAAAAACAAATCCCAGTAACCATTGTTATCCACTCAGTTATATAGTGAAAACAATGAAAAATGTGGTCATTTTTTTATTTCAAAGGGATAGTTCACTTTGAAATTAATTTTTGATATGTTTTAGCTTACCTCAAGGGCATCCAAGATGTAGGTGTCTTTGTTTCCGCAGTATTTTCAATTTTGATCTTTTTAGGTCAAACCATTCTTGTCTGTCAGTTGATGGTCTAAGACATGAAACGAGCAGTTTGTGTGAGAAAAAGTACAGTAATTATATCATTTTTACCTCTTGTAATCACAGTCACGCCCAAGTGATCTGAAGGCACGGGCGCTTCGGTCTGCACAAGTGCCGGAAAGCTCCGGAAGTGATCTCTTGCGCGGTTGCGAAACAAAATCAATGTTGTCTGTTGACATATATCAAAATCGTCTTCCACTGCAATTTTCTACATATCTAAATATGTTTAGATCTTCACAGTGAAGGGTAACACTTCAGAAATCTCTATGTAAACAATGAGTGACATACACGCGCGAAAGATAACTTCCAGGGATTTCCAGCGCTTGCGCAGACATAAGCGCCCGCGCCCTCAGAGTACTTGGATGTGACTGTGATTACAAGGTAAAAAAAAACTATATAAATACTGTTCGTTTTCTCACACAAACCGCTCGTTTCGTCTCTTACGCCATCAATGTGTACTTACATTTACGAGTCATTAAATCATGTTTAATTTGGACTTCTCTGTGCATGCTCTTTGAGGAGGACCCCACAGTACCTCCATTATATGACTGACAGACAAGAACAGTTTGACCTAAAAATATCAAAATTGAAAATACTGTGGAAACAAAGACACCTACATCTTGGATGCACTTGAGGTAAGCTAAAACATATCAAAAATTAATTTCAAAGTGAACTATCCCTTTAAAATAAAAGCTCTTCAGGAAGTTTTTTATTTTTACATTTCAAATAAAGCAAAAAAAAAATCTTAGCTAACCAATGTCAAAAGAAGACTGCAGACTCTCACATCTAAACGTGTAACATGCATTATCTACAGTACAGGGGCTATACGCACCAAGACCAATATGGAATTTCTCCACAGAAATTAGGGCTGCATGGATATTACATTTTTTTTTGTCTAAAATACCGAATATTATACTACTGTGTTGTTTATTTTCATGTTATCACTGTGGAGCTGCTTTGATACAATCTGTATTGTAAAAAGCACTATATAAATAAAGGTGACTTGACTTGATTACTAACCTATGGTCAATATTAAAATTCTATACAATTTTGCTGAGATAAATTACACTACAAGTGAATTTACGACCAGTACGACAAGTAAATATCAACCACTGTGCACCACCATAATAGCTCCATACTTTTGTTTCCCTGTTTCCATACTTGTTTCATTACAAACACTGCTGAAGCTACACATACACTGTATATCAAAACTACTTGAACTTAATATTGTATTAGGCAAATGCAGGCTCATGGTCAACATGTCCTGTTGCCAAGGAAATATTGGTATAAAATATAAGTACAAATAAGAGAAGAATGTCTGTGTACAGATTAATCATATTCCTTACATTGCATGCCAGGACAAGTGGAAAGAAAATTTGCATGTGCTTGCAGCTTTGCAATTAAATTATCCACTAAAGAAAGCATGGGTGTTCTTTTCAATTCATGGATAAAAAAGCTACAGAACTGCACTCTTATCCAGAGCTGTAGGACTTCACTGAAAGAAGAAAAAAACTACTTGCCAGGGGAGTAGTTTTTCCTTGTTTTAAGCTTAAACTTCACAAAAATATGGCAGAATTCAGTGAAAACAAGATATAAAATATCATGGTGGTTAATTCAAGTAAAACTTTAAATTTGTGTAATTTAGCGACATCACTGCATGTTTAATGCCACTAATCCTCTTAATAAAATATTAGTTTTCATTTTTAACTGTCTAACCATTTTACAGCCCAATCAAGTAATGAGTCAAGTACAGGATGTTAAAAATCAAGGGTGATGTTTTGTTCGCTAGCTTCATTAATTGCATGGGATGTCAGGTCAAGTCAAGTGCACTGCATTGCATACAATGATCACCCCAGTAAGCTCTGCAATACAGTACATTTTTTGTCTCATTCCACTCTCTAGTACCTGCATGAATCAGTATTGTGAACAATTTCAGGCACAAGCCAGACCTTGATCAACTAGCCTAAACATTGGGACTCTGATGACTTAATTTCCCAATGCTTGTGCAAAACATAATTGGCATTTCTTTCAGATTGAGAGGCTAAAGAAAACATGACAACATTTCCAGTGAGTGGAATGTGACAGAAATCGACGACTACCTGATTAGTGTACCGACTACTGTAGACCTACTGAACTATGAAAACTGAAACACTGAAGGTATTTTCTGCTCAGCCTATATATTTGCATCGAGTGCACAACAGTACTATGGTAGTATGCTTTTGCAAACATAAAAAGTTGATAAACCCTTTATATTTGTCCATACTATGGAAGTCAATGGGGGGTCCATCAATAGTTTGGTTAATCTTAAATATGGTTATATTCTTAAAAATATATGATTTTGTGTTCAACAAAGAAAGACATCCATGATTTCACTTGACGTTGAGTAAATTAACCATCTGACAGTTCACTCAGGGGAGCCATAACACCCTTGATGTTAAAGGGTTAGTTCACCCAAAAATTAAAATTATGTCATTAATATGTCATATAGCCATAGTTTTTGTTATTTTTAGACCAAAATGTATTTTCGATGCTACAAAAAACTAACGCACTGACTGGTGGACTACTCAAATGGACTACTTTGATGATGTCTTTATTTTCTTTCTAGACAAGGGCAGTATACTGTGTACATTTTCAATGAAGGGAAAGAAAGCTCTCTGTCTAAAGTAAATCTAAAATATCTTAAACTGTGTTCCGATGATGAACAGAGGTCTTATGGAACTGCTTGAAGTGCACTATGGATCTACTACTAATGATTGTAGAAGTTTGTTGTGGGACTTTTTTATCGACTCTTTTATTAACTTTTATTAATTGCTATTATTGGTGCTCTCTTTTATGTGTGTATAGTAGTGTGAATGTTTGCTGGAATCAACACACACTAATGCTGATGGACATTGAATTTCCCCTGGGGGGATTAATAAAGGCATCTACTACTACTACTTATGGCCTTGGAATGCATGAGGGTGAGTCATTAATGACAATTTTCATTTTTGGGTGAACTAACGTTAATCCTAACGTTAACAAAAATGTACTGTTAATTACGTGTCACAAAAATTGCCAAAATATTTCAAAACAAGAATAATATAATTCACAATATGCCTATCACAAAAATTATTTCCCCAGGCTCGCCCTGCAGGCCATGGCCTAGGCTAACTCTGACTAACGTAGCCATCTTCCTTTTTCACATCACACACGTTAACTTACTTTTATATTTCTCTCATTCAAATATCAGTGTGGGCGTTTGAACCGTATAAACGTATGCACATTTAAATATTCTGAGTTTATTAATCAATTGTGTTCGATACCACAAGTCAGTTGTTCATCTTCAGCATCATTTAACTGCAGATTCCAAATTTCCAAAGAAACATTTCTGTGACTGGACGACAATACAAGACAAACACTAGTAGACACCGTATACTACACGCTAACCGTAATATACCTAATATTAATTAGGCAAAAACTAATAAAATACATCTGCAATAACCAAAACAACGCTTATTGTGTTATGACTCGCTACCCACCTTCAAGCACTGCCGCTAACCGCTCCGCTGTTGCTCTCATAGGTCCACGCGCTGCTGCTGAAACGTCATTGGCGTGCAAGTAACAAACGTGTGAAACCAAAAAGAAGAAACACGTGACAACCACGAATAGGCTTTTCGCGTGTGTTTTAATCGGTGTGCAGTAAACATCATGTTTCCCTATGTACACCGCTTAGTGTAATTCACTCCTGTTCAGTTCACTTCATAGACATACACTAGACATCACCTGGGGGTTCTAAGCATGCGTCAAAACCGCCGCCATCTTGGAACAGGGGTCTTGTCATAGAAAGTAGCTAAGTAACGCTGCTATCTCTGCCTTGGCCCCGGACTTTTGTGCAGCGTATGAAGTTCACGGATGAAATCTGAACTAGGAAGAATGTTTAACAAAAAATGTTAAACATTTTTTTTTTACATTTTCTTTCTGGAATCAATGATAAATACATGTCTGACCGTTGGAACAAACCAAAAAACAAGAAAAATCGCATTCATGATGATTTGTGATGATTTTATTTGCGTTAGACCTGTGTCTACTACATTGACGCTGATGCATTAAAGTTATGTCTATGAGTTCACTTCATACCGATTAGTCTCAGCCTCAGACGTCACGCCCACGGAACGTTGGCTAAACGTCTGATGCATATGGTACACTTAACTGGAAACACTTCAGGAATGTCGAAGTCGTCATCTGATTGGTTGAATTTTATCGGATTTCCGGGGGGCGTCAGTGTCGCGTTTATTTTCGGTCCGCCGGGAAACAAAGCGCAGATGTGTGATTGCGGAAGAAAAACTGTTGTGTTTATATGAGTGGCCTATGTGAGTGACAATGAGCATTTCTCAAGATCAGCTAAACGTAGTTGTATGTCCCCTCCAATCTATTATGGAAGATCAAGTGAAGTACTTAATTGCGAAGGGTATATCAGCTGCGTTTGTGGACAAACATGAAACAGACGCTGACATCGCAGCTGGCCGATTCAGTATTCATATATAGGTCGCGCACACTGGATTATAAGGCACATAAGATACTGCAGAGTCAAACGTTTGACTGGGTTTGCGTTATGCATCCACTAGATGTGCTAAAGGGAATGTAGCGAGTGCGCGGCGCCGGAGGTGAGGCGTTTATTTAGTAGGCGTGAGCGCACTGGGGCGGGGACGTAACTTACATTCGTGTGACAAAGCGGACATAAGATGGACATGAGCGAGTTCGTGGGTGAATTTAATAACACGGAGCGTTGTTAGCGCCTCCGGTGACTGCTGACTGACTTGTTGCACACCGGTCTGTTGTTGTGGGTACATTTCCACGCCCCGAAACATGACGCTGAACGAAACGAACTGTAATTGGTTGTTTGACATGTCGGTCTAACGGCCTTATGGGCGGGCCTTGACCAAAGAAAGCTGCTATGAATTCCAGACCTTCAGCCGTCAGTCTGAAGGTCTGGCTACGCGAGACTACATACCGATTAGCCTGCTAACTGTTTGGAAAGTAGGCCTAGCGGAGTCACGTGCTGATTTGGGCGGGGCCTGAGCCGGTTGGCCATGATGGTGGAGACGCTATCGGTTACCAGCAGGTTACCAGCATGGTTTTGCCGTGGGAATCCTACCAATATAGCGGAGAGGGTAGGGGCTCTGAACAATGACGATATAAATATTTATAGATTAGTAGGCCATAACATTATTTATATATTTTCTTTTCTCTTTTTTAGCGATGATAAATGGCAATGGAGCAGGATAAGTTATTGTATCATTAAAAATAGTTCTTCTTACTTGGGTTTAATTGTTGCAGCAGCATAAAGCCATAAATTAGCCTAATAATCAGGTCAACTACAATTATTATTAGCTTTGTTGCTCATCTAAGCAAGCTGTCAGTGGAATGTGTGAATGGAAAACAACATGTTAACAAGGCTGCCACATGTAAATTGTTTGCATGTGTGCAGTTTCATTGCTACTAATACAGAGAAATATGTACTGAAAATGTTTGTATTCTACTTCATCTATTGCATTTATTATGGTAGTTAGCTCATATTATTCTCAAGGCTTAAAGTAAATTAATTTACTACTGAGCACAGCAAACTCCTAACATCAATTAAATTAATTCCAAATAATTACTTTCCACATACTTCTGATTAAATAATATTTTAAATATGTCTACAACTTAATACCACTGAAAAATAAAATAAAAACAACAACACGCAACAAATAAAACAAAATGTCTCTTTAATTTGTAAGTGTCAACAGCAGTACAAAAGATGGAGTGATGGTGAGACGATTTTGTCATACGTGTGTGTACTCTATCTTTTATGGAAAAAAGAGGAACTCTTGAGGTAAATAAGCAAACAGACAGGAACACCCTCATCTGCCATCATACATCAGTGAATTGAGAATATACTGTAGAAATGGTGTTACATTACAATATGCCAAATGCTGCTTGTGGGGAGAACATCCTAGATATTTGTACAATTCACTAAGGTGTCTAAATACACCAAAATGTGTCACTCATCTGCTTTATTTTATTTGATATAATAATACTACCAATACAGAGAAGACTGGTCTCTGGACATACAACTGTAGCATTAATTAGTTTACCTCACGTCAATACTGCACATGGAAACCAATGACTTGCTGGTTTACATACTAAAGCCAAGCAAAAATATTTTTAGTACCTTTTTTCATTTTTTTAACAATAATATCCTTAGCAAATAGCTGTCTTTTGTACTGTAAAAAGAAGAATGTGAACACAAATGTGATGGCAACCTTTTTAAGTTCAATTAAAAACTTTACACTGGACTGTACAAGATATTATGATAAAACTATTTACATTTTTAGACTTAAAACTTTTTTTTTCTCCCAAAAGCAGCAACAGATACTATTCTATATCTCTAACGCCCGAACAATAATACCTGCCATGGGTCTATGTACCTGCTGAGAAACCGGTCTCTACACACACACACACAAACGCGCGCACACACACACACACACACACACACATAAAAAGACAAAATTAAAGAAAAGTGTTATCAGGCTGCTAGCAAGATTCAAAACAAGAGTGTAACTAGCGACAGATGAGCCACACACAGTGTTGCTTGAGAGACTAGAGAAATCTAAAAGCAAAATACCATTGACAACAGCATACGTCATCCCTGGTGGTAACATTTTACTCTTCTGAACAGCAGCTAGCATGTCAGTCCAGCATGTCAGTGAATTGTGCTGATTAAATTAACAAAATCTATCCCACAATATACATCACAAAAGTCCATACAAAAAAAAAAAAAAAGCATTACAGTAAGATAAGTAGAAACACCCAAGCTTTGTCCTCAGTTATTGTACCTACTTTGCATTAATATGGCAGTGACAGTTATGTATTATAAAATAAATGTCATTTAGACTTGCTGTTGACTGGATGGGAAATGGTCTATTAAACACTATGAAGCAACACATTGTATGAAAACCTCAAATGCAAAGAGTGGGTCTGCATTGTGCAGCATTAAAAAAAAAAAAAAAAAACATAAATATTTGCACATCCCCAATGGATTAAATGCTCACTAAGAAACTCACATGTTTTCAGATAATGCTGTACTGAATGACACACCACAACTGATGCCCCACAATTACTGTACATGTTCTCTCATTCAAATTTGGCACACAACCAATTATAACTTCAGCAAGTACCTTATTAAAAAAAAAAATACGTACATGGATTTCAAGATTTGTCCTTTGCTACAGAGTGCACTAACAACATAGCAAATGGCTGGTTAATTCAGCATGGAGTGCGAGGTTCATCACTGAAACACATCGAAGTGAGATGTCTCAGCTGTTTCTCCAATACCACTTAATCAACAGGGATGTGAATTCAGCAACATGAGGTACAGTGAATTGTCAGTTTGTGATTTCGTTCTTTTTCTAAGTACAATGACCAAAAACATACACACACACAAACAAACACACACACACTCACACAGAGAAGAGAAAAAGTAAAATACATAATTTATACTTCAGTAAGTATCCATGAACAAAAATAGAATTCTATTTTCCTATGTTATATTTACAATGAAAAGAAAAAAAAATGAGATGGAGATTAAAAAAAAAACTTTGTTTTGAGCTCCAATCCATTTTGAAATTTCACTGTTTTTATTCTTGTTCTCTGATTGTCCTTTAATTCTGTTCTACTGACACTTTTAGAGCCAAAAATGGCTAATAAATACAATAAAATGTCTATGCACTAGAGAGCTTCAAATACAATATACAACACAAACATACATGACCATTAAAATGTGCTACTGAAGTCCGGTGTGTCTCAGTCACTACGCAAGCTTCTCCGTCGAGTATACTGCTCTTTCTCCCCTAGGCAGCACTGGAGCTTAAACAAAGTGTTCATTCATCACGTGTCTTTGCATAAATAAACAAAATATGTCAAGAGAAAAATGACTCAAATCTGGCAACTGTGAGGCGCGCTCACATACAGAGTCCAAACAGGTGACTTGTTCATGTAGGTTTTTTCTTTTTTTTTTTTTCTCGCACAACGGCTTCACATTTGTCAGAATTGATAAAAAATACCATTTATATCCAGTGCTTGTAACACTTTTGAATCATTGTCTCCATGTGAGATTGAAATAGTCTTTTTTCTTTTCTTCTCTTTTTTTTTTTTTTTTTATCTATACAAGCGCAATCAAGTTTCAGTCCCAACAACAGTCCTTTTGTCTGCTACCAGCCTACAGAACTGGCTTGGCATGGTCAAGGAAATATGTACAAATCACGTACAAATCAACCAATCCACCAGCAAACAGATATAACAGCTTTAAACAATAAACGTTGGCTTGTAAGCAGGGAAGAAACAAAAAAAGAAAATTAACGCGGATGTCAAGGGACATCCAGCCAAGTATTGTACCTTATTGTAAAAATCACAACAAACTTAAACAAAACCAACAAAATAAAAGGTACAAATACAAGCCACTAAAGAAGTGCTCGAAACTTCTACGAATTAAGTAAATGCTTTTCAAAGAGGGGTGCTGAAAAGAAAAAGTGAATGCTTCAACTGCTGGGAGAGAAGTAAGCGCTAAATAGTCATCAGTACCTTTTAGACCTTTGGAGGTAATGCAGTGACCAGCAGCCTTGCTGTGACATTTCCTGTCTATTCTAATCTCTGGGTTACCCATGAAACAGACAGGTTCAAGGGCAAAGGCAAAATAGCGGGACTCATGCATTAATAATGCCATATTTCAGATGATACCGACTCGTCAGTCATTTTAATAATCCCCCACAGCTTGATCTACTTGTTCCATCTGCTCGCTAGCACCTCGTGGCTGCGTCTGGCCGCGGCCTTTCGCTAGAGCTTTGATGGAGAGAGGGCACAATAAACCACATGGGCCTCATCTCCATTGTTCTTCACCTTTCTCCTGGGCATGGGCCGATGCCGGGAGCCAGATGGCAGCCCCTTGAGGGATGGTGTGTGCTGGGCAGAGGTCAGGTGAGTGGAGGTGAATGGCACTCGCACCCTGTAGGAGCTTTCAGCAGGGCCAAAGTCTAAAACAAGAGGCCCTGACCGCTGGCTGCTTCTTGGCCGTCCTTCCACACGGAAACAACCTGAGATCCGTTCTACTGCCGGAACGAGCAGATAATTTAGTGGAGCTGCGGGGCTGAATACAAAGGAGCAAAAATGTGCTTTTTCGCTATGAATTGTCGCCTTTTTTTCTTTTTCAAGTGCTAAAAAAGATCCAAGATCCAAAGTCTTCTGTTCAAATGCAAATACAATTAAACCATGTTAAATCCAAGTATCATTAGACAGTGTATAGAAAATTTGGAAAATAAGTGCCATTATTAGTTTACTTCATTTTTTTTCTGCATAACTGGCCAAAACATCCCAATAAACTGGACGTTCTCTTAAGACTTGATGATGAACAAATTGCAGAAGCCCAAAGGGCTTTAAGACTATTTTATGTCTGTTAAAATTACAATGTCCAGAAGACTTAAGTGTAAAAAAAAAAAAAAAATACTTGCTGCCCTGGAAAACGGGGCTAAAGACTTTAGCAGAATGTGCGTGTACATATTGTACAACAGCAATTTGTGATTGTAATACGCCAAAGCTGCCTTTCGCTGCCTGTCCAATTCTGCAGATTGGATGCCATTTGGCCCCTTGGCATTCTGGCCTGATTACAATCACTGTGATTAAGAACCGAGCGGGTAAGACTGAACTAGACGAGGCCGGTGGTCAGATGATCACTGCATTGAACCTCCTGGAGAACTATAACACTCTTAGTTCCTGAGCATTTGAAGGTGGTAGAAAGTGAAAGTGGGCTTTGTAGATAAGATTGCAAGGATTGTCTAAGACTCATGCAGTCTCTCCCTTAAGACTTTCAAATTTAAGATTTAAGAGCAGGAAGCTTATGATATGTTTGGCACATCTGGACTTTTTTTTTGTTTAAATGTAATAATAATAATAATAATAATAATATTAACAACAATAATAATTGGGGAGTTTTAGGCTTTCCCTCTATGGTTCATCAAATGTAAGGACTTCTTCAGTTTTATCGTATTATGAAATGTCAAATGAAGTGTTTTTGTCTTTTTCATTTGAAATAGTTCTGATTAAAAACATTCACAAGCTGTTGGCTGGTACAGCATACCTGAGTGAGATATAGAACCCCATTTAAAACAGTAATGTACGCTTCAAAGGAAAAAAAAAAAAAAAGGTTTCAACAAATACATGTGTAAATCCATATGAATTTGAGTAAGACTGTGAGTTATGCATTCATATGAAATGTTTCAATTGTCCTATTATTTAAAAATGTCGTAGGAAATACCCTAAATTGTCCATGATCAAAACACAAGAAAAAAAAAATCAATAAAATAACAATAATAATAATAAAATAAAAAAAGCCAAAATAAAACAATCAAATTGTTTCACACTCGGAGAAACGTTTAAGACCAATAGCTGTTAAATCTGAAGGAGCCACATCTGCATGCTGGCTCCCAAAATGTGTATCGTTAGAAACAAGTTTTTCGATTTCTTTTTTTTTTTTTTTTTGTTCGTCATGTTCTCTTTTTCATCTTCTTCAGTCTTCCCTCTAATAAAAGGATATTCTTCACAGGGTGTGTCTTGGCCTCAGTTGGCACTGACCGGCTCCTGTGTGTCACTGCTGTAGTCCGATTTGGGCTCATCCTCAAAGTCCTCGTACATGTCCATCTCGTCCTCTCCGTTCACTGGGTCGCTAGACACCATGGTGCCCGGTTCCATCTTCATGTTGAAGGTGCTCTGGATGACGGGGATGGTGGGCTCGGGGCTGGCCGAGGCACTGGAACAGTCTGACGTCATGTGAGGGGAGGGCGTAGTGGTCGCCATGGTTATGGCACCGGGGTAGACGACACCTGCGCTGGTGGTGATGGGGATCTGCGTCTGTGGCTGCTGCCTGATACAGAGGTGAAGAAACACACGGGAGAAAGACAGTTTTATGCGTATGAAGAGCAAGTGTGCGCTTTTACTTTTTACAAAGCTCAGAGAAGCTTAAGAGCTTTTAAGAGACGGATGACAAGTTTAACGCTTCTCAAGGAAAACAATTACGGTCTCGGGGAATAAGAGAACGGAAAGAATGCACAGAACCAAACGCTGGTCGAAAGCGTAAAGCTTGGGGGAGTTTAAAAACCAGGCTTGAATGGAACGTGACCAAGCAGTAGCCCCGTAAAATATTATTCCCAATCAGCGACAACGATTTGGGAACGATTGTGAAAATGACACTCATTTCTTTCAGGGCGACAAAGCCAATTGGTTGGTAGAGACACAGTCTCCTGATCTTTAACAGGCTGATTGATACTCCAGCGCTCGTATTTCTTGCTGTTGAAGTGGAAACACCTGGAGCAGGCATTTTCTTCACTCACCACACGCAGTAAATTATAGAGTTGTGCTCCAAACATCTGCCCTGCAGCCCTCTCTACATTCATACTCGACTCTAATATCCTAAAATAATGGCTACGCGAGTCCCGCTGCCCTCTGTTACCGTCTAAATGCGATAAACCACCACTTTCAAGCGGCTGAAAGAAAATACTATTTTGTCAATGGGATTCAACCCGGGGCCATACAGTGCATTTCCCCTCCTCCACAGAAAAAATAAATTTACCACAGCATATAATCACAAAGGGAGCGTGTGCGCAACAAAAGGCGACGCTCACTTAGCTTTGAAGCGTATATTAAAATTAAGTGCGAGGGCCATATAACGTGACAAATGAGCTAAGTGGCTGAATTATTCCAATCAACCTGATTAGAGGGTCACTGGCTTTACACCAGGAGTTGGCACACGGCATGGAATCATTACCTGCCTATTGTGTGATCTTTATTAACAGTCTACGGGGTTTTAAGGGCATTGTTCCTGCCGTGCGCCTACCCCACAGTGAAGAACTGCCTCATCTCCTGCCTCCTCGACCTCATCATCTGCTTGTACTCGCCGATGCGCAGCTTCTTGCCGTCGATGATGCAGGTGCGCTTGGGTCTGGGCTTGTACTTGTAGTTGGGATACTTCTCCAGGTGGATCTTGCTGAGCCGTGCCTGCTCTTCATAATACGGTTGTTTCTCCTGGTTTGTCATGGACTTCCAGCGAGATCCTGTTGAACACAGGTGAGAAGTTAGGAATGACACAGGAGGGATTTCATTTTATATATTTAAATTCAATACATTTTAATAACTACATTTATAACTACATTTTATTTGATTATAAATCTATTATTTTTAATAAAATGAATGAAATACCTGAAATGAATGCTATTTAAATGTATTTTTACATTTAGAGACAAACACAATGTAGAACACTGCATTATTCTGAGGCAAGCACTGCTTTTGTGAATGAAGGGTAACTGCATGACTGTTACTGTTGCTGCATTAGTGGAAACAACAGGCCAGTAAATATCTTCAGCCTTCAGAATGTCCTGGCTGACGGGACTTTTAGTTGCGGTGATCTATTGACTCTCTGGACTGGGGGACAAGACCCATTTAGCCCTGTCATTTTTCATGACAAACACTGCCCATGTGACAGCCACTAAATCCATCTAATTGAGCTGCTCCCGCAGGCAGCACACCATCAAGTTTAACTGTGCTCGTCTGTTTGAGATGCATTGAATTGTGTGGAATTACTTGCAAAAGATTAGGCAGGTGTGGTAATGGCCTGAACATCTTATTCACAACATACATTTTGCTTAGTAGCTATGTAATGCTGAGATGCTTGTTTATTGATTGCTAAGAGGGGAAAAACTGGCATGGCAATATTCATTTGCATATGTTGTGCAATTCAAGGTCCGACGTACTGCAAGCTGAAATATCTAGTCAATCAACATAACACTCACCCTCTCTCTTAATGGTGCAATTCAGCTACATTTTAGTTTTGTAAGTCTTGGTTTTGGTCCAAAATAGTGGGCTGTTTCAGTTTGGTAAAAACAGACCCACCCTTTACCTCAACAGAGGTTCAGTGTTTCTGCTGTCCTAATTCATGCTGATACTATCATCAGTGTCATTATTAGAATATATATATATATATATATATATATATATATATATATGAATTAAAAACAAAACATGGAAACACCAATAGTAACATATTTTAAAAATCGGAAACACTTTATTTAAAAATGCACTTACTAGTAGTAATAAATTATGCATAATTACAAGTAACTAACCCTAAACCAAACCCTGACTGTAACTCAAGTACATGTAGTTAATTAATATAACGCATTCCTTTTTACCTTAAAATAAAGTGTAACCAAAAATGCAAACTATGCTTACTATAATCTTTTTTTTATTTCATTAGACCAGTGCTTAAACCACAATAGAAACACACTTAATACATTCTGCTTGCATTATTATTATTTTGATAATAATACATTTCAGAGCTTGAATGAAAGCATATAGTTAATGACAATCATTCCTTGAGTAGTTACTCTGAAGAAAAGTAAAGCCATTTCAGTAAGTAGAATGACTCTTTAAACGGCTGTGTTAAAAAAAAAAAAAAAAAAAAGACTACTGGATTCGTGTGATCCAAAACAAGCAAAGACATTTTCAGCAGTATCTGAAGCACTCTAGAATAGTTCCCAAGACATCAGTTCAGTTTATTCGTATGGAGCATGGCGTCATCCCAAAACGAAAACGGAAAGGCTAACGCAGAAGGCCATAACTGCTGGTCGTGATTGATTTGGGGGGCCTTGACTTACCCAAGATTTTGCTGATGTTGGAGTTGTGCATGTCTGGGAAGGCCTGAAGGATTTTGCGGCGCTCATCTTTGGCCCAGACCATGAAGGCGTTCATGGGCCGTTTGATGTGAGGTTCGTTACTGTTCCTTCCCCGGGGTTCCCTGTAGACCCGTGCCTCGGTAGTGCTGGCGCCTCCTGTTGGCCAACAATAATACTGATGTGGTTTATCTGCAGAGCCATTCAGTTCCCTACACCCTAGGAACACCAGAGCAAGAAGGAGAAAGCGGGTGCAAACCGTTATTCAAACTAGTAGTGCAGGGCATCCATCAGCACATCAGTGTGACTGGAGCTGAACCAGAGAAGGGAGGCCTGCAGTCGTACCTCATACTCCAGGCTGCCCATCCCAGAACTGGATGGGACAAGCCCATGTTTTGGAGCATAGAACAAGACGGCATTGTTGGTCGAGGAACTCCCGATGAGTGAAAACTAGCTCAAACCAGACGAGGAGGACCCTCACTATAATGGCTTTTAAATATTTTGTCTGGGTTGCAGCGTTCATTCGTTTGAACCGCCGTACATTTCTGGATGGCTGTCGTAATGTTTCTCCTGCTATGAGTAATAATGGTAATGCTCTGAATAACAAATGTGGCACAAGTGTGTTTGTGTAAATGAGGTGAAATTAGGGGAGAAGGCCAGTGCCAATGTCCTGACAAAACATATATCTCCATGTGATTGCTTTCAATGTGCTAGCACATACAGACAGAAGATGACAAAAGGCAGACTTAAACAGTGGTAATATATACTTGTGTTACTTGGATAAAATAATTTTAGGCTATACTTTGTAGGGTCACTAATAATACTAAAAACGAATTAAAATAAATAATTATATGACAGATACCTGTATATAAAAATACAAAATTAGGTGTCTGTAAAAAAAAAAAAAAATGATCACAGGCATTTCACACATGTGTGTGTAGAGTTAGTGAATGAGGCCTGGTGTGAGTGCAGTACAGAGCAAACAGGCTTGAAGGAGTGTAACTTCTCAATCAGGCCATTCACAATCAGCATGTGTGCCTCCCAGTTTCTGTATTTAACTTTACAGCAGAGTGAAAATGATTCTGTTTGCATGCGCATTTGCTTCCTTTTATATGTAAGATGTGAAAGAATTAAATAAAAGCTGTATGAATATTTCAACAAACAAAAACATGTTGATAAATAAGGCTTGAAAAATAAAACAAACAAAAAAAAGGCCTTCCCATATGCTGCGATACATCTTTAATGATCCAAAAACTGGATAAGAAGGCTTGGAATCAGCCATGAATATTTCATCATCCACATGTGATGTGTATTCATTAGGACCCCGAAACTTCAAGTCTTGGCACACGATACCTGCTTTTGATTTCTATTATCAGTGGTGTTGATAAACAAAATAAAAACTCCATCTAAGTAATGGATCTTGGCACTGCACCGCTACTAAAGCACCGGGATACCGAGATTATTCCGAGGGCAGCGTGCTGCTCAGAAAAGGAGGAGCGGGAAATAGGCAATGTTGGAGAGGTACCTTCTCTGTTCACACACACTCATGCCACACTGGGGCCCTGAGAGAGAGAGAGAGAGTCTAAGTTTCAGGCAACCAGCAGGAGGCTCTATCCTCCAGGCCCTGCTGGGCAGACAGGCTTTGCCCAGGGCCCAAAAGATCCATTTACACATGTCATGTTTAACAATCATAATAATCCAGAAAGGGCTGCTGTTTATCTGGCTGCCCGGCTCCACACAGTCATGGTGCGTCAGTCAGGCTCTCTCTGATCTTCCCTCTCCACAACTTTGTACCACGAAACACACTACAAGCCAGCTGCCTCGTCCCAGCTCCTCTCGGCCCCTTTCGCTGGGATTATACGGCGGCAACGACGTTCCCCGCACAGTACATTAATTTCATTTAGCACGCGCTCACCGTGCAGGATAAATTGATTTCACTTTGTTTGGCTTTGACAGCCATGTTTATTGTGCAATGAAATGTAGTGTGGCGTAGGGCTGACAGTATCCATCAACGCTGGGCAATCTGCTGACTGCCGGGGCCAGATGAAGGCATTCATTACCTTGCCAACGCTCGCTCGCGCATTCGGCTACCTTACCCAGACACGACCGCCGCTGTCTGTTCGGGGGGATGGCTGGCTCTAATTTACGATTCGCCCCGTGCCATTACTTTACCACTGACACTGATTCAGCAATTTATATACTGGCATGCATTCACATATAGGCAGAGGTGAGCAGCTTACATGCAAGAAACCAGCCGCTGGACTTTTAAATCGCAGATCGGATCCATTTTTCCGTTTCGCCGAGAGAGGCCGAGAGGGGCCGGGGCTGGTTGTAATCATCATCTCATGCCCTGTTGTTGCTGTAGTGCGTCGGCAGACACAGACTCAGCGCTCTCAGTCATTTGAGCGGACCGCAGGAACGAGAGCCGACTTAGAGTGCCGGTGCTCTGCGGGACGAGACGAGCGGCGGCCCCTGGCATGGAGCCCCGCTCGCAGACGCGGGTGGTCCGTGCCCCCCACTCTACAGCAATCATGATGTGCCTTAATCAAAAGCAGCCAAAGAGTTGGCAGCGAGGTCGGCTCGCGCGATGTCACCCCACATCCACAACATGCAATTTACAACCCTCTGCTTTTTTTCTAGCTTGTTGTTGTTTAATAAGAAAGCTTACATGCCTCTGACATTTGCAAATTAGCATTAATTGACGTTTTTTTCCCCCTGTGCGGCTCTTTTAGGAAGCACCTTGTTAGGTGTGTTATTGTGTAAATAAATGCAGATGTTTCGGGATGCCACGGGAGACCCCCTGAGGTGCGTGGGGGTGGGGGGTGCGAGACGGCAGGAGGCTTCTAATCGACTTTATTGTGATTTATGAGAGCCGGTGCCCAACATGACAGAGCGATACAAGAATCTCCATTTAATTTGTCTCTCCCGGTGAACAGGAGGGAGAGCAGAGGGGGACTGTATGAATTACAGAGAAAGAGAGAGAGAGCGCTTAAGAGGAAGTGTGCGAGTGAAAGGGGCCCCGCGGCCCGACACACCTGCCTGCAGCAGGCCCAGACTCGACGGTGCGCGGAACGGAGCCAAAAGACTGAGCCTCTCAGGCTCTCACTGCAGCTAGCCTTTTGTTCTGAGGGCACACACAGACTGTCACACAAGAATCCGCTTGGAGAAACAACCAACAATCACGCAAACCTGCCAGGCCCTCGGCGGACGATCCAATAAAGAAAGAGACGCCTTTCCGTGAAGGTATTTAGCACTGACAATGAAAGTCTCTCTTACAGCGCACAGTCAGATATGACACAATGCTCAGCTCTCCCATTCATGTCAGCACTCATATTGTGCTAATTAAACCATTACAACTTACATGTGATCAGTGGTGGAATGTAACGAAGTACAAATACTTCGTTACTTTACTTAAGTACATTTTTCACGTATCTTTACTTTACTTAAGTAGAATAAATAGTGCATACTTTTTACTTTTACTTCGTTACATTTTGCAGCAATTATTCTACTTTCTACTCCACTACATTTTTACAACTTCTGTTACATTTTCGTTACATTTTCTGATCAGTTTTTCCACTGCCAAAACGTAATCTGACCGTCCGTTCGTTGCACGTTGTCTCACCAGTGACGTTTGGTTGCCATAGATACATCACCTAAATGCGTCTCGCACGCAGTGTGTTTATCATGCCACTCACACGCGAAAATTTGTTTTTACGTGCATAGGAAATACACCGTGTGTAATATATGTTTGGTTTGGTTAGGATTATGGCAAGCCAAGAGGTTCAGAATTACACCATAAATGAATCGCGTTTACTGCCAATAGTTATTAACATATAGTAAGGATAAGCATGATATTTCCTAATTGCAAGCTTGTTTCAGAAATGGTGACATTTTTTTCCATCATTATTGAACATCATTATAGGAGTAGGCTATTAGGTTAAATGAGTTAGAATTAAATGTTTTATTAATCATTAGAAAATAGTACTTTTACTTTTAATACTTAAAGTACATTTAAAATAAAGTACTTTTTACTTTTTACTTAAGTATGGTTGTCATTGTGTTACTTCTACTTTTACTAAAGTAAATATTTATCTGGGTATTGGTACTTTTACTTAAGTACTGAGATTCAGTACTTCCTCCACCACTGCATGTGATATAAGGCCATTACTTTAACATGCCAATTGTTGTGTTGCACCCAGCTGGATATTTGGAATTCTGCTGTCTCTCTCTGTGTGTGTGAACAAGTTCATATGGACAAAAGCGCAACGTGTTAGTGCATGTTAGCATGTGCTATTGTTTCTCATGCATCTCGCCCTGGATGTTGTAAGGTCTTGAAGAGGGCCATGCTAAATTCCTGTTTGCAATGCACTATTGTAGAGACGTGTAAAGGAGGCTTGGGCTGAGGTGCAGACTACAGAGACAGTAAAACTGGATAAAGGACTGGCAGTGGGAATGCTGGGAAAACACAGACAGACACAAGAATGTCTGGTCTCTTTGTTCTATAGACAGCGACACACAAAAGCGCACTACCGTTAAATGTTCTCCATCTTTCTCTGAGCTGATATGTTAAGTGTGATAAAACTATATTTTTGATAGATCTATGGCACCCATTACTGCCTAAGAGTAATAATAATAGGATGTAATGAAAAGATATTACTTCGTGCAAATTGTAACTTTATATCTCAAAATTGCAAGTTTATTTGTCATTCTTGTGACTTTATCTAACAGTGTGACTTTTTCTGACAACGTGCTTTTTTATTATTAAAAATTATATATTTTTAACCTGTTTTATTTTTTACTTTGAGGCATGAATTGACTTCCAAATACCTTAAAGTTCATTAAACTATGCTGTTCTTTTGAGCTTTCTATTCAAAGACAAAATATTCCACAAAAATATTGACTGATTGAAAGGACTGGAGTAACCTCGGCTTTGCCATCGCAGGAATAAATGAAAATTTTAAATATATTAATTGTTATAGTAAATTTTATTATTTTATAATATTTTAATATTTTTTGAGTATTTTTTTATCAAATAAATGCAGAAACTTATTTCAAGAATACCGACCCAAAACTTTTAAACAGTAGTGTGGATCCACACATATTCTGTGTTCTTTTTATAACATTATATGCCATTTATCATACTCGTTTACAAAAAGATCGCCTAACAGACAAAAATGTATGATTGAGCTTTTGGTTCCTTTGCTTTGACTGATGTGATTGCTAACCTAAGATAATAGGTTTTTATATGCATTTAATCATATGCAAAAATAATTCAGCATTAACATAGCTCAGGTATTAGTCAAGTCAAACTGTTATTTTTGCCGGCATTGTCTCAAAAGTGTGCTGATATTACCTCGACTTCCTGCCCCTGGAATCACTCAACACACCCTTTGTTCAGCTAAGACCCCCGTCTGACAGAGACAGTTTAAACACACGCACGACCCGACCCGCTCGGCAAACAAAACTCATACGCAGCCATATGTGAATGAACAAAGGGGCCATACTAAAGCCTTTTGTGGTATTAGTTAATGTTTTTCATCTGAGCTTAAAAAGACCTAATGACTTTGTGGTGAGCTGATGCATGTGGCTCGTGGCTTTTTGCGAAATGAAGGAAATTCTATCTATTTCCATACCCCGCCGTTATTTTCCAATGGCCTCTCTCTCGTTAGAGCTTTGGCAGCTGTTAATTTGGTTGCTGCATGCTTCACAAATATTAGTTCAAGCAACCTAAAGCTTTCTGCGAGTTGCAGCAGTGACAGAGAGCTGTTTTACACCCCAAGCCTTTTCCAATATAACGTGTCTTTTCAGCAGGCGGCAGGACCTCCGTACAGGGGAACACGCCGCCGTTATGGACCCACTCAGTAATTTTCCTCTGCTCTCGATGGCAGTTACTGTATGAGTCTGTTCGCCCCGTTAAAGTGTCAAGAAATTTAATTCTCAAATGGTAGTTTCCTACAGTACTGAGCTGATAAATCATTTAAAGTGCATTAAAAAATAGCTAGCTTTATTGACAAAGCCCCAAAGCTTCTGAACAGAGTGGCATAATAAAACAAAGACTAGTTGCAAATAAACAGAACAAAAAGGATGAAGTGTAGCATTTTCAGGCGTAGGTATCACATACACGGTGCTTACATTCCTCAAATGTTCGGGGAGAGGAATGTAATTTGTTTGACTTGGTCTATCAAAAAAAGGCTCTAAACACAAAAACACACAAGTAAACACTTCATGTTTCCCAACGGGTAAACACATTCTACTTGTAAAAGAGACTATTTAAATGTAGGGCGTATCATCATAAAATGCCGTTCACATCCTTCATCTCGATGTGTTTGCGGGAAGATGAAGATGGGGATGGCGCCTGTCCACTGGAATGAGAAACCTCTGAGGCCTTCTAATCCTGTCTGTACTGGGAATTAACTGATGGGACGTTCTCTGTTCCTTCACCTCCACTTAGGACTTTGACTCTGCGTCTCTTGGGTGGCTGGGTGCCCTCAACCCTGCTTCAGAGCCCACAGGAGACGGGTTCCCACCGTGTCGGAGGACCCAGCTTTCTCACTGATCTGAGAGGGGTGGGATAGGCTTCTTGGTGGGAATCTGCTCTGGTCTGGTGGTCAGAGCAGATCCTGCCAGACCAGAAAAACTGCATCTCCAAACCTCTATTTACAGATTTGATTTTTTACCCAGCCAAAATAAATAATTTATGCTTTAGAAAGCTCATAAACAAGAGATATGAGAGGCTGATCAGCTTACAACAACAACAACCACCAAATCTATTGTGATTGTCCCCTTATAATATCTATAATTACACGGAACTTGAATTCTTTATCTTGGCATAGATTTCCATGAAAATGGTTGTAAATATTGCAATATACAAATATACATGGGAAAAACACTAGTGCATATTTGCACACTGTTTATGAACAGGGTGGCAAAAGGAGATGACATCTTGTCATCTAAGTTCTGTCATCAGCATGTACACCTCCACACCCAGCAAATCAAACACGAGCTCTGGCAACAGAGCCTTGTTCTGGAGGAGGGCCAGCATTGTCCCAATCCTTTGTCATGAAGAACTAGCTGTTAAGCCGTGCAAACTGCAATACCCCCGTCTTACCCCGTCTAAAAACTGGCCGAGCAATTGTGGAATTTGATCATGTGACTGAACTGTACCTGACCTCATTCCTCACGGTAGTTGACGAGCAAAAAGCATTAGATATATTGAAATGCTTGGCAACAAAGCAAAACGAGCATAATTTGTGAGAAGTCACATTATGTTTTGAAACACTACTTACCGTCGAAATCCTCTGGCCTGGTGAGGTCGATGACTCTGTGACCGATCTTTCCATCCTCGCCTAGTTTGCCCAGGTGATGGCCAAGGCTGTCATAATGAGACCTCTCCTGCAAAAATGAATGAAAATGTGTGTTCAGATACTCTTTCCTGTCTACACGATTGGTTTCTCTTTATGTACCAAATTTATTCAGATCTTTCAGATTCATTCATAATAAAGGCTTTTACTTGATGTTGGTTTAATAAGAAATTGCGAAATAATGTATTCTTTCACAATGGTACAATGGCCTATGAAGTAAAATTATTTATGTCATAAATATATAAAATGAATAAATTAATAACAACAACAATAACTATATATACTATATATCCACTAAATGTATACTACACACAAACTAAAATCTGTATGAAAACTAAGTACTAACAAATACACTGAATTTGAATTGTGATTTAATGAAGCAGAATTAAAATGGAATGAAATTTAAAGGCACCGATTCAATCTGGAAAGGCACACAACCCTGCCGGACACGCATGCTCTTTGCATGCATTTTTATGGGCCCATGTCAAGTCATCTTTATCATAGCTGTAGTTTCTTACTGTCTTCATCTGCAGGGACTTGTACCGATAAGAGTCTGGAACACTCTGCTAAAAAGGATTTAGAAACAACACACTGAAAGATCCCGAGCACACAATGCAGCCTGGGACCTCCAGTGAAACGTTCAGCTTATTTCTTCTTTTCCGCTCTAATCTTTGCAGTACATGCCCCTGTCTCTGCCGCCCTGAGCTCCCTGTCTATCATTTATTCAAGGCTCATGCTCCGAGGAACATGCCGTGTTTTCCCTTTTGTCATGTTGCTCTCTGTTCAGATTAAACTTGGCATCATGTCGCACTTGATGCACAATAAACCCCTGTCATTCTTCGCTGGTGCGACTATATTGAATGTCATGTCCGTGTGCATTTACAGAATAAAATAACAGCTTTTGGGGGGTCCTCCTGAATGGTTGCAGCACATTAGACTTAATGTATTATGCAGAGGAAGAGGGCCGACCGCTGCTCGGGCCCATTGTTACATGACCTAGTTCTGCCGTGAGTGCGGCAGGGCATTAGTGAAGGCCCGTCTCGCGCTCTCTAAAGACTCGAAGAGGAGATGGACACTTTGCCTCGGCATGATACAAGTAATCTCTCCCCCCTCCGAATGGAGCAGGAAGATGGTAAAAGCAAAGCGCGTTATGGTGAGTCGGCCCCAGAGCGTTTGTTCTTCTCCCAGGGTGGGCATTCAATCTCAGGCAAAAGGTGTGCTTGAATTGTCTTTTCTTTAGAGAATGCCTATCATACACAGTTTGAACAGACACTCGGGCGGCCTCCCAACACAATGCTAACAGCTCCCCTGCCACAGACATAGACACAGATACCAACGTACACATTAATCTTTCAGCCGCGCTGCTTTGGCCGTTTTGCTCGTTCGTTTGTTTTCTGTTCTTTTCGCCACTGGGGAGCCCGTAGACAGTGGAAGCTCTTCACAAGGCAAAAGATTATCACTCCGGCTCAACTTGTCAATAGCTCATGACAATAGTGGATTACTTGGGAGTATTCCGTTCTTATTGCTGTTGTCACTTTCAATAGACTTTATCATCACTGAGGGGCAAATTCACTAAACAGTTCAGGCACGTTTGTACTGTATGTGGTGTTTCAGCATGAAAGCCTGTCACGTTCACTAACTAGCCCACCTGCAATCCAGTTTAACCAGGTTCAAAATGCACTGAACTAGCCTTGTCATTTTTTTAAGCACAAACATGTCTTGTTATTTGTTATTTCCATATACTGTAAATACATCCACTGCTATTCAGAAGCTGCTGTTTAAAAAAAGGGACAGTAAATACATTTATAATGTTACAAAATATTTCTATTTTGAATAAATGCTCTATTTTAACTTTATATTCACAATCCTGGAAAGAATGTATCACGGTTTCCATATATATATATTTTAGCAGCAAATCAGCATATTAGAATGATTATTGAATGTAATACTAAAGACTGGAAACATGATGCAGAAAATTCAGCTTCGCAATCACAGGAATAAATTTTAAACATTTTAAAATATATTAAAAGAACTACTTGAAATTGTAATGATATTTCACAATTTTACAGTTTTTACAGTATTGTGAGCATAAGAGACTTAAACACAGCACTTGTACCTTCTTCAAGTAACGCTGCACTATTGCAGTCCTTGGAAAAAAATAAATAAATAATAACAAAATAAAAAATAATAAATGCTATAAGCTGCCACAAATTCATAAAATAAATAAATAAATCTTTTGTCTACTTGATAACATACATTTTTACCCAAAAACAAATATCTACTACTGTTTTTTTCCCTCTAAAAACTATTACTATAACTCAAAAACACGGCACAGAGTGAAAGAGAGAAAAGCTGTAGAGAGAGAGTACCGCAATTTCCCACCACCACGCTTGATGGAACAATCATTATTTATGGCCATCTGAGTGATTCTGATGTACAATTAACCACTACCTGCTTATGGCCTGTCATTAAGAGCTGCCTGTCTTGACTCTGTCTTGCTTATTTAAGTGTTTTCTAATTATGACATATGTAGCGGTCCCCGCTGGGCTCAGACGGCTTTGTAAAGATAAGTTTAGGCTTGGTGTGCCACGCTCTGTACGAAGCCTCCTACACTGCTGTATTCATCACCAGACCGCATTATTGCACTTAATGAAAGAGGCGCAGCACCCAATGACAAATTGACTGATGTGCGATTAGTCGCACGAGTGATGGCCGATGCGCCGTGGACTGTCCACTGGGGAAGGGCCCAACAACTTGTGTGTGTGTTGGGTTATAAATTACTTGCCTGTGTCATCCCCTCCTCCCTGCTCAGCTGGCTCTCTCTGATCAATCAACCCCTTTTATAAAGTCATGATCATTAAACATCAGTTTGGGGAACAAGGAGCATCCATCATTGAGTTTCATTAAATACTGTTTAGGCGGGAAACTTTCTCATTTTCCATAGAATTAAAGAATGAGCCGGGTGAGAGCTTTTGTACGTGAAAACGAGATTAGACACTTCAGAGGCGCAGGTCTAACTTAATGGAGTGAGGTAGAGAGAGTTCATTCATGCCTAGGAGGTGCTGAAATTCATGGGAAAGAGCGACAGTTTACAGTGCATATTAGGAGAAATATGACACTTTCAAATATTGTACAATGAATTTCTATTCAATTTAATATACTGTTTTATACACTTATTGGTTGTAACTTCTGTAATTTATGTCGTAGCATTAGGTACAAATTATCGAGAGAAATAATTTATATGCATAACACCAGGCTTTTTGTTTGAAGACTCGAAAAAAGAAAACGGTCTAAAGCGCCTTTACTACTGTCTGCATCAAGTGCTGTGATAAATCAATGGCATTTTTATTATTTTATGGTGTCATTAAATTTTTACTGATCACTTTGCCACAGAAGAGCAGTAAAGGGTGTGTACCATCCTGAAAAAGGCCCGTCCAGTTAGGCGAATGCTTACCAGCAGATCTCTACGACCATTGTGCTATAAAGGATATTTATAATGTGCATTACGGCAGTGAGATGGCAATATCCCAGAGTTTCCGCAAGTACAGAGAGAAGGAGAAAGGGAAAGGGCGGTTAGGCAAACGAAGAAGGGAAAAAACGGAAACAATGCAAAAAAGAAAAGATGTCATGGTACACGTTGTGCCCCTCCCATGCTAACCACGACCTCTCTGGCGCACGACTTGCCCTTCCCTCAAATGAGTTCAGCATGCAGCCCTTCATTCCCACATCTAAAATTATAACCACACAGTCCTAAGCTGAAGTGGAAAAAGACACCCACAATAATCTCCCCTCCACTATCCTTTTTTTCCCCCTCCATCCTCAAATTCAGTTACAGAATGCATTTTGTTTCGAAGGAGGAGGGTTGCATGTTGAAGTAATAACACAGAAGGGCCGATGGCAAGGCTGGTGGAACTTCTGAACATCTGGAAGGTAGCCAGAGCGAGGAGCCCATGTCAGCGCAGCGGAGAGGGCTTTAATCAGGCCGGCCGCAGAACATGTGCCTGAGGACTGCAGCGCTGCCCACAGATTTCATGTATTTCGGGCAGGAGCGCATTGTGCTGGTGTCTACCCTGTACTTACGCATCACACTGCCATAGAGTGACGCTTTTCCTGTGGTAAAAATAGCCCGGCTTCAACCATATGGCCTTGAATTGTTGCAGCCGGGTCCAGATAACAGCAATTGTAAGACAACAAACGACTGGCCTTACAGCACAAGTATGTGTACTTAGTAATCTGCATTTAGGCCGTGTGTCCAGCAAAGCGTTTTTAGCCAGCTGAAAACGCTAGACGCTCTGCTGAAGACGTCGTGCTTTGGGTGCTGCGCAGCGTTTTTTTCCGTTGATACGTTTCGTTGCTATGATACAGAATATTCGCAGCACAGTTTGAATGTTGTGACAGTTGGTCAGTGTGGTTTAGTCCCGCCCCTCCTCCACTGTGATTGGACGGCTGGGTAAAAAGTGACATTGATGAGCGCTGCGTTTTATCCCAAGTGGAACATTTTTCAACTCTCGGCGACCAGTAAAAAACGCCGGGCGCTCGGCTCTTCAGCGTTTATGGCGTTACGCTCATGGCGTTTAAAAAAATGCGGCGCTCCCATTGAAAACAATTGAAAACATAGGCCAGGCGCGTGGAAAAACTCTTTGGTGGACACACGGCCTTACTGTCACCCAGGTGCACTTAGCTAGTATATATATATATATATCAAACACCCACATTGGTCAAGTGAATAACTGCTTGTGCCATGTCCTTGACTGGTCTCTGAAAGCTGAGAATACAGCATGTTCGGTCAGTTCCACACCTGGTTAATAGATCTAAGTGATAGAAGAAATAAAGGGAGGCTTTGAAGGCCCATTACAATGAGTTCTTACTGTGTGTATCAGCAATATAGGTTGCTTCAGCCATCTGTATTGAGAGCAAGGCCCTATACAACCCAATGCAGTGCCCTTCATCTGCTTTCAATTCCTGCTGTAACCAATCAAAATGTTATTTATAATTGTGCAGCTTTCCAGTAGTTGGTAGTTTAGTCTAAAGAACATCCAGTTGCGCGCCGAGCTCAGAGTTCCTTTCATGCGGTCGCTCGGTTTTTATACCCGTGCAGTAGACTTCGAGAGCGGCTGCTGGCAAAGCGTGCTTGGGTCTGCGACCTCCCTCCACTGGTGGGTGTCCAATGAATCCTAGATTTAGTTTTTACCTTCCAGAACCCCTTAATCGAAAAACATTGACATGAGAGGACTGTGACATTTCTGTATTTTTTTTTTATGCCCTGCACGGTTGCAGATTAAACTATAACTATGTTAAACCGACAACTTGCTCTCTTAAAAAACTGAGAAATTTACCCACAACATCTGACCTTTCGACATCATGGGGGAAATGAAGCATTTTATACGTGTCCATCTCTCGGCTGTAAAAGAAACTCTGCAGAGCTGTTTTTCTATCCAGCTGCGTTGAGATCATCGTCTCTGGATTTTGTTATGGGTTTTCAGGCTTTAAATGACCCTGAACTGTTCACTGGGTCCTCAAGGATCTGTTAAGAGGGACCTTGCTTTCTCTGCTCTTATCACACAATCTATTTATAATAATGGACACTCTGAATCACAAGATCTGGGAGACAGAGGGTTCTTTATGCACCTGTTCGAAGGGATTTTGTCCCAATATGGTGCCACATAAATGACCCATTGTGGGCTATTCTTTACGCCGGCTTTGTTGCGGGATATCTGGCGTAAGCAGAGCTGCGCAGGTTTGGAGAATAGGGCCTCGTTTATGTGTGTGTGTGTGTGTGTATGGGTGTGTACGTATATATATATATATATATATATATATATATATATATATATATATACATATGTGCATTGATTGTGTAGTGAGTTTTATCCGTTTTATGTGTTTTGTGTGGACCCCAGGAAGAGTAGCGGATGCATCTTTTTGCATCAGCTAATGGGGATCCTAATATTTTTGAATGACCACCCTGTTTTGGCCATTTGTGTGATTTTTACGCAACCACAGTGCAAAATCAGCTGAGCTTCAGTCATGTCTTACCTAAGCAAGATAAAAGCGGAAGAGTAAGTACATGGCATTGTTTCAGATCTAGCTCAAGAAGTGCGCCTACCCTCACATGTTTCCGAAAATGATGCTATTTATATACCCAAACAAATGGAACAAAGACTTAATGTAAGCAATACTCAACAATGGCATTTGCTTGCTAAGGGGCGTGCTTGAGTTCAGAATATAATCAAATTTTGGACGGCCAAAGTCATGTACGGCAGGATTTGCTTTGCAGCCAAAAATAACCTATGCTGGCAATTTCCAAGAAAGCAGCAGAAAAAGGGGTAGAAAATTGCTTCCAGGGCTGCAGACCAGACAAGATTATACCCCAAGTCTTTGTAAAGGGAAGCGTGAATAGGCCCCTAACACACACACGGGGAGGGGACGAGAGCAAACATTGGCTTCGGGTCTAAAGGTAGGGGGTGAGGATTTCGAGGAGAGTGAGCAAAGCTCCATTTAAATGTTTGTGGCCCTGTGCTCTGGGATTTGAGAAAAGTGAATATTCCACTCATCAATAATGTAGGTGAGAGGAGGGGGCAGGGAGGCCAGCGGATGCTCAATAGGTTAATACACTGGCCTTTCACCCTTTGATTCCAGTTTGGGAAGTGTCAGCACAAGAATATATTTTATCTCCTTGCCAGACCCCATCGGACTGCAACATCTGTCAAAAAGTAGGTTATTAGCAAGGGCGAAATATCTGAAATCAAAATCTGGGCTCTTTCCAGATGGAAGCTCATCATTAGACGGTTTGTGAAATTCAATTTGAAAATGTAAAATAAAACAAAGTAGTTTAAAACTAGTGCATAAAACAGATGTAGAAATGTACAACACAGTGTCCTTTCCAGGGAGAAAAAATAAGTACTTGAACAGGGAATAAATAATAAAATAGTATAACTGCCCTCTGTAGACAATAATACTTTTAATAAATATTTGAAAAAAAAAAAAAAAAGGCAAATTGTTGGAGGTCCCATAAAAGCTTTCTTTCACTTATGGGACATCAAAGGGAAAGAAATACAAATAGAAAACAAGCAAGCAAACACTAAAACATGAATATTTTACACATGCACCTACAAGACAGAAGACTCAAAGGAGACGCTCTTCCATCTCAGAGAGAGTGAAATGGCTCTTTGTGTGAGAAAAAGGAATGCAGGTCATTCCATTGTGTTCTACGGACACACTTTGTATTAAAAGATGAATTGATCCATCTGTAAGCAGCACTTAGCCTCACTCTTCAGCTCAGTCGTTACACCGGGATAAATCAATATTTAATATCCCCAACCAACAGCCCCAGTAGATGATTTTAACCTCTCCTTAATCCCATTTATGTTACCTTTCCAGAATCTTCCACGTAAGCTTTCACTATGATAAACTTCCAAACAGCAGACTGTAAGGCAGTTATTAAAGGGCGTTCAGTATTTATGTCAGGTGAGGCGATGTGCTGAAATATTAATATTCTGAAACTGACCAAAGTGAAAGCTTTTATCTGGAACACTTAGAGGCCTTTTTTTTCGTCTGTTAGGCGCGAGCAGCAGGCACAGGCCAACTGTCTGACTGCTGGCAGCGCTGGGTGATATACAGCGGGCGGTTCATTACCGTTTTGTACATGGCTGTAGTAGCTCTTCCCATGACATGTAAAGTGTCCCCTCAGAAACATATGGCTAGAGGGCATTACGTAGCCTTAACTTTGCAACCGGCTTTTAGGTATCAGTGAAGCGTTCTAAGGTGATAGGAAACAATTAGTCCTGCCAATTTATTGACTAATGATAAAAAATAAAATAATAATAATAATAAATAATAATGATCTATGCATTAACTGTGCAAATTGAGCAATGAGCCAAGATGAAAACAAAAAGAGCCGAGAGGAAACCTAGACATTTTTCAAAGATAAAATACTTAAATGTAATACTTAAATATATGCAGCGTCTTTAAAGAAAAAAAATAAAATAAATGAAAAAAAAAGATCCAAAGATGTCAGTCTGCACCTGTACACAGAACAAAATTTTAAATAAATTAAATATAACGTAATTGAAACATTGCAGACAAATGTAAAAGCATGTCCTACAGCAATGTGAATAGCTCCCGAGTCTCAACTAAAAGATTTAAATCAATAAAGAACAATCAAAGCAAATATTTTTTTGAATGACCAAAATATGATGTATTAAAATTATCTTTATTTTAGTGCTTTCTCAGCAAATATAATTCTGATTAATCTGATTTAATTAATCAGAAATTGTTTGATTTTCGATCAGCCCTAGTACCAATGTTGAAAAATGAGGGATATTCTTCATATTATGCTTTGAGTAATGAATGTCTTCATTAGAATTAGCTCAGTTCTATTCGTTTGAACTTCAGAGACATCTGGAACATATGAGGAGGAAAATACAGCTTCTGTTTGGCCTCTGGTTGTTTGTGACATCAATACGTCTGTTTGGCTTAGCAACAGGCTGAGGTGGATCGGCCTTTATGATATCATCAGATGCAGACAGTCTTCTGAGCGAGGCTACAGTACAAAAGAGGCCTGCCATTTTCTTCCATCACATTTTAAGGTCATAAACTTGCATTCTCAGATATGGGAGCAACTGAAAACTCAAATGGAAAGTAAGAAATAAAGAACGAGAAAGTCGAGGGAGTCTTTGTGATGTGCTCTGTAACCTATAGCAACAATGATAACCCAAGCATACCGGTCATATTTTCCCACTGATATAGAGCACCTAATTATTATTTGTCGTTACCTCCTTTGCCCCTTTCTTTGCGCCGCTGGCTGCCTAGAATTACCTTGCCCTTACATCAAAGTCCTTTAGGGAAAACACATTTAGCCACAAGCTTAATGTCTTTTTGCTCTGGGGGAGGTGGAGAGAGAGGCCACCTCCAAACTGATTTCCTCCCCACTTGGAAAAACACATAAAGCTCACCTGAGCCGAGATGTCCACATAACCATCTTAAAAGGCACGGCCTTACAATCGTGTGAAGACAAAACCCAAGCCAGACAAAAGAATTGGAGAAAAAAAGAGTTAAGCTTGGCCTGCTAAGAACAATGCAGCCGTAGGTGTGTGCTGCCTGTTGACAAACGGGCCTTTTCAGCCATTGCTGGAGCAACATTCATGTCATGTAGCAGCATATTCTCGTGTCTGGCTGACCATGAGCTAACCCCAGAGCAATTGTGGGAGGTAAAGAGGGAAGGAGAGGATGAGTTGAGGCTGGTGAGGGTAGAATAAGGAAAAAGGTGGGGAGGGAGACAGCCACAGGTGATGGCTGCATGTTCACATACCGCATCCACCTCTAAAGAACACGAACAAAGAGTGTGAAATCTCAAAAGAATGGCGCGTAATGCACTGGCTTAGGTGATATCTCCGTTTATAATGGCTTAGAGTTGGGCATTGTGTTTGAGAAAGCAGGATTATGACTTCCACAATACCGCATGGAGCAGTAAAGAGGTATTGTAAATTGCTGAGAGAAGCAGCAATGATATAAAAATGCCAAAACGCAGCCTTTCTCGAGGATGCACTCTCTGAATTTCCTTCAATGCCACCCACATCGGGGCAAGTCTTTCGCCCTGACTTCTAAGTTGATTGAAAAAATAGTCCCTCTACTTTTTTACATATACATTGACCTACTTTAAGATGCTGGTTTAAAGTAATCAGGTGATGAAAAATTAATGAGCATCCACTCCCGGTTCCTGCCTGCGTCTCACAGCCAACTGGCAATATGGCATCAATCAGATGGTAGTGGTGTCTGTTTTTCTGCTCCTTGATTGACTCATTGATTGAAGATATTTTTAAAAGGAATCCCTGAGAGAATGCCTACTCCCGGTACAAAGTGGGCCTGTCCCACACCAGGGGCTGAAGAGGGCTGCCTCTATGCTTTAATTGGGCAGAGACATCACAGTTTGAACCCGCACAGGCCAGGCACCAGAGGACCACGATGGTCCTCCTTGCTCACAAATGCAAACACATCCACTATCTACCCTGCCAATGTCAATCAAAGGCACTCCTCTGGACGTGCTTCAAAGAGCTTGATTGGTTTTAAAGATCATGTCTGAAAAAACACTGTGGGCTCAAGTCCTTGAGTTTTGGCTGTTGTTGTACCCTCAGGCGAAAAAAGCAAGGAACAAGAGTCAGTTGTGTTGGGTATATACTTCTGCAATGGAATCTGGTATTGATTACAAATTGCATGAATAAAAGGAGGTTTTGAAGTAATCTCTTACATTACTGATTTTGTATGATTTTGACACGAAAAAAAAATCTTAAACTATACTTTATCAACACAAATAGGCGCACATACAATGCTTTGAAAGAAAATTTACTAATTGCCAAGTTGAATTGTCTAACTTGCAAATTATTATTATTATTTTGTTACAGTGGATATAAAATACATGGATTGTACTTTTTTGGTGATATTTTGTGCCTCCCTGAAAGATTTATTTTTCTTTTAAATATTTTTTCTTATTTTCATACATAAATATCTATGAGACTCTATGTTGGTAATAGAGTAGGTTATGAAACTATTAAATATACTCTTTTTTTGTAAAAATTTTTTGTACAAATAATAAAATAATTTGTTATACTCCAATCTAACCGTTAATATTCACAATCTGATTCCAGAATCCAAAATCCCTGCAGCAACCCAACACAGCTTTCAGGTGTCAAAGACGCTCACCTTATCAGCCCTGCAGTTGTTCAGGCCCATGCTGGCGAGGGCAGACAGCTTGGCCTCCATTCCCTGCTGATGATGCTGAAGCTGCTCTCTCTGAATCTGCTCCCTCATCTTCCTCGCTTCCTGAATGGCCTTCATCACTGCATCCTGATCTCCAAACAGCGCTGTTGAGTTCAGGCTGGACAGAATGTCTGCGGGGACAAAAAACTTGGGTTCACATACAAATGCACATATTATTTCTTAGGGCAGTGTTGTGAAAAACAATATACTGTAGGAGGTCTTGTGTGAACAGTCTGCATGTGTGCACTGTAAGTGTGGCGGACTCCGTGTGTGGGGGGAGCAGGAAACTAAGGGAGCAATCTCAGTGTGTGTCGCCTTTCTGTAATTAGTGGATCAAAGTGAGGTGAGGCGGGATGGCAGTTAAATCTCGGAAATAGTAGAAAAACAAACACCAAGCCTGTGTTCAAAGCCCAACTCCACGAGGAGGGGGGAAATGAGCAACACAGTGTCGTTTTAATGAAAGACTGTTTTTAGTAAATGTTAGTAGCAGCTTCCTAAAAAAAAAAAAACTTAATATGAGAGATGAACTAGCAGCTTTGAAAACAAATATACAGCAACGGCATCCGTTACTATTTACTGCGTCAAAATGGCAGGGTCTAAAACAGATTATGATTTGGGAGTTTGTCAAGTTCACTCTCTGATTCCACACTACAAAGAATCAAAATATACAATTAGTCTCTCAGCTGTGAGGATGTTAATAATTATAAAATATTTCACTACAAAAAAGATTTACCTAGAGAAGAGCCACGACCCATTCCTCCGATGGGACTGGGGATGCCTCCGCTCTTGGACAGGCTGTTCGGGCTGCTCTTGCTGCCTGGAAAGAGGATCTGTGTCGGGGATGTGGGGGATTTGACGGAATCAGCTGTCTTGGGCCGGGCAGAGAGGTTGAGAGGCTGTGTTCCCTCCTCCTACATAAAAGACACAAAGCTTTTGTTAAAACAGGGACGTCCTAATAGAGAAATGCTTTCCACCTTACATAAAAGACAATGCACCAGAGGCTATTACTGTAGACTAATTAGTACGGCTCCTCCAAGACATGGGTTCTGTATTCATAGCCAGGCTCTGTGCCATGCTGTAGCTTCTTGGTGCAGTGAGGGCCAGGCTTTGTTCAGGCTAATTAAAACCCTCTCTGTCTGAGCACACATCTTTATGTTCTCACCTGCTCTCAGGCCAGAGAAAAACAGTTAACAGCTAATACATCCTGTTTCAAACAAATGCAATCAGGCTAGAGAGCTTGTTACTGTTGTGGCTGAATGTATTACAATTAAGTGTGTGTGTGTGTCTGTTTTCTTTGTGGTGACCAAATGTGATCCCTATGAGGAGAACAAATCTAATTTGTGTTATGGTTTCCACAAAAATATTAAGCAGCACAACAGTTTCTATGCTGAAAATATTATCAATAATAATAATAATATGTTTATTTGGCACCAAATCAACTTATTAGCATGATTGAATAACAGTGACACTGAAGAGTGGGGTAATGATGCTCAGATTTGCCATCAAAGTATTGCATTTTAAAACATAACAAAATAAAAACTTGATTTTAATTGTAATAATATTTCATAAAATTTGCTGTTCTAATTTTTTTTTTTATCAAATGAATGCAGCATTGAGAAGCATTTAAGGTTCTTCTAAAAACGTAAAAATAAATCTTACTGACCCCCCGAACCTTTGAATGGTAGTGTATATGCTGGTTGACGAGTAAAACAATGCATAATGTGTCAAAATCACATCATCAATCCAGAACAACTTTAAAAGCACATCTAATCATATTAATGCATCTTGTGAAGGCTAGAAAAAAATTTAACTGGCAGTGTTATACTGTCCAAACAGATGGGCCACATACAGAGACTGCCCCCAGCTCTTTACAAATCTGACTGCCAATAACAGTTTGTCGTTCAATTACGCTTCAACTAGACAAACAAACAGATTGCTAGCTAATTAAGCACAGCGTATCTACATACGGAGTTAACGGGGCAAAAATCGCGTAACATCTTTGATCAATATTAAGATAACGCATCTCAAACAACACGTGTTGGCTAAATGAACAGAAGCAGAACGTCTAAAAATGCCAATCCGACTCTGAATTCTGGCTCAGTGTAATTGCCAATGATCTTACCGTATGCTCTGAGATGTTGATATATGGCGGCGCTCTCCAAGGGCAGCGCTCCAAAAGCCCCGGAGGAGCAGCTTAGCTGAGCAACTGACGAGGATTACGGGCGCTACACACACACTACTGTTCAGCTCAATGATTTACCCCCATTCTATTGTGATATTAAACTAAACTTTTCCAAATGTGCAAGTGTTTTAGGTTTCAGCCGCAGCACAAAAAAGCAAAATGATGATATATATCAGTGAAGACTGATGGAAAAGCACTATATGCTATGAGGACTAGACTGTCGATCTTATAAAAGAAACAAAAGACAGTCCTCGCATCGTTGTAGCCTCATCAATATATTTAGATTATGTGCCTCTGATGTCATTGCCTCAGTTCTGTCCAAGTTAAATGTAACACGCAGGAAAACGTGGGCCAGTCTCTGTCACGAAAAACCACGTGTTCCAAAAATTGCTCTCCAGGAGCGAGGAAAGCCATAGCAACCCTGTCCACAGAGTTCTGCTTGAGAGAGCGGGTGCCTTGTAAAAGCAGCCCAGATTGATGGGCTCAGAGCAAGAGGAGAACCAGTGGCAAGCTCTCACTCACTTGTTCGCTGCTGTACCTACCACAGCTGATTTAGTGAACAAGGAAGCGGAGAGGACTAGGTCAAGCACCACTCCACTCGCACATCAGAACGGGCTGGGACCGTACCTTGACTTGAGCCAGGGGGGTTGAGGACCTCTTCTCGTTCTTCAAGGCAGACGGGGAGATTTGCCCGGCAGAATTGGGGGGCTGGGGCAGCGGAGGCATCTTGGCTCCTGGAGAGACCTGCATGCTGGCCAGCTGGGCGGCGTAGAGTTGCTGTAAGGAGGGAGACAACCCACAAGCGTTAACATCCAATGCCAGACAGCATTCAAAGCCTTTATTCTCTCTTTTCTTCTCTCCCTTGCATTTCTTTTCCCCTTTCCATCCCAGCATAGAAGCTCCATCAAAGGTCTAACTGTATATCAAAGCCTGAATCCAGGGAGAGACAGCAGCCCCAAAAAACCACACAGCAATGGCTCGCATACAAGAGACTTGGAGCCACTCGTCTTTCCACTCATCACACCAAATTTGCAGACTGAAGCTTAGCTGCTTCTAAGATCTGATTTCCTTCCCCTCGCTCCCTCTAGTAAGCCTCTTTGACTTTAATTGGCGCCTTTTCGAGTTGCGACTGAGACACCTGAACATCCCCCTATGATGGCGCAGAGCACGTTCCCCTGAAGTTACACAATTTCAAGTTAGTCGAGTTTCCAATATGTGCTATATGAAAAAACATTCATTAAAACAGGAAGCCTGACAAAGTGAATTCTGCTTATTTTCACTGGCTCATGGTCAACACGCTCGCTAACATCAGCAACCTTCCAGCGGTACTCGTTCAACATGAAGTGCAGCTTGTCAATCACTTATCAGCACTGAGTGGAGAAAGTGTGCGAGAGGTTTGGATTTCAGCTTTGAGATTGACTGTCTGTCATAACCTATTGAGAAGGATTTTTACATCAAAACACATCGTTAATACCCACAGACCAGGCAGAAAAAAATAATAACAGCACCATTAAAAAAACAAATTAATGTTAGATCAAAAGGATCAATTAAAGACAAAATCCTGGGTTAGAATGTCAAATCGTACAACATTATCGATTTTGGTTTTAGCAGGGTGTATAATTTACAGACGCTTAAAACAATCATACTTCTGTTGCTTTCCCTCAGGCAAATATTGATTAGCAAGCAGGTAAATGCTTATATTGTCTTTTGACTCTTACATTAAGTACGATGAATCACACTTGGGTCAAAAACAATAAACAGGGCATGGGACATGATATCAGATGAAAACAGCTGTAAAAATATTGAATATGAAAGGATAATTTCCACATTGGTGGACAATAAAGTTATACTGTAATACTTGCTACTGACACAAGATACGTTTCTCGTGAGCATGTGAAAGTCTGTATATTTTTAGTTTTGCAAAGGTGCTCCATGTAACGATCAAGGATTTTTTTAACAAGTGTTCGAACCCTATTTTGAATTACAGTATGCATTGGATTGCATTGTGTTTTAGGGTTGAATGTAATATCAGTAAACCTAAAAAGGTACAAGTAATTTTCTGCCCCTAATCTTTCTTTACAGAGTACATTTTTTAAATAATTTAATTAATTTAATCATATTTGACAAAAACAAACACAAAAAAAATTACTTTTAAGTCTAAAATATCACCACTTAATCAATAGTTCTCACTCTAGATGAAACTAAGTGATACTATATTTTCCTCACTTTATGATTTCACAAGCCCAAATCTACAATGCCAACATTTAAGCCATTTTTTTCAGTCTCCCCTAAAAATAGTGGCCCAGTTATATTATCCATTTGTTTTTACAGCCACAGTCTTTGTATTTTCAACCCCCCCAAAAAAACACACTTTTTTTTTTCATGCGCATGTACCCGAGTTCTCTCTGCTCTCATTTCCTTTCCCTTTCCTTACTAGGCTACATAAGGACTCCATTTGTCTGAAATGGAAAAAGTGGCACCAGCATTAGTGGCCTGCCCCACCTCAGCCACTCATACAGAAAAACCTGAGGCCAGACAAAGTGCTTTGTGTCTACATGTATCAGGAGATATAAACACTAAAATACTCTCCGGTCCCAAAGTTAAACGCCTGCACATTAGTGCCGCACAAAAGGGTCATTCTTCTGCGGTAGACCTGGGGCAAGCGCCGGCACACGGACAGCGGAAATGGCAGGCTGATTAGGTTCACACAGTGATAGCGCAGCTCGCCAGCCCAGTAAACAAAAAGCCTTTGTCCCGCAAAGTTAAAAACACAATCGCTATTTTTTTGTATGTCTATAGGTAATAAGTGACCGAGATTGTGAGTGTATTTGACTGAGTTTGTGAGCTTGTGAACAAGCCCTCGGCCCAGTCTGCTGGACAGATGTTGGTTAACAGCGAGCCACTGCTGATGTGGATGGGCAGAGGGACTCTGACCTTTCCGTGGGAAGAACTTTATTGTTCCGGAAAAAGAGCGTAATTGGCTTTTGCTTCAAATTAGAGCCAGTCAGACTGCCTTTTGTGAGGCCTGATTAACAGGCCAAAGCCACAGGGTTAGGAGTAAAGCGGTCTGGATGCTCTCAGCCAAAAAGACGATGCAATATAACAGTAAATACTAACAGAAAGGTGTGACGTGTAGCTCACTTCTTATCGTCAAGGGCAGGAAGGGGAAAGACGCTCAACTCTCTCATATGTGTCCATCACACCAAGCTGTGCACACGGCGCTTGCGTATTAAGGCCATGTGTTTTGATGCTGAAAGGTGTGAAAATAGACAAAAGGAGAGACACAGAGAGAAAGAGAGACTGCTGATGTGGTGTGAGGACACATGTGGTAGTCTGTCTGAAGGGCATGTAATGCAGGGCTCCATTGGGCCTCCTCCAGCCATACTGCAGGGTCTCCACAGCAGACAGGGCCAGCGCTAATGAGGGTTATGCTGAAAGTCAATGGCCGAACAGGGAACAGGGCAGCCGGGACAAGCTGGCTTCATGCCCCCTGCCCCACAAAACTAAAATCCTGAGCATGGCTGATCCCATCAATCTATCAATCCCTTCATCAGTCTGAGTTAACACTGTCTATTAATGCTAAACATATAGCTACAAAAATAAAGATTACACTATTTCTGTCTCACAAATGAGGAGTGAAAGATCACATATTGATATATAGGCTGATCTTCGAAATTTCTACTGGAACATTTAAAGTAATGTTTTTGTGAAGCATTTAATGTTCTGTTGTACAATACAATGTAAATGAATATAATGTAATATTTGTTTTATATAATCTATCGTAAAACATTTATTTGACACTTCTCAAACTTCCCTCAATTTGGTTATTGGCTTTGATTCTTTAAAAGAGGAACAAAAGATGAGCACTGCATCAGCTGCTACCTCAACACACACATACACACACAAAACACACGTGTGTGCGCTAACATCAACAGACATACAAAGTGGTGTATAAGCAGCAATCTGACACAGTGGAGAGCTATTACAGTGTGTACTGAAGCTGCTGGCTCTGAGGAAATGGGAGCCATTGGGGATAGAACACTAGTGGGGCCGGAGAGAGGCCTAAAGAGAGCTAAAGAAAAAGAGAGGCAGAGATGTTGAGCTGCTCTCAGCATGTGGTTTCAGAAAGGCCTGCAGAGAAAAGGCCTGATCCACCCCAGTGACTCAGGTAATACCTTTGTCCACTTGAGCATTAAATGACTCGCTGCTATACAGCTTAGTTAGAGAGAGAGGGGCTCGGGAAATGGGGCTTTTCAATTCGCTCGCCCGCAGTCTTCATACTTCAAGCGACACACACAAGCAGACCGACTAATATCTCCTGCCTCCCTCTCTCGCACATATGAGCCAAGCCCATATCACAGTCCGTGGACTCCAAATGAGTGGAGTCCGGCCCAAGGTCAGGCAGTTAGCCTCTGATAATTAAAAACAACCCCTCTGGAGAGAAAAGAGGTTAAATGAGAGAATTTCTGCCTGCAACAACAGTTTTTGCAGATAATCCAGATTACCCGACACTTTCAGACCACACCGCTGCTGGACGCATCAGCACTCAGGGATACTTTGCTTTCAAGTGTCTCGGAGAGCTAATTCAGTGCTCCACTTCTGTGTGGAGGTATGTAAACGCTCAAGATAAACTGTTTATAAATGGAAAAGGCACGGTTAAGAAAGTTTACGCTTTTTTGTCAAATGGCATTCAAAGACAGAGCTGTGGTGCAGTGAGCTGTGCGCACATATACTGCAAATTTTCGAGTCTGATTCTGGGTCGTAATGCAATCCCATTCTCCCTCTCTCACCCAAATGTTCTTGTCTAAACTCCATTACACTATAAATAAAGTAAAAAAAAAAAAAAATGCTCAAAGCTCATTGTAAACACACACTTGGTCTTATCCCAAATAATTAATGATAAAAAAATGATGCGCACTACCGTTTAAAAGTTTGAAGTTGATAATGTTTTTGAAAGAAGTGATCCAAGAACTGCTAAAACATTGATTTAATATTAATATTTTTAACAACTGTTATCTATTTTAATACATTTAAAATTGTATTTATTCCAGTGATAGCACAGTTGAATTTTCAGCATCCATCACTCCAGTCTTCAATGTCTGAATAGAATAGCAATATTTTGTAATATTTGCATTGCAAATATTGTGGATTAAATCCTTGATGCACAATTGGATGCATGATTGTGAAAAAAAATATATTCATTTCTTAAAAAAAATAAAATAAATAGACTTTCTGACCCCAAAACTTTTGAACAGTAATGTACTTTACCTTTATTGTGTTCACAGTGTGCATATTTTCTGAATTTCTGTGCTTGCGCTATACCAGAATGAGACCGCAGACCGAAATGGCTCATGAAACACTAGATTTCAGCACATATGATGGGCAAATAGGCCATCATGCAAGGAAAAAAACAACAACTTGAGTCTCTTGTTTGCTCTTAAAGAGAGGGGCTGACTGCACTCTGGCAGATGCTGTGAAATACAGTGGCAGATTTCGCCAATTTTAGTGCTTCTAGCTATAATGGTGCATGACTGTCTCTCCAACTTATCCACATAGGCCCCAGTCTGAGCTCACTGAAACGTATCCACGAGGCCAAAAAACCCCACTGATACATTATCATACGTCAAAACATACGCACACTATACACACTAAATTACATACACTAAGGCTCTTGTGTTTGTGTGTTCTCCTCGGCTCTCTCTATGGCCACAGCTGAGCAGAAGCATGGAGAGAGGACTGTTACTCCCGCATGGTCGACTCTGCCATTTCAGTAGCATTGGGGTGCCCGCGCCCGTTTGCCACAAGGCTTGTCCAGGCTCATTGCCCAAGGCAGGCGGGCTGACCCAGGCTGGCCCAGATGTCAGAAAGGGAAGCAGGGGTGCGCTAGTGTGCTGCGCCAATGCTTTCCAGTATGGCCAGACATCTGTCCCATCTGCTGGCGCCCAGCCTGCTCCCTCCCCCCATCTCAACCCATCCGCTTCGTTTTTTTTCTTCCATCTTTACCCTTACATAGCTTCACTAACTTGAAATGTATGATGTGTCCTATAAATAAGGCCAATGCTAATAACCCTGCGCTGGTATCAACCCAGGTGGTCATCTTAAGCTACATGTTTTGCATCTCTGAATATCTGTTTACTTGCCTCTCTGTTTTACAATTCTGTCCATCCAGATGTCCACCTATCCCTCCCATTAGAGCCTCTGCTCTGTGCTCATACTGCCTCTCGTCTTCTGGCTATCTCTCCGGAGTCTGTCTCGCACAGCACGCGCCACTCCTTTCCCCTCTCCTTCTTTCTCTCCTCTCCTCCTCAATCACACCAGCAGCTGTTCGCTCTCATTTCTGCAGCTCATAGTCAAAGTGCTCCACTTGTTAGCCGTGGCAGAAAGCCCTGTTCCCTCCACACATCCGGAATGCAGAGACATGAGCATCCAAACAAAAGATAACACAGTATTTCCTCTCTTCCCTCATTTTCTCAACCCCAGCAGAAGTTTCAGAGAAGTTTTCCCGACTCTCAAGTACAGTCTTCAAACGATTTCAGCAGTAATAAAGCACCTTTAGCTTAAGAAATGTTGCAAAGATTTAACCCTCGGCCTCGTGTTCTGATTGGGGTCTCAAAGACTTTCAGAGACCCCAGAATATATCTCATATTTTTTAAATATGCTCCTTAAATTCAACAGTAAATTAATTTCATGAAGAAAGAAACGGATTAGGAAATAATGAAAGGAGGGAGAAAATAAAAGAGAGAGGCCAGCCTGTCCTATTTGTGTTTGCTCCCTCTATTATATGCCACGGGGAAACCCAGATGTTCTGCTTTTATCCCATGATGTTTTTATTTTAGGACTGCTTAAACCCAAAAGACTGCTTCCAATGATAAAAAACAGGCCTCTCACAAGTTGACTTGACATCTGTATAGAACTTGTGGCAAAACAATATATCAAGGAGAGAATGGCTTTAAGGAAATTGTTTTCCTCTAAGCAATTGATGTAAGGTGATCTTGAATGCTACCAAATTAAATGGCAATTCAAACAGACAAAAAATAAAATCGAATTCTTTTGTAGAATTAGGATAATTCCTTTTAGACTGTCTGGTCATACGGCTACAATCCGAAAACAATTTCCGCCTGGAGGTGAGAGGTGTCACTTCTAATAGGGAGGCAACGCCGGGGGATGGAGCCATTGTTTGGAGGCCGTGCCCAGCTCATCCTGAACCCTGAGAGGGTCTTAATGAAGAGAGGCATGCGGTCTTGGGAATAGTTTGAGCGGCTTTTCTCTGGTGACTTGCAGACAAGGGCCAATCTGTCAGGAATGCATTGAACGAAATTACTCGCCGCGTTGGGACACGGGGTGACAAGCGGGCGCATGTACGCGTGTGCCGCCAGTCGAGGGAAATGTATTGACAAGCAAATTACGCTCTCAGATCGCCTGGCCGCTTTCATTTCCACTCCCCGGGACCTGAGGCCTTTTGTTAGCCCGAGGACGGGCCAGGGTGACGGGGAAGAGACGAGACAGAAAGAGAGATTCCACAGGCAGCCCACTTACTGTTATGACACGGTAAAATTGCGAGTGGTAGCATCGACAACATTAAGACTGGCAGAGCGGCCGTCCCTCTTCCTGCATGACCGAGCACAGCATTGTGGGAATTAATTCCTTTCCAATCAGAGCATTTTTTAAGGTTCATATATTTCCCCAGTCTAAACCGAGCAAATTAGGGAAAATGATACCTTGCCAGAATTGCTGACAAGTGAAGATATTCTAATTAGACAGATGCACCCAGCCAGTGGCACAGGGTGGGTGGGTCCACTGGCACAGGAAGTGGGGATCTCATAGGTGAGGTCACTCCCACCGAGCGGATCAGCGATGCATAAGCGGCAAGAGCTCAGTGATACTGCCATTACAGATAATCACCCAGACACAGCAGACAAATCCATACATACCTCTCATTAACACTGACCTAGCGCTGGCCCTCATTTATCTGACATATTTTAAAAGATTTGCTTCCTTTGATTTAAGACAGGAATTCAAAGCTTGTTATTTCTGCTCAAAGAAGGAAGAGAGACAAAAGCAGCCACAACCTCATGCTAGCACGTGCTAACTGCCGAACAAATCAATCCAAATCGCCCTTCCCCACTAAATTACAACCTCTTCTGCATCTGTCCGTCGTCATTTTCTTTCAAAATAATGTTTTGCCTGTCCTTTTGTCCTCCTAGTGAACTTGCACGCAACTTCTCAGTCTTAGCCAGATGGGTGCAACGCGAGCACTAATGGCATTATTGTTGCACTCGGAACGAGATTCATCTCCCCGATCTCTGTCCTGATCGTTTTTAATCATCTTTCGCATGATGATAGCTGCTCAGTTGCGGCGGAAAGGGTATGTTTGACTAGCAGGGCTTTCTTAGACTGAAGGGTACCGAAAGTAAATACCAATCTGCTTGGCTAAATCTGTGGCTGAAAGACAAACTTCAATTAATGGGAATGCAACTCATTTGTGTTTACTGTATTTTCTAAAGGTCAGTCAAGTCGTGGACTCCGAGACTCGCTCTCAGCCCATTCCCAGGGTTAAATGTATTATCACAATGAATGGCTAAGGGGTCTCGGTGTCTCCTGATATACGACTATCCCAGACTCGAGCTGGCCCATCAGGAACGCTATAAATAGACAGGACGGGCCCTGGTTCAGCCACCGCCGCCTACTCCTAAGGGAGGAGGGAAGACGCGCTTACACGTACGGCTCGAAATGATTTTTAATCAGTTTTTGCTCACAAGCTCCTTCCCCTTTAAGCTCGCTCATACAAGTGCACGCACATTTTTACATACACTTTAACATGAATAGACACATTCCACACCTTCAACGCAGATGATTGTTCTCCCCAAAGTCGCATGCTATAGCAAAGGCTTTTCTAGCTCCAGCTGCAAGCATTGTTCCGACTTGCCAAGGCTCATTAATGCTGAGAGCGATAAGCTCCGAAGGACAAATTGTGCACATGTATCAGCAAGAAGAAAAAGTCCAAAACGCTCCCCTATCCTCTCTCCCTTGCACGCCGTCCTCCCTCCGCTCTCGGCTTTGTTTTGTAACATCCCCAGCTATCAGAGAGCCTAATGTCTAATTGCTATCAACCACTTACCATTGTTGTTGACAAAACAACAACTGTCTATGAATAAAAAAGTGAGGGAATTTTTTTTTAAATGAATCCACTACAGGGCTGCGAGCTGTATTGCCTTTAACTCTCGTTCTTGTTCAGTCTTTGTTTGAAGAATTTCAAGGAACATTTATGAAGTTTCAAAGCACACATTTCACAAATAATCTAAACAGGAAAGACTAATGACATTAGTTGCGGTAATAAAACCCTTTCTCTTACCATCAGCTCAAAACAACCCTGTTCTATGTGTGTGACAACGTAAACAAAGCAACAATCAGGATTAAAAGAAACGATTAAAATGACAAACATGACGAGATAAACTTGTATAAAGATATTAATCTATATTAAAGTACATGAAGACTGCATTTGAGGGTCTTGGAAGCTCTTCCATCATTATGATACCACAAAGTTACTCTGAACAGTGTCAACAGATAAAGCAATTCAGGTATGAGGGGCCCCTGAAATACTCTTCATTGATGCAACACCCGGTTCCCATGCAAGGCTGCGCTGTAAAAACGGGCTATATTGCAGATGGAAGGTGTTAAGCTTGCAGGGGTGGACTGGTGTGTGAGTGATTTAGCTCTAACTTGTTATTTAGCATACAGCTGGTTTGCTCACACGGTGCTGAGGGCTTGGCCCACTGCCCGTAAATTCTTTTGTGACTGTACATACCTGAAGCTGCAGAGGGTTGAGTCCTGACGCGGCAGCAGCTGCCATTGTGGATGGAATGAACTGCACCGGGTAGTTATCACCTGTCGGAGAAAGGAGGAGGGGGAGATAGTGAACAATGCGCACAGGTTGAGACAATGAACGGCCCAACGGCAGGCCAGACAAGTGCCAACACAGTTCCTGTGGGCCTGCCTGCACCCAGCCTCGGCACTCAGCCCAAACATCTGCACTCACAAAAGAGTTAGCTGGCCAGAGCAGAGTGGGATTTACACTGGAACGTCTCTCTTTCTATCACACTCTGGGTTTTTGCCTTTTCCCTTTTTTATCTTTGCCCACACTTGCAGAGTCCGTTCTCATCTAGGTGTGCAATGTGCGCAAGGTTATGCCATTTACTTTATTTTCCGCAATATCATGTTCTGTGAGAAGCTTGACTAGTCAAACTATTGTTCTACATGCCATTATGTGTTTTACAATATGATCTGGCACAATAATATATGAATGTGTGAGAGAGAGGGTGTTGACGCCAACTTCAACAGGTTTTAACAAGACAAAATTGTATGCAAATACAGCTTGTAGGACATTTTCATCGTGAGATCAAATGTATCCAATAGAATTAAGCAATACAATAGGGTGAACAGAAAACACAAAAGGAATCAGATAAAAAAAAATAATAAAAAAACAAACAGGCTCAAACACAAAACCCCTGGAGATACAGCTCTGGTAAACTTATCCAGAAATGAGTGCATCTGAAAGTGTGTTAAGTGTGCGAGATGTGTTTTTTTTTTTGTGGTTGGTGTATATAACACTGTCTCTGGCTAAAAGCAGAGCTTTGAATGAAGTGTGCCCATGGAAGGGGAATTGGCCCTCTTTCAGCCCCCACTTCTGCCTGTCACTTCGTCTCACAACATATGGAGCTATTAAGCCACAGGCATGGGGGTAAACATATAGCCCAAGCACCCGCACCCACCCCCACCCAGCCCACCACCACCACACACACTCTTCTGACTGACCACAGCACATTGTGATGCAGCCAGGTAATTCAATCCCACCGTATGGCAGAAGTGAATGAAGAACGCAACTGAACAGATTTCAAATAGTGCAATGAGAGTCGTAGAGGGGGTCATTTTCTCTCTCTCTCTCTCTCTGTGCTTGTAGTGATATGTTATGTGAGCCATGGGCAGGTCAAGTGCCAGCCGAGAACACTAGGCCAAGGCTAATGGTTTGGGGGATGGGTGGGCAGCCAGTGTATCAAGTAGACGAGATCGGCTGCCAGCTTTCTCTATGTCAGTCTCTGAAAGTGAATCTAGTTTAGTGGATGCCAGTGGATGCCAGGGAGGCTCCAGTGACGCCACTGCCCAATCGGGTTGTTTCTCCAAGCCTGCTAAGGCCAAGGGCCAAGAGCTTATTATCAACCCATCTTGGGGCCCAATAGTGGGCTCCCTCAGATCTGATTGAGCATCCTCTGCTAGGCACTATGTAGGCAGTATTAGTCTCATCAAACCAAATAACTGAAAAATGTTGATTAATAGCTTTATATGATTTTTTTAAGAAAAAATCACAAAAAAACTAACAAAGACAAATTTACATTTCTGCCTCCTTGGAATGAATTGCTTGGTTGTATTCCTCCATTGTAAGTATCTGCTAAATGGATATGTAAATAATAATAACAATAATGCAAGAATATATTAATTGATGCACAGAAATGTTTTTGAAAAAAAAAAAAAATCAAGCAACTATGAATTTACGATGCAACTCACATTTATATACAAAACTGACCAACACTGAACCTAAGCTTTCCCCCCATGTAACAGGGCCAGCCAGAGTAGCCAAAAGTGACTGAAAACTACGCTGTTGGCTCACACATCATGTAATTCCCCTGTGATAGCATCACTTTATTAGAGAGGTACCTTATCAAAGCAAGCTTTGCAAAGACACCAAGCAGGAAAGGGCAAACTCTGTCAGCTCAGAACACAATACTCCTCTGTCTTCTTTACTTTATAAAATGATAGGCTGCTAAATAATGCTTAAAGTGCTTTCTCACATAAAGGCATTACTAGAGAGCTTCATAGTGTATTCTCTTTCAGCCAGGTATCATGCTGCAAATCGAGGCCAATTTGGACTGCCAAACTTGGAACGGGGCCTCTTTAAGTAGAAGGACCCAAGGGTCTTGCACAGGGCACCACTACCGCTGATGCAGGCCGGTGCTACATAAGAAGCGAGGGCTGCGAGGCTAATTAAAAGGTGGAGGAGAACGGGGAGGACTGGATGGCAGAGTGCTCCTTCTGCAACCTCTTCACTTCTACTCCACCTGATGCCAAGAGCCAAGCATGTGTAATATTCAAGAAGAGTGGGGCTCTCTTTGAAATCAACTGTTTTGTTAAAGTGTTCAGTGTCTGCCATGCTTACAGCTCTTCTTCCAAGCCAAGATTGAAAGCTCTTTTCTATTAAAAAAATACTTTAAGAGTTGTGGTTCAACACATGCTCAGAACCAATAAGAGTTGTTGGCCACGTCATGTTCCTCTGTCTCTTAATCATACTTTCTTCTATACACTCCAGGCTCCTATAAACTAAAAAGGCATATTAAAAAAGTAAAACAGTGACTGAAAATTATCTATAGCAATTGAAGAATTCACTTCCTTGAGTTCATGAGTGTAAATCTGGCCATACCCCATAGGAAGTTGATCTATCCATCCATCCATCACCTAAAAACCTTTACAATTGTATGAGTTTCATTGAATTTCAATTCATTTAAAAGTATATATGAAGAGTTCAGATGCAAAAGCCTCTAAATGCCATTTGAAATTTTCTTCTTTAATGATGATTTTTATCAAACTTGTATATTTAGGTTCAGTAATTTCACTTAAATGGCAATGATTATTACCTATTTATTGTTATTGAAGTGAAATTACTGAACTTAAATATACAAGTTTGATAAAAAATCATCATTAAAGAAGAAAATTTCAAATGGCATTTAGAGGCTTTTGCATCTGAACTCTTCATATATACTAATGTTATTACAAAATATATTAATGTTATTACAAATAATACTGCATCAATATTCAGAATATTCAGGAATTTAAAAATAATTCTCAATTCAGTTCTGAATGAGGGACAACCCTGATGTACCTGCTCAAAACTGGGATCATCAATTGCTAATGTTGTGTATCAATGTCTAAACGTTTGATGCACTTACTCTTCGACATGAATGTTTCTGTTCTGTACAATCACTGGCTGTCAGCGGTCCCACCAGCGGGGGCATCGAGGGCTCATTGCATCCCAAAGGCAGTGAACATCCACGATTAGCAATACGTATGTGTTCATGTCTGCACAGGGGGGATCATCACTATCCTCCGCAAGTCTATTTGAGTAAAGAATGACCTGAGTCATCTCTTTATACCAAGCCCAAGCCATTGAGCACAGTGTGGGAGAAAGGGGATCTCTGCTGTTTCACTGCAGGGTTAGGGCCATCAGCATCGGGCCTCTGCTGCTTGCACTGACCCGGCCGGGCCGCCCCACGCTGGGCATCCCAAACAGCAATGAGTCCTATCGCATTATCTGTGGCAATAAGTCGAGTCATGCGCACAAATGGCAATAAGCTACGTCCTAAACTTTCTCCCCTCTGCTGTTTAGCAAATTATGAATAATGCAAGTGCTTTACACACGCCAAGGATTCCATTACAGCTGCTGTTATTTGTACTAAAGCACTTTCCATGTCAAACATATTAAAAAATCAAACTGGGGAAAAGAAAGCCCTCGGGCTCTTTGTTCAACCTGTCATGCCTTTGTAGTTCCAAAATAGCTGACTTTATGTTCCATCATATACCTTTTTACTTAATTTATTAGCTGCTCTACCACACCCTGTAATAATCTAACACTCACCTGCTAACTTCTGAAGCTTTCCTCCCTCTTATCCATCTCTCTCTCTCTCTTTTCTTGTATATTCAACCTTTTGATGAGGTGCTGACAACAAACGTGGTTTCTAAAGGCAAACTTTGAAGACAAAAGGAAGGCTTTCTTTACAGACCTTCATCATTTTGTTTTTCTTTGAAAACTCTGATTGAAATTTTTGTCTCAGTTTACAGTATGTTCCTTTTCCCTTTCTGTGTTAGATCTAACAATCAGCAGCTACACTGAAAAAGCATTACTTGCCTATTTTTATTAGCAAAGAAAGGAGGGGGAAAATAGTAAAATAATAGAAAAAAGGAAATGTACCCAAATGCTACTGATCCCTTGGGAGGCAAGGATATGCTTTCAACTGTTTACAGAAACTTAGACTGGCACATCCCAAAACCCCAAAACAATGGCTGGATATGAGGTTTAGGGATACTGGCAGTGAGTCAGCCTACAGTACGTGTTGTAGCATTTTCTTACAAATTTGTTTTTGAAATTACAGTGCTTGCGTGAGGAGCAATTCTCTTTTTCACAAAAGGAGAAAAAAGGCATGCCAGGACAAGTACGACAGCTGCTTCACCAGAGGCCCTTCGCTTCTAAAATGGAAAATGTGCACTACTAGATGCCACCTTCCTGTTTTTTGTTTGTTTGTTTGTTTTTTTCTTAAGAAACAGAAATTATTAGGGATAGTGATAAAAAGCTAATTCATTATCATCTGTATGCCTTCATATCATAGCATCTACATATCAGTGCCAATGACATGTTCCTCACAAAGGTGACTAAACGTGCATAACATCAATACTATAAATGTACTGTATATAATAACATTTACAGGGTCATAGAGAGTATTATATTAAAAAAATAGCAGATTTATGGCCCATGAAGCTTAAACCCTTATATGCCGACAGTGTTTATATTCCAGCCCTCATTCCCACCATCTATTGTTCTGAAGCCTCAAAACGTCTTGAACACTGCCAAAACAGGCTGCTTCATTGAGGTGATACACTTCACAGTGTTCAGAATTAATTGCCTTGACAAGAAGGGCTTGATGTTCTGCTCTCTGAATCCAAAGGGGTGGGCCCTTTAAAACAATGTTATGATTCGGTCAGAGAAATCAAGCAATGATAAAATATGTGTTGAGGAAGACTGAAAGACATAAGGAGGTAAAGCAAGCTCAAAAGTGACTTGTAAGTTCCCCTGAGGTATAGTGAAGGATGGTGAAGCAGAAAAAATATACTAGAAATAAAAGACATCCTGAAAGGAACTTGTTAACATTATTGTATACCCTCAAGAACACAGTTGTGAAAGAGTAGTGTTTATCATCATTTTTTTTTTTTAAATCCTGAAAAAATATATTTGAAACTTTTAAATATGTAAAGAGGTTGTTCACCAAAAAATACAAAATCACAATTTACCGCCATTGCAAACCTGTATGACTTTTTTTTTCATTTAAATAAAAAGAAAATATTTTGAAAAAATGGGTCCAAATCATCATTGGACCCCAATGACTTTCACTGTATGGACAAAAAATATTTTTAAACATCTTTTGTTTTCCACCAGTCAGATAGGTTTGGTATGACATTTTCATTATTTGGGTGAACTCAATGTGTAACTTTATTATTTGTAGTACCATTAATTATTATTTTAAAATACATATATTTCATATGAATGTATTCATATTTTATTGACCAATTTGGTCCCACCTTATATTAAGTGGCTTTAAGTACTATGCACTTACATTGAACAATAAGTACAATGTAATATTGTGTTCCTGTTGTATTTTAAAACACTTTTGCTGCTATTGAGGTGTGATATGGGTAAGGTTAGGGACAGGTGTGGTGGTATGGGTTGGTTTAAGGGTAGGTTAAGGTGTGAGGGGAGGGTCAACTGTGTAATTACAAATGTAATTACATAAGTTAATTATAGCTGTAATTACATGTTGGAATTTTAAAATATAAGTACAATGTAAAAACAAGTATGTACACAATAAGTCCATTGTATCAAATTATTAATTTCAATGTAATTACATAGTACTTAAAGCCACTTAATATAAAGTGGGACCAAAAATTTCAATTTTGGGAATTTGAAATTGGTTGTGAGGATGACCCAAGCATTTTCAGAAAAACCTGCCAAGTGTGCAAGGAGCAACAGGAACAAAGATATGGAGTGGAAACTCAGAAAGCTTAAGTGTGTTCTCTTACCTGGCTTATAGGACATGCCTGGGGGGAAGAGGAAGCCCTGCTGGGCTGCAGCGGCCGCTGCCAGAGTGCGCTGGTCGTGTGGAAAAATGGGGATCATGAGTGGAGGCATGTGACCCTGGACCTGCTGAACACAGAGAGAGAGGAGATCACACAGGAGCCTAACACAGCCTGACAGCACCGCTCATTTTCTGACCCCTGTCCAACCCGCACATGCTCACCAAATACCTGCACTTAATCGCACCTTAATGCTTCAAAGAAACCATCATACGCACATATACAGCAGTGTTTATTTTCATACTTATCATAAACACCCGATTAGGTTAATACCTACATCCGTTGTTAGATAGAATTTGAAATGTTAGGTAGACACTGCTTATAAAACTTGAGACTGACAGAAAATGTGGATCCTTTCAGAAATACGGCTCTTGTTCTTGGAAGGTCATTTATTTACATGATAAATTCCCAAGGGAGGCCAGTAATTTACAGCACCTGTTTTCAGCTGTGAAAATGATGGAATGAGCCCAAAAGCTTGTGTATTCCTGATATTTCATGTATAACGTCAACACCTGGCATCGCGTGTGGTGCCTTTCAAACGCTCTCGACCATGTTCATCTTTATTCCTGCTTTATTGCAAAATAAAGAGAACGTTAATGGTGTCCATAAGGATAGCATTAGCTCTGTGTAAGAGTAAAAACAGACACGCTGACAACTAGAGACAACAAAAATGAGAGTCTCTGTGTATTTAGGGATCTGAGCGGCTTCCCATCGAAGTTTGAAAACACATGTTTGTGGAGTGTTGGCCGGACCCAATCTAGCTGTCATTCTCTGCTTCCGGCCTGCGTGTGATAGGCTGCAGCGCCGCTACTGTGGGCCAGCGCAGAGTTAATGCAGGCGAGTCGACCCGCCTCTGGGGAGCCCAACCGGAGAACGGGTTAATAAAGGTCAGCCCCCCCAAAATAAACACATTATAGAATGTTTCTCCATTCATCGCTCTTTAAAATCAGCCTGCAATAAAAACCGGTCTGGACGCAATTACTGCTGCAGCATTGGGGCATGAAATCAACCTGCTCTGAGGAACCAACATTTCAAGCTGAGGTCTGTGCGATCTCTGTTTTTTTTTAATGCTGCTTTCGCCTTATGAGCGTCTAATGTTAGAGTTCAGTAGGGCCTGTTCCCCAGGTGATAAACAAGTGTTCAGGTCCACTTCATTGATTTGGACTAAGTGAGTTCTCCTAAGCAAAAATAAATAGGAAAAATCCTGCACTTTTCTGTTTATAGAGTGTGGCACTTTAAAAAGTGCATATACAGAGTTGAGACTGTGCCAAAGTGAAAGAACTGCAGGTTTTTTTTTCTTCTTTTTGGTATTTTACAGATGTGACAAAAATGCTGAATGAAAGAAATCAGAGGGCTCTTTAACATGACCTTATAGATGTGTTTGTGAAAAGGTTTGCTTGCATGTGTGGTGAATTAAAATGTAAGTGGAGTGAAAGGAGCTATTAGGCAGAAAAGATAAATTGAGTCACCAACTACCGCCTTATACTATCTCAGATACATTTAAGTGCTTTGGAAAAGGCTCTGACCATGTAAATTGTTCTCCTTCAGAAGGCCGATAAGGTCAGTCACATACATAATTGCCATTAGCCTTATTCACATTACCCTTGCAAGACAAATCAGTTTAAAACCACAGTATTACATACAACAGCTGCTTTTAAAGTGGAACCAAAACACAACTGTTCCTCAACTTGTCATTTCACATAGTCCTGCACATATGGATAATGACAAAGACACCTGGCCTGCTACGCCTTATCCCATCTGTTCCTAAATTAAATCATCAATGTCTAATTTAATACAAATATAAATAATTTAAAAACAATCTAGAATTAGACATCATTTGATGACTAACAATGCTAACAATAAATATGCTAATCAAATTGAACTCCCTAATGCTGTTTCAAAAGGTGCGAACAGCAAGAAAAAGAAAAAGAGACAGTACAAACAGATAAATTGCCCTCAGTTTGAGAGGTTATGATTTACAGTAATGAGGCCTTTACATTAAACTTTAATTTACACACACGCCACATCTTTGAGTGGCAAATCAAATAAGCGTTGTTAAAGTGGGGACTAATAGTGAAGGTTAGCTTTCAAGCCTGTCAATTAACGTAGACCGGAGGAGCTGAGCAGACAATGCAGATAAAGATTTAAAGATGATCACTGGCAATTTGCTTTGACTGCTAATAGAGAATGGAACAGAGAATGGAATGGAAAGTGCTTACACTTAGACAGATGGATTTTGAAAAATTGCATTTCGCATTCTGCATTGAAGCTCGCTTATTATATGTGTCAGTCTCTCTCATTCAGTCACTGCATCTATCTGACTCTTTACGTCTGTTCCTCTCTCTCTCTCTTCACATAGACATGCATCATGCTTGCTTATAAGAAAAAATAAACCAAACCAACGGCAAATATCATGATAATAGTTTCTAAATACACAAACACACATATAGTGTGTGTGTGTATATATTTATATATGGAATAATTAATTAATAACTATGATAAATGAATACAACAAAATAGGCTTAATATTAGTTGAATGCTGTTTTAATTAATTTATTTTATATTTATTTTATTGTTTTTAAATTTAATTTATTTGTTAAATATTTAAAAAAATGTACATTTCTTATTTTATTAAGTTCTCTTATTTATTAATTACTGAAAAGTAGTACTTCAAAGAAAAATACTATAATTCTTAACTAATTATAATTATATTTCCATTTAAATGATCAAATTTATGAATTAAATATTAATTAAAATGAATGAATAAAACATAGATATAACATGATAGACAAAAATAATTACATTTATGATAATTTAATTTTTCGATAAGATATAAGAAAGATATATAAGAAAGCCTATAGACAGATATAAGAATACACCTGCTCTTACACAATATACACACAGCAAATACATGTCTACTCTGTAACCATAAACAACTACATTTCACATCACATTGTGCCCAATTCATCTCTTACAGATAAATAATAAAACAGCCTGGCTCATAAATATATCTACAGCATCATAAACGGAATAGTCTATAGTGTTCGATTCATTTCTACTGCCGCTCATTATATTCAGTATCCATGGTACGCATGAACATGCTCACCCGTATTTGTGTATCTGTGCCCTGATATTTCACCCCTCCCTCCGTCAGTGTGCCAGGCGGCTGGCTGCAAGCAGCATTAGTATTGCCAGTCAGATCTTCAAGAGCGTGAAAGAATGAAGTGGAGCAGATGTGAGGAGGAAAGCTCGGGCCTGAGGAAGCTCCGAACCTCATAAACTCAGCCCATTGTAGGTCTGGCTCCTATCTGCCCTTTGTCTTATCGGATCCTTAGAACCAGAGGATGGGATAATGCCATTTCTCGCCATCTGTCCTAAAGTTCATTAAAGATACATGAACGAGCCCCATCTTATGAGGAACAGGTGCTATTGTTTGTCCCCGAAGACCTGCTGTGGCGAGGATGTAACTCGCGGTACTTGAGGAAGAGCATCTGTAGCAATCAGTCAGGCTGTGTAGCTGGCAGCCTCTTTCTCTCTTCACACGGCCGACCAGTTCATAGGGGTGTAGATGCAGACAGAGAGACAGAGAGAGAGAGAGAGAGAGAGAGGCCTCTTCACCTTCAGCGTCTCACATATATCATCAGTTCAGTGCAGCTGATGAAGTCTGGGGTGATACACAGCACAATCTGTCTCACTGTCACAGATACACGCATCACTCACAGGCTCTGTCTTCGCTACTCTCTCCTGCCCTTAGATCAGGCGCATATATTGAAACTGTAGCTTGTCGGCCTACCAAGCTAATTTAAAACAATTAAATTACAATGTAATTAAAAACTATATTCAAGTAAAGATGATTCACTTACCTAATGATGATTAATATAATCTGTAATATAATATAATATAATATAATAAATAGCTGTCCCCATCTATTTATTATATTATATTATATTTTTTATTTACTATTTATATTATATGATATTATGAGAACCTATACTAATCACAATAAAATAATCACAAAAATAAAATCACCATAATTTACACAAATAAACATGACAAAAAAGTACTGATGAACAGCAACATTTAACCAAAATTCTGTCTAAATATTATTTATAAATGAAGAGTTCAGATGCAAAAGCCTCTAAGTGCCATTTGAAATTTTCTTCTAGAATGATCATTTTTATCAAGCTTGTATATGATAATTACCTATTAATTGTCATTTAAGTGAAATTACTGAACTTAAATATACAAGTTTGATAAAAAAATCATCATTAAAGAAGAAAATTTCAAATGGCACTTAGAGGCTTTTGCATCTGAACTCTTCAAATACTTTATTATTTTTTTTAAACTATTGTAATAAACATTTTATTTTCCATATATTGCAAAAGGAAAAAAACCCAGAATCAAACCGATTTTGTTTAAATTGTTCAACTGATACAATTTATTACAGTAAGTAGACATTTTTGCCAAGCATGATTATTACCTGAATAAAAAAAAAGTGACAGTGCTTTGTTACCACACACTGTTACACATTGGGGGGGGGATATCAGGGCTACAATCAGGCTACTGATCACTAATTCCCGACACTGAAAGCAGAGTGTCAGCGGTGGGTTGTTTAATCACACAATGTGCGGTTGCTGTAGGTTGAATGACCAAAAAAAAAATAAACGAGAAGGGGGTGGAGACCCGTGAAGTAAATAGGGAGCTATAGATTAATCAATGTTGTTAGTGGAAATGTTGACATCAGCACTTAGCTTCAATAATGGTTTACAGCAGCAACTAATCCTAGGGTCAGACAGCCCAGCCTATTCAAGGAGCTGCACTGTACTTGGATTACTGTTAGAATACATGTAGGCTGCTGTGCATCTAATTCAGCAGGTGCACTAATATGTTTATGCCCTCCTGCAGTGGCCCATGTTGCTGTAAATGTGTATTTGCTGGCATATCCTGACCTAGGCTGTCACACAAACGCATAGAAAATGGAGATGTACAAGTCATTACTGTCCTCAATAGGGCCCCTGTCAGCACCCATGCTCCTTGCTGTCTTTTAAAGGGTCCCTTTGGGCTCAGGAGACGTGCCCCACTATACTTGTCCCCAACTCTCCTTAACATGAAAATAGAGATTGATCTTCAAGGAGCATCACTCTGGGATTCTTTCCCCTTTTAAAAGGAATAGAGGGGGAGTTGTTTTAACATGTCCAAAATGCCTTTCAGTGTTGACAAGATAAGACTGAGACGGGGAGGGGTGGCTGACTTCTCTTCTCTCTTTGAGTTTTTGGAAGGAGCCAGAGATCCTCTGAGCCTTAGGTTAAGCATTAGGCACAAGCCAACCCAATTTAAAAGCCAAAGGTGAGGCCATACAAACTTTCGCACCATTAATGTGTTTTGGTCCAAATTTGGAAACATTACCGTTTCTCTTGAAAATCTCAAATAAAGACTCTAACACAGGGGTGTTTTAAAGTGAAAGCAGCTTTCACTGTTACTGTAAGTACCGATACGTCACACTCTCTTTCCCTCGCTCGACGCTGCCAGAGCCAAAATGACTGAGAAAGAAAACCACCTTAGGGGATCCATTTTAAGGCGAAGTGATTCTAGAGGACCTGGCAACCGCGTTCAGTCCGCACGGCGGGCCCCGACAGCGTGAACTTCACACCCGCTACTTTGTGAACACACTCAGCGAGTGCTTTCTGGAAACTCACCAGCAAAGAGAAAGCGAGAGAGAGAAACGAGAGAGCTCTTTTCTGAATGAAACCACTTCTGTGCTCGGGAGTCTGCACATTATTCTGTTCTGAAGAGGTAAATTTTTTAAACAATCCCATAGATCCCCAAGTACACATTACTCCCACGTCACAGGTCATTTATCAGTTAACCGCACTCCTCCAGCACACGGCGGCTGCAGCTTTGAGCTCTAATCCCACCCACGCACACACATAAACCCACGCTCACAAGACCGTTATCAAAGCGCGAGATACTCTGCTCGGCTGCGCTTCAGCCCCTGATGACAATCGGGACGTGTGGATCGATAGGGTTGAGTCGGACTTTGATCCTCGCTCTTTCTGCCAGTGCGGGGCCGGAATTAAGACCTGGTATCCACCTTGGTGCCACAGACTAAATGCATTGTTCTCCTCTTTCTGCTCTGTTAGCGAGGAGTTCTGCAGGAGGCCCTCATCAGCCACACAGATACAGGACCTGGAATAAAGAGGCTTTGTGCTGCGGCCGTGGCTTTGACCTGGACCGACCGCCTCTGACAATCCACTCGCCCAAAGACTCAAAGGCTTATCGGTCGATGAGCACTGAGTTTTCTTGTTTTCATTCATTCTTTTGTTCTCTGTGTGTTTTTTTTTGTTTTTTTTAAACAGGTAAAAGATTAACGTTCCCGATACTGGAACAGGACAACTGGCAAACAGTGTGTATTTGAATGTATGTTACGCCACCGCCGACAAAAGACCCCGGGTTGACAGAGGACAAATGTATTCTGAGGACTCACGGCGTGTGCGCGTGTGTGCCGAACGGGGCAAGGTGCACAGAAACCAGACACTGGCCCACGCTCAGCTCGTCTGGAGGAATAACCAATAGATGACTTCTTGTTGCGCTAATTCCTTACACAGTAAAACAAGCCCTCTTGGAAAAGAGCCATTCCAATATGTCTATATTAAGTCCGGGGCTGTTAAAAGCAGAACGGCCCCTTCCTCCCCCACCCTTTGCCTTCTACTTCAGCTTTACTTCAAGTCCACCCTAGAGTTCATGGCAAAACAACAAAACAAAAAATACACTGAGCTCAGATCTGAATTTCAGGCATAATACTATTAAAGTAGTAGTTTATCTGAAAATGAAAAATGATTATTTGCTCATGTAAATACTCATGACGTTCAACACCCGTATGGCTTTCTTTTTTCTGCAGAACACAAAATAAGATACTTAAGACTGTTTTTGCCCATACAATGACAATTATTTTGCTTCAAAACAACACTAGACCCCACTGACTTTCATTATATGGACAAAAAAGCCATTTTTTCAAACTATCATCTTTTGTGTTTATACCGGTTTGGAACAACATGATGACAGAATTTTCATTTTTGAGTGAACTATACCTTTTAGAACAATTCTGTAATACATTACCTGTTTTTTTTTTGCCATTACAATTTGCTGATGGTAATTTATGAATAATCAAATAAGTGTGCTTAATATTACAAGGAGAGAATCGAGGATCATGCTGGGATGGTGAAATTAGTAAATTAGTTCAGTACAGAGATGTGGGGGTAAAGGCTATTCCCTTAAGAGCTCTAGCAAAATGTGATCAGTGTGTGTTCAACAGAAATATGTTCTTAAGGCAAATTCTTGTTGAGCCTCTAAGAACCTAAAATGTAATTTAAGTCTGTAAATATTTCAAGCAATTAGGGTTGTATTGCATATAAAATATCAAAGACGAGCCTAAGGCTTTAGTAATATTCTGAGCTCAGCTCTGCTCTGGCATAGTGCACACAAATATCTCGTCCACCTCTCGCTCACTACTCATTTAATTCACTCGCTGCATGCTTTCAGGATTACCTGTTCTAGAAGGACACAATTAATGTGGGACTCAGTTTACACAATGACAGAAAAAAAAGAAAAGGGGAGAAAGAAATAAAGAAGGAAAGGGAGGAGAAAAATATTTTTCTGTCAGGGTCTGGTCATAAAATTAAAAAGGTTTGCAGTAAACTGGCTAAACCCGAGGGGACTGGCTCAAACAGCATGGGTAATGAGGGGAGAAAAGGACAGACATAAACAAACCCACAAATGAGTCTGAGGCCAACATCATTATCCCACATATACATCCCACATCTATGAAAACCGGCTCCGGCACAATACACCCCAGACCCTTGGTAGTGTAGTATAGGGCAGCTAAACGCCCAGTGTGATATGCATTCATATATATATATATATTACATTTGATTTACTTTCTGGTTCTTTTATGCATTAAGAATTTAAATATCAATATTTATTTTTATGCTTGGTCCAACCTTCCAAACAATACATATTTAAGAAGTTTTAAAAAGAAGAACAAAAAATAAGGTAATTCTTTAACACGAAATTATGTTGTTACCAAAATAAAAGACAACATTCTGTAAAACAAAAATAATTAAAATTAATCTAAATTAATAAAAACTGTTGTCTCTTTTCTTCCAGATATATTTGATTCTTCCTCTCTATAGGGGAATATATTTGATAATTATGCAGATAGTTTAAGAATCTTCAGCCCGAGAATGGCTAAAATATCATTAAACGAAAACTTTGAAATAATAATATATAAAAAAATATATAAATAATGTTCTAGTAACAATAACATTTCCTCTTCTGCATCTTAATAATAATAATAATAATAAAAATAAATAAAAAAGTTTTGTTCATAGATTCCAGTTATAAAGGCATATCATCTATCCATGTTGGCATCTGTCTATAGCTGCAACCAAGTTAGAGATGCATTTGAGTGTTTTGGATGCACACATTCAACAGCCTTTGACAAAGCCTTTTCAGTCTCCAGCCTTCCAATGTGGGAAGTGATTTATTCTCCCTTTTAGGTTGATAAACCTATTTATTTTCCAATTGTATATAGTAAGTGGAATTTACCATTGTTTTTCCCTCATCAGAACAGACCTGTGATCCATTTTTGGGTCATGACCCAACAGTTTAGAACTGAGAATCCAGAGTCAGACCACCCATTAACTAAAAATGGCATTGTCCAGTGAGCGAGTCAATGAAGAGAGAGAGAGAGAGAGAGAGAGAGAGTGAGAGGAGCATTCTCCTTCTTCCTGTCATCTGTGTGCAGACTAAGCCACTGTCTTCGCTCTACCCTTCCAGCAGCTGGGCCCGGAGAACAACAGAGAGCGCTCTGTTGTCCAGCAGAAAGCTGACATTGTTACGGCAAGGACTTTATTGCAGGCACATGAGAGTGTTGAGACTTTAAAACACGCTCAAATGTCATGTGCACACCCAGTGACGGGGAAGAATAATTATGAAAAAGCGAGCGAGGGAGAAACGGAGAGCGAGAGAAAGACAACAACAATTCAGTGTGCATGAAAAACGGACGAAAGACAAAACGGCCCATTCATTGTACTCCGCCGGGAATGCTCGGACCCTCCTCCGCCCCATCCGAAACACAAAGCGGCCCTTTTTTTGTGCTGCGACGAGCAGGGCTGAATGCTTTGCTTTGCCACCCTAGCCCTAAGAAAACACGGGCCCCCTTTCTAAACTGCCGGCTGGCCGCACACAGTAGAGGCTATTAATGCCTTGCCTTCTTTCCCCCTGTGTGTGCGTGTGTGCCCACTACGGAGGCTGAGGACTATGTTAAAAAGCCAATGCAAAGACAAAACAGTTTGCTCAACATTAACAGGGAAAACACTGGGCCAGGCAGGAGGGGAGAGGAAACTAAGTCAACATCACACTGGAGGATGTGTTCTCCACCAACTGCTATTTTTCCTCTCGCAGCGCCCAGGCACAATGAGAGCTAAGTATAGGTCCGTCGAGCATGATCTGGGAGGGCTTGTGGTGCGGCGGCGAGTGACAGGTGCATTCTGATGAGATTCAGGGGTCGATGCTGGCCGGACAGCGACTGCTTTATGCCGCCGTTGACCGGGTTTGGACTCGGCAAACCGCTCCCATGGATCGTAAATCAGCTGCTGATTTTTATGAGCAATGATAACTTTGTTCGAACACCCAGTGTCAATGTCACTAAGCACGGTGCACAGATGTGAAATGTTACTAACCGTTATTAACACAAGTTGAATTCAGGTCTGTCTCAGCTACTTTTTTCCCCAGAAAGTTTACCCAGGGGAAAAAGATTCTGTCATCATTTACTCACTCTCATGGTGTTCCAAATCTGTCTGATTTTCTTTCTTCTGTGGAAAACACACAATTAAATGTTTTGGTCTGTACCATGAAAGTCAATGGGGTCCAAAACAACATTGGACAAAAGTGATTTTCATTGTATGGACAAAGCAACATAGAGACATTTCTCCGTATATCTTCTTTTGTGTTCCACAAAAGAAAGAAAATCACACAGGCTTGAAAGAACATGAGAGTGAGTAAATGATGACAGAAGTATTATTTTGGCATGAAAGCTGAAAATGGCTTTTGTAAAACCTTTCATAGCTTTTGAGTTAACAGAAAAATTGAACAAACACAGGCTGATTTTAAGGAGTCACTTGTAATGATCACATACGGAAGCACACAAGTATGTCTTTGTGTTGTGTTGTCTGACCATATACTGGAACCATGGTCTTTAGCCTGAACATACGCACAAATAAATGTCTCTTCTAGTAAATGGTGAGATTTTGTAACCTCATTTGATCATAAACGCTAAAGACAAATCTAGCTGCTAACAGAAAGCAAAGAGTTGTAGCAATCAACGTTCAGCCAGGCGATCACTGTTTATATTCGTAATTTCCGAAACTGTTTGAGCTGGCGTTAAGCGTTCCACCTTCGTCGATCCATTAGACTAGAGTAATATCAAAAGCATCATGGCCCGTTGGTAAGGATGTAACTATTAGGCCCATTTTTATGCGTCATTAAGTTTTAAAATGGGCCTACAGAAGCTTTATTGTTCGAACCGCACATGACTTTATTTAACGTCAGCGTTTCTCCTGCTTTGTGACAAGAAGTCACATTTCATAACTAATTAAATTGATCCTCCGCACCACCTCCAACCAAGCACACTAAATGGAATTATTTGTATCCAAGTGTCAATATATTAAATCAAAGGGGGCTAATGAGTTGGGTCACCGCTTTCTTTTATCTCCACTCTCGCATGTTGGGCTCTTCATCAGCTAACAGTCTCCGCTAAATGGAGGATGAGCGCGTTTCAGGCTCCGCCGCACTGGGCACAAGCCAAAAGGATTTGATGAGACCGTTATGGCCCTCATCCTGGTGGTGGAGGAGAAGCTAGCATACTCCACACCATAAAGAGAAAGGCATTAGCACGCGGGAAAACGTGTGTGCGCAGAGATGTAAACACACACGCCCGCGCTCATTTCCTTCCTTATTACAATCCATTTGCCTGGCAGACAATGCTAATTGGCAACACATTCTTTTTTTTTTTTAAGCGTAGCTTGTTTTCAGAGCTGTCTCTGCATAAATGAGACTTTAGCATGAGAGATCACAAGGGTGCTGGGAGACAACCAAAACCATCTAACAAGAGGCAAATTAGGAGCATTATCTTTGTTCAATTAGACACCCCTATATTTATCTAAAAAACCCAAGCTGAATTATTCACCATTATATGGCGCCTGGTGCATTTGAGGGAGCTTAATGAAATATTGGATTTAATTGTTGTTCATTGAATTAAAAAGGCAAACCAAATGGCTCTAGGCTAAAGACAAAGCTATGGTAATTAGCTTCATGTGCAGCAGTTAAATAATGGTGATTGTAATATGACTGAGAGGAGATGAAACCGGCGTACAGTAACTGGATTACAATTCTCTTAACACGGATTCCGGGGCAAGAGGGAAATAGAAAAACATGTTAACAGGCACAGCCTATTTTAAAATATGGCCTTCTCCCTAAAATAAATAAAGTCAACAACAAAACTACAAAAACAAAGCATTCATTTATTCCGGATCTTTTATATTAATAACTCGGTTAGCTAAAGTAGCTAAACTAAAGAAAAAAGAACACATATCCAGAAGAAAAAAAAGGAGAGACCTTTTCTTCTCTCAGAAAAAGACATAACGAATGAGTTCCTCAAAGTCTTGTGTGTTTAATTAGGAGGCTCTGTTCTGTCTGTGCAGACAGGGTTTCTTTTTGTTCAACTTCCTCTGTAAATTCTGTCACTGCTCTGCAAAATAGTGAGAGGGGAGACCTGAACACCATTATGCAACTTCTCAGAACAGACTGCTATTATTCCTCCATCCCTGTTTGTGAGGTTTGAAATGCCAAAAGATGAAGAGGACGGCTTTTAAACCTGTGTAGATTCTCAGACAAACTGCCGAGCTTCTTGAGTGTGCATCGTATAATACTATTACACAGTCAAAATGCACAAGAATTTAGTATTATTTACAATTAAATTAGTTTGTCATGACCAACAGATGCAGACATGTGTGTTTTGTGTTTGAGGCCTGGCTCTGATTAACCCTTTAGCCAGGCCTCCTCTCCCACTGATAAACACGGCTATGAAGCAAACTCACAGTGGCCTGGGGAAATGGCACACATATGAGAGAGATCGGTCTCACATACACACACAGAGACATTTGTGTGTCAGTCCAAGGGAACAAAGGAATATCCTGAAGGCCCACTCTTCCACCGGCCTCTTAGACTGTTTAAAACACATTGGCACATTGTGTCTATCATCTGCACAAGTCGTCTTTAGCCTGTCTGGCTTCACTATGCTGGTGGTTAGATGTGTATAATTAAAAAGAATCTTTAATCTGGTGGCTGGATGCAGCTATTATCAGTTAACCCTTAGAGGCTCCCTGCTGCTCCCCCACACCATTTAAAACCACATGTGAGGGAACCTTTCCTGCTTTGAAGTGAATGTTGACAACAGCTTCTGCTTTAGCTGTAATAGTGCCACTCCTCTGCCACTGAGCAGGAATGCAGATCCTATAGCGACGGAAAACACAGGACTGAAAAATGTAGAATTATTATATTCGTTTAAATGTGGTGGCTAATGAATAAATAGATGATAATTAAAAAAAAAATAACATCTGCAAAAGCTAGAATTATTTCAAATGGCATCTGTCACAGAGTGTTGATATTGAAGAGAATGTACAAAACCCGACAGTAGGAGTGAGTGATTACTGAGATAATAGACAAGCCTGCTTGGAATCTGCACCCACAAAACAAAAAAATTCAAACACAAATATCTGAACACAAAAATTCTCTCTCTTCCTTTAATTTATTTTTCCGCATTATAATTGCATATTGAAAAAAGTTCCATTCCTCTTTGTGAGCTTTGAAATACCAAAGGACACGGAACGGCTCCTCAACCTGTAAAGATTTAATTTGTTTTTTTTTTCTTATTAGCATACTGAAAAAGTTTTGAAAAAATGATGTGAATACATCAGTAAAAAAAGTAAATAAGTATAACTTAAAATAATGGGCTTTATGCTTGACGGTGCATGACGTATTTCTGGTGAAGGTCTAAGGATGCTGGATTACCTCTGCCGATCGTAGAGTCCAATGCTATACTGAGAATTTATTTTGGCTTCTATATAGCTAATACAGGAACGTTAGTCACAAAAACATACAAAACATGCTTATTTGTTTATTATATTAAATAAACATAACTATATATAAAATGAAATATAAACGTATTAAAGTTTAGTTTCAAAGACGGGAGGAAAGTACATTTTGAAGACTCAGCCATAATCCCATACATACCTGTATATAGCCTATAACTAAGCAAAACTTCAGCAACAGAAGTTAATACATTTGCATTTGTAATTTTCACATTTAATCTCCAAATGAATGTAGAAACAACAAAGACAGTGGCCTATATTTTAATCAGTAGCCAAATATTTGATTAATGGCATCTTTTTAATGAAGGAAGGCCAGTATCACTGATAACAATACTGCTTGACATCTCTATGACTTTTTTTTTTAATTCTCAATTGTAGCCATTAAAGCCATTCAGCATTACAATATAATTGAAAGCTATACATTTTAAGATTAATTAGACATTTAAATATCTAATAATTTTTAATATAAGTGAACTTAAAAGGATGCATTTTTTTTTTTAAAGATAATGAGCAACTGCTCACCACCCCCCAAAAAGGGGTATACAGTATACAAATTGCAGAGGGCTGAAATATGCTAATACAGGACAGTCCATCAGTGGCCGTGGGCAGACCAGAAAATCCAAAAGGCTTGATTATTGAGTGTTTAGACTTTTTGAGGATAAAAAAAGGAATGAATGGATTTTTTTCATTGTATTGTGGTTGTGTCCACATCCAAGACACATTTATACGCGAACACCATATAAAAGTGAATTTTGCATCCAATGATGTTTATTATATTACGGCTGTCAAAAAACAAAACAAAACAAAAAAACAAAACACAGGAGGTTACTTTTGATAAGGAACACATTCACAGCTCTCAGATTCTGTACATTTTATTACGAAATTCTAACAATAAATACAGTTTTGGCGCTTTTAAATGAGACATCGCTGTAGCGCTTCAGTTCAAATGGCATGTGAACCGATCATCTCTCTTCACTAGCTTAGTTAATAGTAAATAAACAGAAATGATCAATAGGTGTGTGTTGAAAGATACAGTAACTTACAGAAATGTATATGCCACATACATACTGTAACATCGACCAATCAGTGCTTTTCAATCGCGGAAAGAGTTCAATAAAATAGCTGGAGTAATTTACAATGTCACATAATGTTACATTTACCTCAGGAAGGCCATTTAATGACCATATTTCCACTGTCATACAATGGAAATAAGTCCTGGACTTTATTGTGTTTTAATCCTCGATTATATTTCGATTTTTATGTTTTAAGGCTTTCTTGATATAATTAAATAAAAAAAAAAAAAAACAAAAAGCACACTAGTTGGCTAGAAAAAAGAAAAAAAAAGTATTTTATAATATATTTAGTATTAGTATAAATGAGTATTTTGCTAAATATGTGCACTATATTACATATTTATTATATTTTTTACTTACTGTATATCATTAAAATATTATACATTTGTTGTAATAAAAACCACAGTAGGCCTATATTTAATTTGAGTTGTTATTTTTAACCTTAATAATACCAGCTGCAGGGCTCTCTGTAGTCTATGTTTACAACATTAGGTGCGATTTTCTTTCTTGAGAAAATTAAAACATCTACTGTAGCCTATATGTATAATATGTATCGAAAGAGGAATCAAGGTTGGAATAAAACCACAATAATTAAATTGAAATTGTAAAATTTGTATCAAGCAATAAAAGCGGTAGCCTATATTGCACCATGCTGTCACTAAACTTAATAAAAGAATGTGCAGTTAGGCTACCAAATGTTTTGACAACCACAATAGCCAACACTTTTTTCTTTTTTTTTTTTTTATCGTGTGGACAAGAAGTGTCAATTGCAAGAGGAGGGTGAGAGATGGAGAGCAAGAGGTCTGTGTGATCCAGCCGGTGCTGGCAGGAGAAAGAGGGGAGAGAGAGGGGGGGGGGGACAGCGGAAGACAGCCACGTGGAGGTTTCTCTCAGTCGAGCAGCAAGAGGAAGTGGAGCCCTGGGGTTAGATAAGTAGAACCAGGCCTGTACAATGACAGAGTGTTTGAACCGGCGGTCTGCTTTAAAACACAGGAAGCGACCGTCGGCACAACAATGGCCCTACACGGACAAACAGCATCTCTGTCTGTTGACAACACAGCTCAGTGTGACTATCTCTCTCTGTCTCTCATAGCCGCGCCGTGCGAGTAGGGAGATCGGAGCTAATAAACTCTTGTTTGCTGTGATATGAGAGACAGTATATGAGCACCATAATGGGATTCTCATAGAGAAAGAGTTGTTTAATCTCAACGGGAATTTTTCCTCAAACACACCGCAGCCTCGCCTCGACTCAGTATCTAAAGTTCACGCTGACCTTTGAGGAAATCATTCTTCTCTTGATGTTTGTGCGTGTGTGTATACAATAAGATGAGCCTGCCTCCACCTGTGTGTTCTCCTCCCTACGTCACCTCAGCTCACATCGTACCAGCCCCAGCGTGCAGGAATGCCTGGTTTCGAGCCAAGTCTCTGCTAGAGATGCACGTCAACCCCGGCCCAGATCATCTCCGAGTCCAGCCTGGGAATTTAAAGCTGCCGTCGCAAAACAGAGCCCAGAGAGAGACAACAGCACCTAATGCGCATGCACACATGTACAGGCCTTTGAAATCTCGACCAAGTACAGCAGCTTTAATCATAAGTATTAAGTGCAAGAGATGTATGAGCTCAGAGAACATAGAACAGTCTCTCCAAACAACCGCTTGGAAAAAGAAAGCTTTTTTTTGTGATTTAACATCGTATACATGGACTTATGTCATCATCGTAGGGAAAAGAAAGTGGGAAAAGGAAATTATAGGAAAGTGATTTTAAAGTGAGTTAAACAAACTTTTGGTCAAGAACTTAGTACTGTTTGACTACTCATTCATCAGTGTGTTGCTTTGGTTTTTAGCCCAAGAAACTCAAAAAGGAAGAGAGAACAAAAGAAGGATAAAACAATTTGAAACGAGAAAGAGAAATGGAAAGGGGTTTTTAAACAACTGAGCGAACGAGCTCATTTCTGTCAAGGATAACGAAATAAGATATTAAAGATCTCTCACATATGATACTTCTTTCCTACAGAAAGCAATCCACAATTCCAGCTGATTTTAATGGTACGAGGGCGAATAAAATAGAGAGTTGAATCGTCAAGGAGCGGAACACGAATCACTCGGCTTGATTAATACTGAACAACACAGGCTTGCCTTCCTGTTGGAGGCGGTGGCTTTTACATGTTCTTATTTGTGCGGCTTTACTTGTCTTACATAAGCAACACATTTTCTCTTTCAGATCAAGATTTACTTCGACATTTGTTTTTAATTGTTCCTAAGCCTCTCCTTCAATCTCTGATGGTGCTTTTAAGTTTGTGCTTCAGTCACATAACAGTAATCCGGTCCCTGGACGGAATTAGTTGCCATATGAAATTTCTCAACAAGAGGCTTTTGGCTAAAGAAATAAATAAGAAAGTAAAACCTTGAGCTTGAAGTTCTGATAAGCCTCTAACGCTGTAATCTAAACATCTGTTATCTTTAGAACAAGTGACATTGTAATTCCTGAAAAGACAAAGTCTCAATCTCTCAGTCTCTCTGAGCTCATTGTACAAAACAAAACAGAGAGAAGGGCAATTTAAAAGTGGTTTGATTTGGGCAACGGACAGTGCCAAACAACTCTGGAGAAAACCAGAACTGGTTTTCCGAGCCAGCGCTGTATTCTGTTACATGCCTGATGGTTTTATTTGGACCCCATTCAGTCCCGTTTACAGAATCCAGTGATGTGATCAGTTACATCAGCAATAAAGGTCTAAAGCGCCGCTTAGCATGTGAGCCAAAACAGTAGCGCTTTGATGGGGAGACTGGCTCTTTAAACCATGCACACGCTCCATGCTAACAGCGGGGAAACCCAATCCTTGCATGCTGTTTTACCACTCAACTTTTACGTCTTCTACACGAAGGCTGAAGAGCTTGTTTGGAGTACTAATTAACTCAAAAGCTGTTGTATATTAAGAGCACTGGGCATTTTTTGTAGAGCTAGCTCTAATGAAAACAGAGTGCCAAAGAACTGCATTAGCAAGCCTCCTCATCTCGCTTCCCATCGCATCGTACTCTTGTCTTACGACTTTCCCTTCTTCTTCTTTACGACAAGCCATGGCCTCTAGAGATGGAAATTAAATGGGTCACAAAGGGAGGCAATGCTAATGATATATGAAAACATAGTCAGAGAAGATAAAAAAGCATAATAAGATACAGAACCTAAGCCTGACTTTCTTGGTGCCCGTTTCTGGTTGTGATCTGGTCTTACAATTTGTGATCAGAACCTAGTGTAACAGCAGCAGTTAGAGACTGTCTCTTGTGTTTGATGCATGCTACAGACCATTAAGATCATTACAAATCACACTGTATGACATGGATCTAATAAAGTTGTCCACAACATTGTGGCAAGGCGGGACCGAGAGCCTTGGGAACGGACCGAGTTCATGGCACGAGTGCTAATGAGACACCCCAGCCTCGAGTTTCTCATGGAAGAGCTCCAGGAGGATAAAAGGAGCAACAACAGTGAAGGACGAAAGAGAACCAGGCCTAGACTTTATTTGGTCTTTGTGTATGTTTGTGTACTTTACTTTCGTTTTGTGTTTGAAAACTGTGATACATTAAAAACGTCTCTTAAGCTCACCTATGATGCATTTATTTGATAAAAATTACAGTAAAAAAGTAATTTTCTGAAATATTATTAGAATTTAAAACATGTTTTCTATTTTTATTTTTAAGCAGCCATTACTCCAGTCTTCACGTGTCACATGATCCTTCAGAAATCATTCTCATATGCTGATTTGGTTCTCAATAGGCATTTTTTTAATGAATAGAAAATTCAAAATAATTATTTATGATTTTATGGTCACTTTTGATCAATTCAATGTGTTCTTGTTCAACTTTATTAGAAAGACCCTAATTTTTTTGAAAGGTGGTGCAAGCACACAATGCAATATGACAGTAAACTATTATGCTGTATCTCTATTTTTTAGAGTAAAAGCTATAATATTTTGACAGCTTAGGTCATGTCATGCTGCCAAAAAAAGTTATGTTAACATAGCTACTTATGTTAGCTACTCTTCAGTGCACTGCAGGAATGACAATATAGAGTAGCCCAGCTGTTTAGGATGAGCTCAGTCGCTAGTTTCCACTCGAAAATGTAATTAAACTGTTCCCACAAACTCTTACTCCACTGCTACCGTCTGAACACACAGTAAGCATGTAGGGGCCTGTCTATGGAAAGTGAAGAGCGCTGATTCTCACACACACACGGCGTGGTGGAGTGCGCATAACAGGCGTTAGTAGCACAGTGGCTAGTTCTGTGGGCTCTTCAACAGCACAAGCCTTTAACAGATTGGGTCTTTCTATTGAGAAGTGCACTTCACTTGACAGAGGTTTTACGTTTTACTGCCGAGCTATAAATCTGTCGTGCTTCGGGCTGTGTAAATAAGACAGTGGTTTGTTTTTACCTGACACATCTGAGCAGAGAAAGTAGGCAAGGCAGATGGTTAACCTCACAATGAACGGTACAGCGTTGAGAAGAAAACCTCCTGGATTCCATTGTGAGGGCCACAAGCTTACCGGCTTTGAAGTATATGTCAAATGCACAGGAAGATATAAGACATGAAAAGTGAGGACTGAGAGGTAAAGAATGAATCAAGTGTGTATAAAGTGATGAAAAATGTGAGAGAAGACCAGCTGACATCATGGTGAATTGGGTGTGAATGTAGGAGAGAAAAGAGGAGTGGGGAATGTTGTACTTGTCTCCAATGAAAGCAAGCGGGGGGAAAAAAATAAGAGGAAGAAAGCATCTCCAGGCATGGGCTGCTCTCATTGCCCTTGGCTTTTATGTGTGTATGGTGTGTGTAAAGACCTTGACCACTGCCACTGACCAGCTTGTGTACGTCCATGTATCTGACTGGGTGGTCTGCTAACCTTGCTTGATGAAGCACCGCATACCACACAAACCAACAGCCCCCTCACAAAGGCACACTCATTCTTCTGCTGCATCTTTCTTCGCATATACGTCACATTTATTTATGGCACTCTTGTAAGCATTCTTTTTATTCTCCCTCTCCCATTTTGTTTCATTTCACATAATTGCTTGACGGAGGGGGGAAAAAGTGCAATCCACTTTGTGGCGAGAAAACGGATTTGGGTGACCACAGTGTGTACTTTGCAACTAATCCAATTCAATTATTTTAAGCAAAAAGCAAACTTTCAATGAGCCTATTCTTGAAGCACACTTATAAAGAGAGACCTTCAAAAGATCACTCAAACTGACTTAAGCAAGCAGCAAATATTTGCAAAAGGCAAGGTTTGTGCAATTTACGTGTCAACACGGTGTGTTTACAGGATTGTCGGCCGCAACGAAGTTCAAGCAAATGAACGCAAAGTGATTTTTCCAATATTGGACAATGGGAAACGGGGCTAACAGTAGCGCCTGTGCTGTTTTTCCAAAGCCGCTGCCACGTCACCGCACTGGGATGGTGTAATTTCAGAGGCATTTATCACCGGCTTTCATGTCTCAAACCCTAAGGGCACTTTTCCACAAAACATGCATACAGGCACCACTTGGTGTCATTAAGCTTTCTCTCATTTCAGTTATTTTTTTTCTCTTCCTTCATTAATTAGGGAGTGATAATTATTCCACCCATCTATAGCCCCTTCCGAACTAACATTGGCCAATTATCCTGATTGGTGACAGTTGTAACGTGATTGATGACAGTTTTAAAAACAAAGTAACGGTTTTTGACAGAAGCGGACAAGACGTGAAAGTCAAGCACTGACCTGGATCTGCTGCTGGAGGAGATTGATTTTGTGCTGTTGCTGCAGAAGTTGCTGCTGTTGTCTGGCAATCTGCGAAAGCAAAGGGATTCATTTAGCTGAACGCCGTCAGAAACCTTTAACCCTGGCCTAAAACATTAAAGGATGTACGTTATCATAGTCTATGAGAGAGCAACTGGATTTATTGTAACATGTATTTAAGCAGACAGTTAATATATGCAATCAGAGCTTGTGGGTAACATCTCTCGTTCACCAATTGACCCTAATGACTGTAATCAGAGGCCTGCTAATGTTTATTATACCCAGCCCCAGGCCTGGCCGGGGCGATGCGCCAAAGGGTGAAAGACTGGCATGTTTATGCAACCTAGGAGTGGTCGGGTCTGCCCAAGGGTGGGCTCTCGACGTTAAGCGCGTTGCATCCTCTCGCTCTCTCCATCTCTCCCAGCCCCTGCAGACTCCCCCCATTCCTCCTCCTCAGTTAGCCTGACAGCCTAGGTTTAAGTGTCATTTAATTTTCATTTTCAAATATAATTACAAAGTGTTCACTGTAAGATTTCACCCGTCTGCAAATGTGTCAGGATTAATTTGTGCTGGCTTCTTCACTAGTGTCAACAGTTAATTACTGTGTCGTGTCTGGATGGCTAAATGACATCCTAACTTCATGCTCCCCCTCCTTGCCTACCTCCCTCTCCCTTTCTCTCTAGCTCTTTTCTATCCTCTCCCTCCATTTTGTTTGTCATTAATGGACAGGGATGCATTCTTGAACATTTGCGAAACTGTAAATTCCTGCAATAACCGTTTATTAAAATCAGCTGAGCATACAATGAAGATACAATTCCCATAAAGTTGGAGAGTCGGGTGACATTAATAGGACAAATTCAGAAATGAGCGTATCCGCTTCAGGTAAACGCACACCACATTAATATGCACCTATTCATCTGCATAATAAATTGACAGCAATTATATGGTTTCACCATAAAAAAATACTGTGAAGATGGAGATGTATCTTGAGCCACATTAACGGAGCTCATGAGCTGCTGATACCTTCAGTACGCCTCATTTGATTGAGCTACACATGCTTCTCATGCAAAGTTTGAATTAATAGTGATCAATTTCCCTACCAATTTACGTGCTTCCATATTTTATCAATTACGTACAATAAACATTACTTTGTGCATCCATCCTCACAGCCACAGAGCCTTATTTATCAAGGAAAAATCAAGCCATAAACTAAATTAAAATATTAAATTGCTAAGTAGAAGGACTCATTACCAATTTAAAAGCAAATAAGAGTAATCTTGTTTTAAATGCTGCTTCTGATAAATGAGGCTGTAAAAAAAGAATATGTGATGCATGGCTGATAATATCTTCACTAGATAACTTTAAACAAAACAACTGGGTTTATAGGACACATATATTATGAACCATTAAACAATGGTTATGAATTTAAACTCAAGTTGAATTGAAATGACAGGAAGTTAATTTTTAATTAAAAGTAAATTTAATTTCATTTAATTAGGAATTTAATTGAATTGAAATCCAAAACATTTAATGGATTCTGGGAAATGGAGTTCTCCCACACTGATCCACTAACATTAATTAAAATGGTTAAATTAAAAGTAAATTAAATATGATGATATATACAAACTAAGGACAAATTTAAACCAATTCAGATGTTGCTATTTTAGTTAAAACTTGCAGTTGCAATTGCTTGCAATTGATTTTCAATTCAAATGAAATTCGGATTCTGGAACAGACTTTAATTCTGATTTATTGAATTCTGACTTTTGACTTCTAAATGACGCTCCACCCTGGTGTGCACATTCTCACCTGCTCTTGCTGTTGGCGTGCCAGCTCCATTTGCTGACGTTGTTTCTCCATCTGCGAGGCGGCCAGTTTCTTCTGCTCGTCATGGGCGGACAGGAGCTGCTCTCGTAGGCTGATGAGCTGTGTGATCATGGTGGAGAGCTGTCGCTCCTTCTCTGCAAGACTTTCTGGAGTACCTGAGACAGAACACATGCAGTCAAACGAAAGAAACCAAAGGCAAGAACAGAAACAAACTCCTCTTATCCCCATGACCCGGTACACTCTCCCAGCAGTGAAAAGAAAAGGTTTACATATCATGTTGCAACAGCCAGATGTCCCTCACCTCTTAAATATAGTCTCTATATAAATGCAAAGGTCAGTTATCCTAGAGACAGAACAGCAAACAAAGCAAGTGCTGCAAAACAAACCCTTGTTAATTGATCTGCGCATCAGAGATATAAAAAGCTCCCACAATTGAGACGCTCATGAGATCAGCAAATCTCTCTCTCTCTCTTGAGACGGCAGGACAGAGCCAGCAAATGCTGAGCATCTGAACGAATGCAGTACGTATCAGTCAAGAGAATTCCCGAAGACCACAGAAAGCGGTCCAGGACGGAAACTCTAGCTCCTTCAAAGCCGAGAATGGTATCATCCAAACAGCCCAAGTCTAAGGCTTCAATAAAAGTGCGAAGGTCGCGAGTCCCTCACTCTCTCTTTCCACTTCTGGTGATCACGGCTTCTCTGAGAGATGGTGAGGAATGGAATTGTTCCTATTAAATAAGAGGAGCTGTCACAAAACGAGTGAAGGTGGCAGATTAGTGACAGACAATACAGGGCAAGTGTGCGTGCGTGCTGGCGACAGTCGCATGACTGGAGGCGCTGCCATGTAATGACTGCTCTCAATTCTCATTAAGGAAGGAGTAGACACAAACACCTCGGAGCTGACGCGCCTCTCGCAAACAGGGTCACCGTCACCTCTGTATCCTCTCATTATCTCTCTTGTGTCTCTACCCAAAGCATAATCACACCAGAAAATGTGCATGCCTCCCGCACGCCCTCCCATGAGGCTGCGCTGTACCTTAAGCTAATCAATGCTAAGTGATCCTGCCTCCGGACAGTAGGCTAACCTGCTGCTGCATGAGAACAGTACGATTGGCTTGGCTAGCAGCCAGCTCAGTGTTAAATTCTTTCCTGGGTGTCTTCCTGTGCTCCTCTGGCCACATCTGTCTTGAGTTTCTCTGAAGCGGCTCCCTGGGGCCTGCTCGAGTTCAACTATTTTAATTTGACTAAACACCTGATTTATTTTATGTCTCTGATGAGGAAGACCGTTTGTCTTAATAGGGCCTGTCAACCTCCACCCCCCATTCAGAGCAATTTACTGGCCGGGCCTGCGCGGCAGCAATAAAGGAGAGAGGCTGCAATTCTCCATTTACCCCCTCTCTCTCTCTCTCTCTCTCTCTCTCAAAAAAGATACCTAAAAAGCAGCCATTCACTGCTACTGCATGTGGCTTCCTTGGGTCTGAATTGACTTTTTATTGTGCAGACTACACTTGTTGTGAATGGCTTATCTGTAAAATTGATACATTTAGTACCGATTTTATTAACCTCTGGCTTGAGCCATGAACGGCTGTATTTAGAGGCTGCTGCTGTCGGGACTGACATCTGCCCCCGTGCACGCTCGGAAAGAGAAGGGGAGTCAGAAGGAGGTGGGGCGGCGGAGCATCTCTCAGCGGACGAAGGGAAAGACACTTCACCAAGTCAGAAGGGCTGTTGGATGTCAAATAGCATAACTTGCCCCTCCTCCCAACAGAGAATCTCAGGGGCCTCTGGGGGAGGACAGGACTCATATCCTACTGAGGGGCAAACATCTGGACTCAATTCTGCCCACTCAGGAGCTCTCTGGACAGCCCTCCAACTCCATCACACATTTCAATCACACAATCCGCTGCACTCGGTACTGAAATACAACAGTCAGGACTACACCTCCATAAGGATACATTCCGTAATTATCATTTTTCAAACATACAAACATATATATATATATATAGAGAGAGAGAGGGGGGAGGGGGGGTTAACAATTGCATGCGCTTTACAGTAGCCAAGTTTTACAGAGAGGCCGCAGATTGTGGAGGAGCCAGCACAGGTTCTGTGTATGCACAGTGCTGGTCTGCACAAACACCAGCAGCATACTAACAGAGGCTCCATTGTTTCGTCCCCGGCTCGATTGTCCAGAGCTCACCCCTAGCACCCCACCCCGCTACCAAAATGTCTTCCTGCTTCTCTCTCACCCCTGTTTTTCCCTCCTCATATTTCTGCCCTGTTCTGGTCCTACCTCATTGTTTTCTGACTAAACCAGAAAACTTTTCAGTGGATAATGGAAGTTGAATGTCTTGAAAGATATGCACTTGAATAGAAAACAATCGGGCTAATATTTAACAATATTATACATGGTATTGTGCACAAAATTATAGCTATTACATAATGAATAACAATACAAATATATATATATATAAATATAAATAAATATATATATTTGTATTGTTATTCATTATGTAATAGCTATAATTTTGTGCACAATATATATATATGAAGAGTTCAGATGCAAAAGCCTCTAAATGCCATTTGACATTTTCTTCTTTAATGATGATTTTTATCAAACCTGTATATTTAAGTTCAGTAATTTCACTTAAATAACAATTAATAGGTAATTATCATTGCCATTTAAGTGAAATTACTGAACTTAAATATACAAGTTTGATAAAAATCATCATTAAAGAAGAAAATTTCAAATGGCATTTAGAGGCTTTTGCATCTGAACTCTTCATATATATATATATATATATATATATATTATATATATATATATATATATATGGATACAACTCAATTATGAGAATTACATGAGAATTGTGCATATTTTGTCCTGTTTTGGTAAAGAAAATCATGTTCTTTCTGCATTGAATTATAGATTTCTTTTAAAAGCAGATAAAACTTTTATTGGCAGGGGAGCATGGGGGGAGCTCGCTCTGTATCTGTCTGCAGAGTTCTGACAAAGAGAGCAGTGGTGCATATTGCATTGCTCTTAACGGCAGTGAGTCTGGCTGCTCTTGTAAAGGTGTCTCCTTGCATTGTCGTTCTGGCTTGACAGGGTCTGGCCAGGATATTTTAAATAACGAGAGAAGGTTTGGTTTATCTAATTCATCAACGAGGACATAAGATTCCACTCAGGACCTTTGGCTGAGGGGGAAAAGGAAAGAATGGGCAAGAATATGCAAGAGAGGCGACATCAACAGAACATTTACCTTCCTCTCCCTTCACTGTCACAAACCAGATTGGATGGCATTTCCAACAATGTCCAACTCGAATACCAGAGAGAAACAACTGCGACTGCAGTGAATGAGCGAGAGAGGGAGCTGTCAAAGAGAGGGGCCACCAGATAAAAGACACTTTGTAGGGGTGCGATTTGTTCTGTCCAACAGCCATTCTGCCACCCCAGGCCAACCCCCCCTTCCCCCCTAATCAAGCAGTCCCTAATTTGAGTTCCAAGTCCAGCACCAAGGGAAGAGAGGGCAGCTTGTTACTTTGAAGAGTCCCAAGTGAATAAGAGAGATAAAAGATCCAGGCACACACTAGGAAGAAAGAAGAGGAGAAAAAAAAAGAAAGGGGGCAAAAGAGGGAAAAACTCCATTCTCTTCTCTTCCTTTGGATGGGACAGCTGAACCATTATGACTAAATTTAAATGACTTTTTTTTCCCCCCCTAATGTCCGAATACTGGAATTTCTTTGTCTCTCCATCAGTTGGCTTTTGTGAATACTCCCATATGCTGCGAGCCCATCCTAAGTAAATTAAGAGGGCTCTAAAAGCAGCGATTGTGCCCGGGCCGGGGCCGGACGCGGGCTCTGCATAGCTGGTGTGCCTGACATTGCTGGCAGCTAAGGGGCTGTGAAAAGGTATGTTCTCTCATCTGAACCAGCAATAATAAAATAAAAAAGTTATTTTTAGTCCAGCAATACATACAGTACACACAAGGATTGCTATTTATGGTTTCCATATGGACTCTGAAGTCTGAAGGTTCTCTATTATCAATGTCAATACCAAACAAGAGAGTTCAAGTCAAGATGGCAAAAAGGATTTTAAAAAAATATAATGGATTGTTTTGTCAGTGACCTCAAAGTGAGCACGGTTAAATCACTATTAAGACTGCAGAACCTTCTTGTGTCTAAAGACAAGACCCACTGGTAAGCATGCAAATAAATACAACCGTATAAAAGCACAAACATTTAAACAATAACTGATACCTAAAATAAATGTTTAATAAAAAATACTAATATAATACATATTACGATAAATAATTACATTCTTTATATAATATTTAAAATATAATATACACAAATATATAATATTATATTGTTAATGATAATAATAATAACATAAACAAACATTTGAAATTATAATCACATTGCTGTTGAATGACAAGCAGCATACGGACTAATATGGCATTAACAAAATGTTTTTTACTTTCTCCTGAATTGAGACGGTATGACCAACAGCTGTTTTACCTGGCCTTCTGCCCCATGCAAGGATCGAAACCCTGCTGATCCTGCCAATAAAACTTCATTAACTAGCATGCAACAGGACCTGCTAGCACATAAGCATATGGCAGCCCAAATCATCAACTCAAAAAACCTTTCAATGCTGTATTAAAATTTTGCATAATGCAAATTTATAGCTCTTGTCCGGGCTATAAAAAGAGGGCGAACGTCTTGTCCTCAATATATACTAGTGCCAAACCGGATATAGTACTGTGAGCATTTAAATGTAATTAGCTGTGCATTTTACCATCTATCTATCTATCTATCTATCTATCTATCCATCCATCCATCTATCTATCTATCTATCTATCTATCTATCTATCTATCTATCTATCTATCTATCTATCTATCTATCTATCTATCTATCTATCTATCTATCTATCTATCTATCTATCTATCTATCTATCTATCTATCTATCTATCTATGTATATATATATATATATATATATATATATATATATATATTAGGGCTGTGCAAAAGTTAATTGCGATTAATCGCATCCAAAATAAAAGTCTCTGTTTACATAGTATATTTGTGTGTGCTGTATATAATTATTTTGTATATATAAATACACACACATGCATGTATATGTTTAAGAAAATGTGTTATTCCTATATAAAATATTTATATTTGTATAATATAGATTATGTATTTATATATATATATACAGAATTTAAGCGCAAATAATTCTTAAATATATACATGCATGCATAGGTATTTATATATACAAAATAATTATATACAGCACACTCAAATATATTATGTAAAACAGACTTTTATTTTGGATGCGATTAATCGCAATGAACTTTTGCACAGCCCTAATATATATATATATATATATATATATATATATTGAATAAAATGTCATGTTTATATTTTTTAAACCAATTTCGCTCTTAGCAACCAAAACACAGAATTTAAATCTGTTCTAGATAATTCTACATAATTCCATTTACATACTGTATGTGTGATAGCAGAATGTGAATACTACTCTGAGTATGTAAATTAAAATGCACTCTATTACATCTTACTACACACTCTCGACAAGGATTTGTATTTTTTTCCCATCCCATCTCCAAAACACTTGATTGACACCAAAAGCCAACAGAGTGGCTCTTAAACAGAGACACACTTCATGTTCTTGACGTTCATGGGGCACTTTAATGCAGACTAATAATCTAATGACGACAGCAGCCAAGTTCACGAGTGTAATTAAGATAATGCAAGAGCCCTGCTCTTCTCCCAGCATCCTCGGCATCACACAAACCTCTTTATTAAAGACTCCAACCGAAATAACAGCTCAACCTGACCACATAACACACACACACACACACACACACACAGACAGATGCGGGACAGAGAGCTCCTGGTGTGCATTTTAATGTTTCTCCAATCAGAGTTTATCGACGCCGAGGTCACCGCTGAGAATGAAACTGTCCTTGAACACACACGTTTAAAATCGCCCATTCATCACTCACTTAGATGCCTTGACCTCTTCCTGTTTTATTATTATTATCATTAGAGAGAATAAAAAACCTTGATTAGACCTAACAACCATTCAAGGCCTGGCTTGTTCTCTGTGCTTGTGTGCCTGTGCGTAAAGATTTCATTAGTAGTAGTAGCAATGTACATCCCCTTAGGACCCGGGGCTTGGGGAGGAGTGGAGACAGAGTCCGGAGACTCTACTGTAGTCGGAAATCCAGCGTGACATGCGCTAAAGCGACCCGGGCATGGCCCTGCCAGCTCTTAAACAGCATTACACGGCCGTGAGCAGAACATTAGCTCTGCGACCCGTCCTCCGATAAACATTAGCTCTCCCAACACTGCAGTACACAGAATTAAACCTGTGTTTGCTAGTGGCACACGTCACGCAAAGATGTTTCTAATTTGTGAATAATTGCATTATTGGGTTTCACCACCTCTGAGGAACTTTAGCTAGAGCTTGTAACAGTGTAGGACATTGTGAATGTTCCTAATAAATGAAAATATTTGCCTAGCAGGAGAGCTTTAATGCATGCCCTGTGGTTTAGTGTTCAGAGAAGTGATTTTCCTCAGGTCTGAACCATGTGTGTGTATGTGTGTGTGTGTGTGTCGGGCTTCTTCGATGGCTGTCTTCCCCTCAACGCGCTCCTGTTCACAAGCACTTTCAATAACACCATGCGAGGAGAGGCAGCAAACAAGGTGTGCCTTTCTACAGCCAAACACCACAAGCTAAATTCCTCAATTCATTAGGAGAGAAACGGAGCACAGCTCTCCGCGCATTCATCTTGCAAATGTGGCCCAAAGAATAATTTACAGTGGCTCATATTTCACTTGGGTACATAAGGGCAAACAGTTTGACTATTGAGGCGTTAGGGAGAGAAAAATGCAGAGTGTGCCACTAGAGGATGGGGGAGATGAAGGAATATTTCAGACGCTGTGATGGGGGAAGAAGGTTTCCTCTCTCTCGGTCAGAAACAATACCTAAAACGGTTTCAAATCTGGTACGGATCAATTGTCAGTAAGCAGATAGAAATTTGCTTTGTTTTCCTCAATTCCAAAGATGCTCGATTAAGACTTGAACTAAGAATGTGCACTGATTAAACTATTTTATTACAATCAATCTTATATTATAGTTTTGTATTTTTAACCACTCTCCTTTTTAAAAGTTCACTCAATATTTAACACAACTCTCTGTCCTATTCTCCCCCCACTATATTCACTACTGTATCTTGTTTCAAATCGCAGAAACTTAAGTAAATTCAGTCATAATTTTATTTTCAAATTATTTTTTTAAAGTGCAATAAAATATACCACACTCAACATAAATCTACAATAATTAAATTACATAAAATGGTAATGAATATTAATATTTAGAATTCATATTATTATAAGAAATATATAAAACATATTAGTAATATCCATTTATACAATACAAACAATTCATATAAAATAATTAATACAGGATGTTTTTTATCCCACAAAACTGAATGCAACAATAAAATGAACGAAACCATAAAATAACGATTATTATTTTTCCTTACTATCTAATGTAGAATTTATTTTGTGTTTTATACAATTTTTTTAAATGGAATAGCAAAGCATTAAAAAGTGCATCACAATGATAAAAATATTCATGCTTATCCCTGAGTGTCACATCACATACTGTATCTACACTAGCATGGATTCTTTGCCTTTATTGGAGCCATTAAGAATAAAGCTGACATTAAATTGAATAATCATGTTTTAAAAGTAAATCCAGCTGCTCGAACAATCGGCGCTCTGTACCCTCACAGTCCGCTCTCTGTCCAAGAGCGCCTAAGCCAGGTAAGAGTCACATCGAAATCACACGCAGCCCTGCCGCTCTCTTAAAAAGCTTCTACTTATCTACCAACCGCAGGACTTTCTCTTCACAACCATGTAGACGACACTCAGAAATTGATTAGGTAAAGAGCGAGGGACCCCTTTTTTCACATAGCAGCTATAGTCACCACTTTCACGCGGTCACACAATGCTGAGATTTCTGATTTTCTGTCCTTTTTTTTTATTTCCATTTGGATACTCTAATCTTCCGAGTACATTTTGACTTCCAGTCGTTTCGTCGCATTTTTTAAACAGTCAGGGACATCTGAATGTTCAAGGCGAAAGAAACAAAAACGGCTCATCGGCAGAAGTGCGGAGCTCTGGTTAACTAATGAAATCCATTTAAAAGACAAAGCCAAATTAAAATTCCACTAGAACATTTCCTGGAACACATCAAATAATGAACCTGGGGTGCATGGGGTGCCAATGTCTTTAATTGTATGACAAATGAAATGTAGCTGAAGTGAATCAAAGCTTCCAATACAATGTATTAATTGCACCAGCAGGACATTTTGGAATTCAATTTGGTCATTAAAACTCTTTGGCATATATATGATGTGTTACTCTGTATTTGTTCATATATCTGTATCTCCCTCTCCCTCTCTCTAACAATCAAACAGGCAATGCTGTGGTTTGGATGTCCTCCAGACATCCTGCTTCTCCTGCTTTGTGGTTTTGTTTTGCAGATCTCATCTCTCTCTTCACCGTTCCTCTTGATTGACAGCTGAGCTCAGGTATGAAAACAAACACAGCGCTCCAGCGGCGGCGGGTGAAAAGCGATCTGTAGCCGACTCCCTTTTACGCCCTCTACCCGCTACCCCTCAACCCTGTGCCGATTTAAACACGGGGCTTAAAGAAAACATAGGATTCGGCAACAATTAAGAGCCCTCGAAAACAATTCTATCCTGCCTCTCAAACTCATGCATCAAATACCCGTATATAATTTATTTTCTTTAAATAAACAGAGCTTAAAAACTACTTAAAATATAACAAACATCCAAACTGGATGTACTTTTTGACTTTGTTTACTTGTTTTGTGCAACAGAGTCGGGCAGGTCCAGACGTGTCAGTGTGTTTAAGAAAACACTCTAAGTGTTCTCAGAGTTTCAGCTTTTTTTCCACTCTCTCTCCGCCATTGTTCTTCATGCCCTAAGGCAATCAGTTACTTTTTGCACCTCCTAAACTCTTTCTTACCACAGCACAGTGTCTCGACAGGTTCACAAGGTGAAAATATGTATTGGTTTTAAAGAACAGCTGCAGAGATTTCAAAAGCTGTGAGAAACTTTATTTTGAACCAATATAGTTTGGCGGGGAGAGTGATTCCCAGCCGATTTATTTATCGAACAAAAATCAAAGGCGTTTTTTTTTTTTTTTGTAGTGCGATGACAATGGCACAAAGAACTGTGGGTAGATTGCACAATGCCATCGGTTCACATATGAGAGCAAAAACAGCAAGGCCAAACAGGCAACAGCCTCCTTTTCATCCTCGTGTCATCTTTTATCCAGCACTCTCCTCCATTAATTTCGAGCCGGAGGAACGTGTGGCCTTTGTATTGATTTTTTAACCCGACTATTAATGCGCTCTCTGATTTATCATAACACTTTAGATCTTAATCATAAGTTGTATGTGTTTTCTCTTTTCCAGCTTGGTGCCTTTGTTTGTGTATTAATTAAGCAGACCTTGTGTGTCTCCAACCCTGAGCTTCCTTTTTAATTGCCCGTATTTACATCAGGCCGACTTCAAACGCAGAGAGAGACATTTTGTAAGGGGGAGCACAAAGGAGGCCTTTGAAATGTCTACAGTCATATGAAATGGCAGGCTAATTAGAAACCTTAGGCTGCCGGTATGATATGAAAAGTAATTCTGTCTGTTTCTCTACAGTCGCCCACAGCCTCGCTGGAAATCACGATGGAGGCCACTGCCTGGTGGGGTATTATCAACGCCTTCTACCTGTTTATAACTTTCAAACATGACCTCACCCAATGCCATTTATCCAACAGAAAAATACCCTGTAATTTAAAAAGATCTCCTTTCAAAAGGCTAAATCTTTCCTCACCATTTTCTTTGCTGCACTTTGATCTACGGTGCCACATAACAGGGACAGGTACAATGAATCTGGTTTACTGAGATGTGATTTACATTTGGGGGTTCATTAAGGTTATTGCCGATGAATGCACTTATTAGAATGTGCGACTGTTTCTTTTTCCCCTCTTCCCCCACCATCTCCACCCCTCCTCCATCCACACACCACAGAGAGTAGGTCTAATCCAATAATTAAAACCAAGGACAAACGTTTTTCATAATTCTACACAGTGCAGGGATGGAAACGAGAACCATTAAGCGAGGGAACAAAAAACAATAACACTTCTCTCCAATGTTATTATTACCCTTGCAATCTAAATCCAGCTATTAACTGCCTCCTAAACGTCTTCTCCATTAAAAGCGTCCTGAAACACTGATGCTATGACATAGAGGATATTCTAACCGTTATGACACCTGTACCTCACCCAACAAAAAAAGGCTGTTATTGAAACACGTTACTGTAAATCGAGAGTCAATGTAAAGGTCTGAGGATATGGGGTAGAATGGTGTTGGCAAGAATGAACGGCAAAACCAAGTGTGGCAGAAAAAAAGGGAAGAGAAAGAGAGTTAGAGATAGTGAGGGAGGAGTGTGTGGCTGGAGCCGGGCAGAACTAGTGTGTTATCAGAGAACCGGTGCAGTGCCGTCTCCTGCTACATAAACACGTCTCTGTAACAGCCAGTGCTAAGACCTGCTCATGGAATAAAATTTTAAAAAAAGCCCATGAACACCTTCAGTGGGTAAAATCTGTGTATGGGCCGCACTATCTTCCAATACAAACACACCCATGCAATCATCTCCTCTTTTCTCTGTTTATATCAAGCCCATGTGTGTTCAAACATTATAGAAATGTATTTCACCAGAATACACAGAATTCTGTCTAATTTCCATTCCAGGAGATAAGAAATAACAAAATGTAGCCGCCATAATGCACATCATATAACAGTCATGCAGAAGAGGAAGAGGTTAAAATCAAGACTGACCAGAAAAGGTTGCTTTCTGATATTTTTATGGCATATTCTAGCACACCATTCTAACTTAATTTGATGCAAACACAATTGTAAGCATTACCTTTAATTTCTCCTAACAGCTCGCCTGTGTTGAGTCGCTCCATCTTTTCTTTCCAGTCTTTAGAAAGAAGTTTCTCCATGCAGGAGGATTCTGAAACACAGGCGACATCTCAGAATTAATCTCAATGCATACAAACGAGGAAAGCAAAACCATTTAACTTTCAGGCTGTATTCTATGCTTATAGCACAATAGATTTAAAGGTGCAGTATGTAAGATTAACAGCTAGTGGTTTGAAATGGGTACTGCAGTTCAAATTCAAAATATTGGAGAGGGTTGTTTCCCTTGCCCCTCTTCCTCAGACTCGATGCTCACGCAGGTTTCCAGATTGAGGCCAAGCAACAGAAGTGAACGCAATTGACAATGGAAGGCGAGGAGATCACACTTGTAAGTTGATGAGTGGGCATTGTTTTTTATGGCACGGAATTTTAGGTTGGGTAGAATCTGCGATCTCTGACCTAGTTTGTTTGCTGGCTTCCATGGCTGCAATATGCTGTGTTTTGCACCAAATGGCAACCCAGAGTGTCGAATTACCATTGGGGAAAATGGCAGTGGAAAAAAAAAATAATAATATTCCAACACGGAACACATATTTTAAAGCAGGGCTATTCAATTGGCGGCCCGCGGGCCAAATGCGGCCCGCCAATCATCTCCATGCGGCCCGAGAGCACTCCAACCTCCCCCTCCTATTTTATGGTGGTGCGGTTAAATTTGGTTTGATATGCGCGTGGCCGCAGTGGCGCATGCAGCTGGATGACTATACGCACTGTGTGTATCTTGAGCGCTCCGACTGACCTGAGAGAAACGTTTTCAGTCCGAATATTTCAGCAGTTATTGTGTCCCGTATTTCTGAAGTGATATTAATCATTTGTTGGTTCGATTCCTATTTCCTTTTCATGAATTGGCCAAATGCGCGTGCATAACAGTCGGAAACGATTCGGATTTGTTCGGACCGTTCTGTCACTGAATCATCTGAAGCGGTTTCTCGGTCAATAAGAACAAATAGCGCTGGTTTCAGTTGTTTCACTAGTTTACTTTGAACTAGGCAGCATGGGCCAGTGGATAACGGAACGCAAACTTAAAGGAGTTGTGTTTATTCCCGGTCCCGGACACTATTAAACAGCGTTGTGACATCCATTGAGAAGCGTTTCAATCGGACACTCCTCTCAGTTACAAACCACAAATCACTCAATGATTTTAACTAGTTTTAAATCGGATGAAACAGCCTTAACATTCCCAACACTACTGATGAGGTAAATAGCAGAAACATGAACAAAGTTAGAAGACTATAAATGCCATAATCATCACCCTTACAAACATGTACCATGAATGTAATAATTTACCATGGTTTGGGCAGAAATGTGGAATATTTATATTGAATACTATGTTATAGTAATTTATTTTGCATTAGATTTATTAGGGGGGTAGAGGAATATATAATTCATTGTGTGTATAATTGTTTACTTGTTTAGGCATTTTTTATACAGTGGTAGTGAGCCACAAGTCTCACTGTCAGGATATTTTAATTTATCCTATAATAATTGTTAATAAAATAATTCTTACCAATAGCTATGATATTGTATAATTCAATATATTTGTATATAGCTGTAAAAAAAAAGTCATTTATTATTGTCTGCATGGGTACCACATTTCCTAGTAAATGCAAAACCTTTTTTGTTTGTTTGTTTGTTTGTTTACTTTAGCTTACTTATTGATACTGTTATGTGTCAATAAATAAGCTAAACCCACCGGCCTAGCTCAACTTTTCGATTTAATAATGCGGCCCTCGAATGAAGCTAATTGAATAGCCCTGTTTTAAAGTAAAATAACTGGCTGTATCATTGTTTTTCAGTGAAACAAGTATGTGAATTTAGCAGCTTAATCTCTGCAAACATTTTTATACTTTAGGACATAGTTACATTTAGTTACATAAGTTACATTCAGCACATTTAATGTTAAAAGGTCAAACTATGAACACAGGGAGAGTATAAATACAAATACAGCTCTATTTAAAAAAAAAAATGCTTACAAATTATATTAGACCGAATTACTTTTAGCTCAGACAACTGCAGTAAAGAGGTATTTATATGGCAGTGTACATTGAAAAAACTACACTGAAAATCAAAATACTTGTGTGTATCTTGAAAATCTCTCAAAAGAAAGAAAGAAATATAGGGGGTGGGGGGCTTGGAGTTCATCAAATGGGAAGGTCATCGTTTGTCCTTCCCATTCAAACAATGTGTTGAGCAAAATGAAAGAAACACATTCCTTCTACTTCACAGGAAAGTGAATATTACACACACCTGGCTTTCAACAGTCATGATACACAATAATTGTTCTGATGGCTGGATGTGGAAATAAAGTGAAATTCTATAGAGATCAGTAGCTGAGTGCATTACAGTACAAAAGTGTGTCAGCACAGTTCAAAAAGAGTATTATGTGTGATTTCTAAAGGGCAAAAAAAAAATTATAATTCTAAAATAATAAACACAGTAGTTGGTAACAAGATGAAATGCTATAATGCAATATTTTCAAGTTAGGTCAACTACATTCTGTGAAAGTGTCCAAGTGAATTTGTTTCTAACTCAAAGTGTAAAAAGATCTTCATGAAAGGTACTAATTTAATTAATTTTTTGTATTCAAAGGCCAGGTATGGAGCTTTTCAATTTTCAATCGTGCACATACAGACAGAAATACAAAGACAAACACGCAATATGTAGATAATGTGAGACGTGACCCCTTGTACGCTGAAGGTCAACCGGAGAGGCTGAAAGAGTGATAAGAACAAGGCGCTGCACAAAGAAAGACATTAAAAGGGAAGGTAGACAGGGTGAGATGGGCCCGCTTGACTGGCCCCGCACAGCCGGCAATGATGAAAACAATTAACATTTGTCTGGCAGACAATGAATCAGGAGGAGGAATGGCTGGAATCCGCAGAGCTGCGGCCCCGAGGTCATTGATAAAGAACACACTGCTAACCAGCAAGAGCTTGAAGCTCACAGCCTGGGTCAGCCTGTTCCCACCGCACAATCACAAACACACACACAGGACAGGGAAACCCCCGGTCAAACGCAGTGGACAGAAAGAAGAGGAATCAGGTGAAGTGTTCCACAGACTCAAACATCGGGGACAGTTTAAAGTGAGAGACAGTATCAATACATCAAGAACAGATCTCTACCTTATCCAAGCTGATGAGCTCTTTGCAGACCATGACCCCTGAGCAGAGAGGCTGCGTGTCTCATGTTGCCATTGGATGACATCATGGACAGGAAGAGTAGAGTTAGTTGCCTGTGTGAAAGGCTAAAGGGCACGGGGCTAAAGCAGACATTCTTGCACGCCGATGGCAGCCCTCCGGCACCGTAAGCCATAGTTAAACCACTCGTGCACACAATGGATCATTTGTGAACACACTTTGCCAAACAAAAGGGCACAATTCATGAGAATGGGAATGACTTTGGCTATTCTGTTGTGCGTGCTTTGTGTCTGCGTGTATTGTAGTCATACAGTATCTTGAGGTACTCCAGGCCATAGAACATACCGAATGAGTGATATCATCACACTCATGAATGTGGTGTGATGCGATCTTCATCTCATGCCATAAAAATGTATGTTGCAGCTATGCCTCTATTATCATGAGCACGGCTTTATCTTATTCATTACAAAAAAAAATCAATGTTCTGCCAGAAAATTCACAATGTGAGATTTCTAAGACATTTAAATCACTTAGTGAGATATTAATTAGCAATTGTGAGAAAGTTGCAATTATTGGAAAAATGTTGCAGTTGTGATTAAAAAAAAGTTACATTTGTGGGGTACACTACAGTTCAAAACTTTGTGGCAAGTAAGATATTTTAAAATGTTTTTGAGTCTTTTATGCTTACCAAATCATTTATTTGATCAAAAAAAATACAGTAAAATAGTAAAAATCTGCAAATAGCAAAGCTGGAATTATTCCAGTCTTCAGTATCACATGACCCTCCAGAAATCATTCTAATATGTTAATTTAGTGCTCAGTCACTATTTATTCTTATCAATGTTGAAAACATGTTGTTGTGCTGTTTAATATTTTTGTGAAAACCGAGAAAAGTTTTAGATTATAAAAATAGGATTTTTTTTTGTAGCAATGATAATAAGTCTTTCACTTTCAACAAATTTAACAAATCATTGGTATGTATGAATTGTATTGTATAATGTTGAAATTGGGAGAAAAAAGATCAATTACCAAAAATAAAATATTACCTTCTTTTTGTTAAAAAAGCTTCCGTAAATCTGAGTATATTGGTAAAAAGAAATCAAATGTGTGATTTTTTTTATGTGGGCATAAACATGTTTGCTTGCAGATAGAGTCCATGTGATGGCCACTGCTCTATTACAGGGCAAGGCTAGATCAAGGGGAGGTCACATTTTCTTTGGTTCTCCATTTCCTCTATTTCAGAGGGATCAACAGGACACCTCAGTTTGGGTCATTCTAACATTATTTCTACTTTACTGACTTTCCCAATCCAGGTCTCACAGTTTGTTTTCTTGACCTTATAAGATGTTTTGACCCTGTGTTTTATGTGTGTGATTGAGGTCTTTTGAATAAAAGTGCACTCCTCAGATAACAACCACATACATACAGTACGACACGAATACCAACAAATACATATGTATACCAAATAGCAGTACATTCTTTCCTCTAGGCTGGAAAAAAGAACTGGAAACAGAGAAACTTCCTTTTATGGCACAGGGCCGGGATCGATCTGTCCTGGGGGTTAAAAGGTTCTAGGGAAGACTTTTCCCATATTCCTCCTCTACATCTTACACACACACCAACACACGGAGCAGTGCACAGATGCTTCTCCAGCACTTGATCATTAAGGAATGCACCAACTGTTGTAGATAATGCGGTGCCAGCTCCCATTCTGCTCCACTCTGCCTCCCCTGAGAGTGGCCACTCCCTCACTCCTACACACACACACACACACACATTACAGCTGGAATGTGCCAAAGCTGTCCTCCATAAATTTTTACCTGAGCGAGGTATGGAATGTCCAGCATTTGAGGATGATGGATCGGAGATGCTTGCAAAAAGCAACCTGTCCACAACTGTCTGAAACTATACAGCTCTTTCTGCATTTTCATGAGAGGATACTTTAGGAAAACAAGCAGTTAATGAGACAGACGTCTGGGTTTTTTCAAAGTACCCTTATAAAGCTAGAACATTTGAAAGGAATTTGGATTAATAATAAGGGGATATTTTTTGCTCAATTTCCCAAGTTGCATTCCATCTTCTCCAGAGAGAGCCCTAATGCCAATGGAAACACTGCTCAACATCTGGATAATACTTAAATGTCATACTAACATATTACCGATGTAAAGAAACAAAAGTGGACCATTCATTTAGAAAAATCAAACAAAGCTTCAGCCACATCCATTCATCTCTCAGCACTGCTGCTACTTCAAATGAGAAACGCAGCACAGCTCATTGAATAAGGTACATTTCCTTCCCACATTTGCATTCGGATTTCAAAATACAAAGAGTTCAGAGACAGTCTGACATTTATAAACTCTGAAAACTGAAGAGGAAGTGTGGAAAAGACTTGTACTTGTCGGGAAAGGCCTGTCAGAGGCCTAGAATGAGCAGAAAAATAAAGCAAGCACTGACTTTGTGGCCGTTATCCCACGAGACCCCCAAAAATCTCCTCATGCCCTCTCTCCTCTCGGATAAAGCGTGGCGTGGCTCAAGGGAAACCAATTCAGCTCAGATGAGATTGGAATGAAAACAATAGCGCTTATCTGTATTCTTTTTGCATTTTCCCAAGGTTCCCCCATCTCAACAGACGGCTTAGCCCCTGCCACAACGGACCCAGAGCAGCTTTCTCGGCCCTTGCCCGTCCCACTGATATGACATGGAACGGGCACTGGGGAGAGGGCTTGGAGGACGACCCACTGAACTAGAACCTCCTGGGAACTAATTCTAAGAGACTAGAAGAAGAAGAGACAATGAAGAGAGAGAGAAACTTGTCTCAGTGCGTGTGTTGACGCTCGGGAGACCATCCCTGTCAAAACACCCGGATTAGAAGGCAGCACACTCGGGCAGAATAAATAGCATGTCACAATTCTTGTTCTGGCCTGATAAAGCCAAAACCCCTACTCTATGAAAATGCCATTATAGTTGTAAAGTCAGAGAGACTTGCTGATCTCAGTGCAGGAATGGGCATTTGAAGAGATGTAACAACCTTCCAGTGATTCCTTGACATAATGGATGAACTACACCTGGCCCTTGCGTATCAAACCACTCATCTACGATCTGATCTCGCCAGCTCGGTTTTCTGCCAGAGAAATCTTGCTCTTCTTCACAAAGCAGCTCAATTAAGACACCTACAGCAAAGATCCGCTGACAAGATTATGCCGATGGTCTTAAACAGATGAAAAGGAAGAGCAGCAGTGCTCATAAATCTCAGCAAAGATTCAGTGTAAACAGTTTTCATCACCACATGGAACACAGAGCCAAAATTGCATGTCTATAGCAAAAACCATAACAGTGGAAAAGAAAAACACAGGTAGCATTTGGCACTGACATGTCAGACATAACCATTGTAGAATATTTAATTATATAATAACACTATATAATTTAAATGGCATTTTTAAAAACAAAAATGTTTTACAAAATATTTCACAATATTACAGTTTTACTGTATTTGTTAATACAATAAATTCAGCCTTGATGAGCATAAGAAATGTCTATCAAAAAATGCACAAAATATTGCGGACGCCAAACTTTCAAACAGCAGTGTATTATATATCATATTATATGATTTAAAAGGTATGCTTTTATGATTTTAACATTTCACTTTGTAAAGTTTTACAATCTCAACAATCATTGGAATAATGTCAACATTACAGAACAGAAAGTGACTCTAGTCGATTTCTCTAGTCTAACTGCCTTAGAACATTCAAGCTAAATAAATGTAATGCAGTTATGTAGAAATCTACTTCAGTTACTGTCATTAATGACCTCCACGGCTGTGTACAGTATGCGAGATGAAGCTGTGTCATGCCCCTGAAGATGCAGTTGTGCTGAGCGGAGAGGCTGTACCCCCATCCCGACAAGTCCTGCCCTGTGGCAGACAGCCAGAACATCTGCCAGCACCCCCAGGTCTCACACCGCCACTGTAATCCCCTCCACAGGAAGCTGCTCTTCCCCCAATCAATCCTCACACTTGAGAAATGAGAGAGAGAGACTCTCTACTGAAACACTCCACTTCACAGTATCATTACAGCTGTCCTCAGTGAACTATTGTCCCTGTGCTGACTATTGTCAATTGTCCACCCAACACTGCATCCTTAATCTGACTTTCAATGAACTGTAGCTACAGTACATTGAGTCTCTTCCTCTCAATAAACCTCTAAAAACGTCACCATTGTGCTCAGAATCTCCTCTCAGAGGAAGGAGGAGACAGACCTCCCCCTTCGGTCCAGCATATGAGCGGCCCACTCCTCAGGGAAAACAGGGAATTACCAAATCGATGATCAACTGACAATGACGATATAAATTTCCCAGGCTTTCTTCTAAACGCGCCATGTAATGATGGAGAAAGCCGAGGAACCATTGCCAGTTCAAATGGAAAGAGAGAGAGAGAAGGCAAGTAGAAGAAGGCCCAAGTGAGGTATTATGGTTCCACTTGAAGCCACCCAGGTTGAAGGGCACTCCCATTGCAAGTGTCACAGTTAGGTTAATAATTATACTCGAAGCACTCTCATTTCTAATAATGTTATGAGAGAAAAGGCTTGAGAGAAAAGGCTTGAGCAGTCAAGCAGCCAAGGTCAGGAGCTCCTGCAGGAAAAAAAAAACATTGCCCCCTCGCTGAAATCACATCTTAAGGCTTCTCTTGCGCAGGATTTGTTTCTTACAATAGTGATGCTGCTGTCAATAGAAAACCAAAACCGTACTCTTTCTCATCCTATCTCTCTCCATCTCCTTAGAAAAACAAACTGGAGTCACAAACTATGCACACACGCGAGCGCAAGCGTGCACAGAACACTGAGGGAAAATCTTCTGAATGTCTTAATCACAGAGCCACTAAAACAAGACTCCATCATCACACAAAATAAGAGTATAATAATTACAAGAGGCAGACAGGAAAGTGAAACGGCATAAGAAAACATGTTTTGTCGTTCCCGTCGTTAGTTCCAGAGACAACAGCTGTTAGCTGGGGCGGCGGCGAATGCTCCTGAAGTCTCCATAATCACGCTGTTATTGAAGTGAGGACAAAAAGGGCACTAATTGCAAGGGAGCAATCTAAACGTAATAGGTTACACACCCAGGCGATGGCGCACAATGCTAACAGCTAAAAAGAAGAGTCGGGTCGGAAAAAAAAAAAAATAAATCACGACAGAGAGAAAACATGCACGCACACGCACAACACTGTATAACAGTAGCGTTTCCCTCATTTTCTGCCAATTACCTTCTTTCCCTGTCAACAGTTTTAATAACCTCGATCATTTCCACAAGCCTCTTTTTTTTCTTTTTTGCATGCTTTTTTTGCTTCGGTTAAATAATTTCGCTTCTTTAATATGCAAATGCTCCCATTGGCATGCATGGGTGAAGAGGCTTCAGCTCCTTGAGATGTGTCAGTATATTGTCGAGCACCTGCACCTCGGGGAAGGCTTGATTTAATTGACACCTAATACTATTCATTATTCCACTTAGTGAGCATCTCTGCTAGTCACCTGTAGGCTGCTCGAACACCATGCTGCCATTTCCTCCTGTCGACAGCTGCTGTAAATAGACTGACTAACCTTAGTAACTCCTTTTAGTAGTATCATTTGTTTACAACTAGTACTAGTTTTTATATTTTATATTATAACATGTTTAAATAATACACACTGATTATTTCCCAATTTTGAAGAGCATTGTTTTTTGGTTAATAAAAGCTATTTGGAATATGTGGTGTTATGGAGGCTGCGTTGCACTGTAACTAACCGATTCTGCTACGAAAAGGACTACGGTAAAAATAGTGGATGGCTGTAGTGTGAGTATTTGGCAGAGCTGAGGTGCTAATCTCGGCGCTGACCCCGTCCTCTCAACCAGTCGCACAATTCCTGACCCATCTCAACAGGACACGTGTCCATCAAGCACACATGAATTAACCACTCCCAAGAGGCTTCACCTCTTGAGCAGGGCAGCACATGACCTCCTCTTCAATCCATTTTACTGCAGGACTCGGCACTAATCAGGGTTGAATTATTAAAGTGAGCAGCAACCGATGATCAATTCACACTGGCCAGGCCTTCCATGACAGGGTACTTCTTCAGCACTAATGACACAAGAGAAATTCCATCGGACAATGAAAGACGTGCAGGGAAATAGATCATGCTGATTAGTAACGTGAATGGGAGAGATAAAGTTGAAATATGTGAAACAGAAGAAATAAAGAGTTCGAGTTCAATCAAAGCTGTGGATAAAAACTATTTTCATGGCATGTTTGCACTGGGAAGACCGACGCCATGCCAGATACCGTCACCCAAAGAAGGAGAGGAATTCTGGGCAGCATACACAAGAAGAAAACTGAATAATAAATATTGGTGAAGACAGCAAGACACTAGCAGAGGGTCAGCATCTTTCAAAGGAAAGCCGTCCAAATGAAGGCTTGGGCAAGCGATTAAAACACACCCCTGGAGCCTCCCTTCCCCTGACAGGAGAAGAACGAGAAGAAATTAAAGCAAAGTTGAAAGAGAGATTTCTAGAGAGAGAAGTACAACTCAAGGATCCTACAGATTGAGAAGAGGAGGGAGATATTAGGAGGGAGGAAAGGGGGGGCACAAGGAGAAAAAAAAAAAAGGGCGGCTGGGAATCCAATCAGAACTTAGTGTAGAGAGATCAGGAGCCAAGATAAGCCCATACTTCGAGCCCCCAAAACTGCAATCTCCTCTTAAGCTGGAGAGTGGCAGCTGGCAGAACAGCTGGTGAATAGGATTAATGTCAGAAGAATGAAATAAAACTCAACATATGTCCGAGCCTGAGGTGTTGGGACTGCACGTGATTGTGCCCCGATGGATGCCATGTGTGCAGCTGGAAGGAGCTGCGGCGGAGCTCGGCTGCGCTGCCTTCCCCACAAGGTCACTTTTAAGGAAACTAGGACCATTTAAAGCTTGGATAGCAAAATGAACTTTCTCTCCCCTGTCCTCTTTAGCCTCCTTTCAGGCTGAGTGAGCATCTAAATGCATCCCTTTAAAAAAAAATAAAAAGCAAAGATCATCCTCCTTATCAAGAAAAACAACCCACACAAATAAAGTCTGATTCGTGAGGTCCTGCTGTAACATGATTTTTGAAATATATAATAATATTTATATAAAATGTATTAAAAATAAATAAATAAAAATAAACATTTTCTCAGAACTGCCTCTCATTTAAGATACACTTTCAAGAAATACTCATACAAGATATACAAAAAAAAACACCTCTTATTGTGTCCCGTCTTTTATTTAATTTATATTTGTCTAAGTGTATATATTTCTTAGTCTGCAAGCAAAATAAATTCCTCATCCATTTTTACAACATTCCGTTGCCTCTCGAGGGTTAGGATTTTGTAAACTGGACTATAATGAATGTTTCATTCTTTTTTTTGAAAAGTAAATAAATTAAAAAGTAAAAATATTGCATCTTATGAAACTATCTTGAAATGCAGCTGAAAGGATTGAGCACACGTGAAGGTATGAAATAAGAAGAGATATGAGGATTTAATCTTAATTTATAAATTCCATTTCATGTCGGTAATCATTAGAGCCCACATCCTGTAATAAATTATAACAATTTCACACAAGAAATAAATTACCGGGTACCTTGCAGAGGAGCCATTTTTATGCAGGCTACCCTGCAATCTAACTGTCAGATATAAACCCTTCTCCTAATCAATGCTTCAAAACATTCACTTTAATTCGTCTATGTTGAATTAATAAAAACGTGTGAATAATGTCTCTTACTGTGATCATTTCGGCTCAGAGTGATTTAGTAAATTAATGGGTGCTACGGACAAAAAGAAACTGATAGGATCCACATGAATAGATTAAAATTTGCTGTGAAGCCAACTGTCTGGGTCGTCACTGAAACTTTATTTCATCTTAAATGCCAGAGCAACTTGGACGTGCTTGAGAGGTTCAAAAACGAGTTAAAACGTGGCGTCACGAAGATAATGCGGTGCTAAAATGAAAATAGAAGACACATCAACCATAAAGACACTACAGCTCAGTTTATATGCACTCTTTGTGTAATGTAATTGACAGTGTTTTATTCCCTGAAGTCTAAGTTTTAACATATATAAGGAAAAATTGAAGGAAAGAATTAAAATTGATACAAGGTATGTGGTAAAATGAGAGTTTTATAGCCATAGGTTTTACAGTAATAAACAGTACTGAATGAGTGCATGAGGACATTAAAAAGTGAAATTTAAAAGGAGGCATCTTCGTTCTTTGTAAAACTCGCTTGACTAATTAAGGAAGCATATTTTCCACCACTGCCACTGACATTCTCAGTTTTTATGAGGCAACAATTAAAAATGTTTATGGTACCGTGGAGCACACTCTGTTTACCAGCATGTCAGAGTTCAGTGCTCATGCACACGGGCCCAAAAGGTCACTATTTTTAGCCACAACCTCCATTCTCTCTTGCGCACGCACACACACACACACACACACACACAGCTATCGTGTAACTGCACACTCTAACTTCATCACAGACCACCAGTGACTGCCAGGTTCAGCCCACATAGCGATACAATCCACCTATGGAGTACCACTGAACAATACGGACGAAATCTGACCAGAAACAGTGGCTGAGGGTTGGAGAGGCTGTGACGAAAATATTTCAATTCCTCTCAAGTCTATTACCGGTCTACAACTAACACACTCAACATTGTTTCCTGCATGGTTCTGCAACAATGGCCGCAGTATTTTCTTTCAAATCGACCCGTTTCTTTTTCTCTCTGCTGTGGGGTCATATCCACCACAGCATGCTGTGAGAGGACGGAAAACGCTGCCATTTCACATGGAGCTAAGCTCATTTCTTTATTACCTCTCAAGAATGGGAAAAAGAAAATGTGTGTGAGACGGAGAGACAATGAAACGTATATATGGGGGGGGGGAAATATGGCATACAACACCAGACCCAGACCACTGTGGAGAAGAAATCCTCAGGCAGTGAACTCTGGGAAGTTAAAGGAGTGAGAAAAGTGTCCCTCACTACCCAAATTACAAATATAAGTAGGCTAGATGGAATTTTATAGGGGAAAAAATTCCCACCCTGCAAAACCATTAATTAGAATTAAAACTCATAACTTTAAGCTATCATTGGAACTTCATGACATGTAATGGATGATAGGGTCCTAAAACGTATTAACCACTCGACCTACACAGACTTTAAAATTATATGGGGGCCACTCCCAATGAGAGATGGTGTTCAGCGAATAATTACGATGATCCAAGCCGCAACGTTCGCTGAGCAATAAAACATGTTTCTATCTGTTTTTTCTGACATCCCATCTCATCCCCTTGCACCTTATTGAACAAAGAGAGAGAGCAAGAGAGAGACAGACACGAGGAGACAGACAAGTCGTAAACGGTTTTGTCGTGTACAGTACTCGGAAACATATCGGGTCGATGTGTGTCATTCATTTTTTAAAGAGATAGTTCAACCACCCAATTATAAAAAAAGAAGGTTCCAACCTTGTATGATTTTCTTCTACTTTTTTTTAATGACGTCAATGTGGTCTAAAACAACACTAGACCCCCACTGACGTTCATTATAATAACAAAAAAAGTCAGATAAAAGGAAGTCATACAGGTTTGGAAAGATGTGAGGGTGAATAAATAATAAATTCCTTTTTGGGTGAACGATCCCTTTAATTTTTTGGAGAAGGAAAACGACGTGTGTATGTTAGCTGTTGTGTCTGTGAATTTCAGAAAGGGTGGCGGTATTAGCAGCCAGATGGAGCTGACGTAGCTGGGTCTTATAAAACAAGTCTTGCTATGTGGCCTGAAATCATTAGCTGGGCACATCGGCCCGTCTGTGGCTACGGTGTGAGTTACATTGACACTATTTTGATCCTAGTCAGATGACACCAGCTCTTTTGTCCAGTTATGTGCAGTCAATGCCTGCGAACTGAGCACGAGGCGGCTGGTGGTGATCTCACACTCATAGAGCGCAAATGCAACACACGCTTTACAGGTTAAGCCCAGCTCATCTCGATCTGAACGCTTTTAATCTACATAAAGGGTCCTGCTTTTTCCACCGGCGGTGCTCGGCTGCGCAGTGACAGATTTAAGGCTAATTAATGGGGTGGTCCTCTTTTCTCAGGCATCAGCATTTTGCTTTTCTTACTGTGCTAATCCAAATACCAAGAGGGGAACATAAAGATGCTTGCTCATTAAAACCACTCGCTCCAGTACTGCTTTACACATATACCACTATTCCAACACCGCTGTTAAACAAGAGCAGGACTCAACGCCGGCCCCATCAACACTGTTGCTTGGTACTAACTTTCATCTCATCATATTGCAGTGGCCTCAAAAATGTTCATACACTTTAGCCACATTTAACAATGTAGGAATGTCATTACATTAATTTAAAAAAGAGATAAATAAAGAGGTCTATATAAATAAATAAGCAAATATTTCACACAAAAAAAGATTGTTTGGTTTTAAATGATGAAACTATATACATGTTCTGTTCAAAATGAAGACGAAATAGTATTTGAACACTTACTTTGTGGCTGACAGATGTTAATGGAACGTGTCCATATAGTGAATGTCATGGACATCACTTGAGGTTCCTCAGCTAGGACAGCTTTGAACTTGAGGAGAACTGACCTCTTAATATCCACTAAAACCACCTTCAGTTTTTTTTTTTTGGTTAATTGAAAAAACATAATTGACAAAATAGACAAAAATGTCAGCTGTCACTTCTCTGCAGATGTCACTTGGGATTGATATTTATTATTTAATGTTGTGAGAGAATTTTAAGTGTGACTTTCATGTCCAAAGGTATTTAGATATTTTTTTGGGACCACAATATATTTAGGGATTATAGTAAAAATACAATTATGCTTAAATAAACGTATAACATATAAAAAAATACAAAAAAAAAAATACAAAAATACAAAATATATATATATATATAAGTAAAAATAAAAAATATTTTTTTTTAAATAAAAAGTCTCTAAATAAAAAATTATTTTTAAAAAAAAATCAGGAAAGAAACTTAGAAATGGCACAAAAAGATCTTTAATTTGCATAATATTTTATATACATATATTTTAACATGCATTAGTGTTCACATAATTAAATAGTGTCACGGGAATGTTAATGTGATGGATGCATTAAGGTATATGAAAAACAGTGTATCGTTCACGGCTGAGGAGGACATACCTATAGTGAGAGATGGGGGACAAATGGAGCTCTGTTCAGGAGTCCTGGCTGTGATTTGTCTCCCTGAACCACCAGTTTCCTCCTATCAGGAGAGCCTCAGCTCAATGACAGAGACCAGCACAATGGAAGCGTTGTGCTTGATCCCACACAAGAGGGACAGAGTCAACAGCTGAGCTCGAGAGAGAAGATGGCTCCTGGAATGCCCTGCAGCAGTTGCTACTGTTGACTAATGGGAATCTGAGAAGAGGGAAGGTGATATGGACGCAGAGAATGGCACAGTGAGGCAGAAGCAGCTGCTTGTTTTGTCATCTGAAAGAGGAGCACTCTATTTGGAGCAGGGGCAGAGTTTTGGAGGTCCACACTAGGCAGTCAGGAGGGGAATGATTTGTCTCTCCTGTCACACGCTCCTCTGGGAAGTGTGTTTGTATTATGGATGTTTGATATGAAGCATACAGGCTGCGGAGGGTTTTGATATGGATTGAACAGAGCTGCCAGAATCTGTTTGTATCAGTCTATCTTCCTTTTTTTGTCGGTGCTGAAGTCAGTAGCGTCTCTCTCTCTCTCTCAAAGACATGCGGAGTAGGTGCTATCATTTTTGTCCACAGAGTGGCAGAATGTCCGCAACGTAAAAAATAAAAAATAAAATCTATTTAATGTATGCCTTGCAGGGTGACAAGAGAGATGACTGGCAAGGAGTGGAGGGAGCAGGAAGACAAGCTTTTGATCATGTGTCCTAACAAGCCATTCCAGCTCATGTCAGCTCAACCCCAGCAGAATTACATTATCTATGCAAACAAAAGTGATGGGCCAGATCTTGCTCTTTACTGAGCTACCAACTCAGCTGTACTCTAGCGTACCTGCCAACTCTCGAGATCCACACATAACCCTAAATTTAGATTAACTAACATATTTAGACATGTGTAGGCTACAAGCACATTGGATTAATCAAACCCAAACTGTATATAGGCTTTCATTCGGACAAGCAGCTCAGTCGAAGATAGGTGCAAGAGGCGAGAAAACTTCCAACGACTGATGTTTGGCCCAGTGTAGTCTGCCCGAGGGATCGATGGACTGACATAACAGAGTGATGGAACGTTGTGTTTGAAGTACGCTTCAAGATCTCAGGTTCGGAGCAAAAACTGGCCAAGAAATTAAAAAGGATCGACCTCATTGTATATGCATCAAGTCTAGGGCCGGTGCCATACATCATTATAACAAAGATTGTTATTAATTAGGTGGAATAGAAATCAGAAGTGGGCAGCCTGGAGAGCAAAGCTAGCCCCTCTGCTATTTCAACAAGAACCCTTTCAAGAGGGTCATAAAAATGCAACCGAAATGGCATGCGGTAAAACAGCTTTCTGCACTCAATTCTCCCGCTGCCCAAACCCATCAATCTCTCGATCTCGATGGGGAAAAGGCACATGCTGCCTGGAGATATTGGGCTGGATGTTGAAGAAAAGAAAAAAAAAAGGACAGATTTCAGTTAGAAATGTATAAATACAGGAGAGGGTGATAGCTTCCTAAAAATGCCTTCGCAAACATACTTCAACAGAAAAACAAGTGCCTCAAAAGAGATTTTGAGGACAGATAGCCCCCATAGAGCAGATCAGCAAGGTAACACAAACACACAGCTGTTATTTAAATGCACACCGGTGCTCACCTGCTGCTGAAATGGCTGAGATCTGCAGAGGGGTGGGGGGCCTCTAGAAATATCCCTCTGTCCCAGAGATCAGGCATTACGTGGGATGGAGGCACAGAAGAATCTGCCCCCCACCCCTGCTAAACTCATTAACTCAATACACAAAGTTCCAGGTGTATTGAGTCGTTCGCTAACCTCGACTCTCCTCTGGCCCCTCAGAGGGCTCAGGGTTACCAGCTAAAAGAAAGTCCTTATCCATGCCACATTAGCAACTGTTCCTGTTGTCACCCAGGTCACTCCTGTGAGTGTAAATCACTCCTTTTCAGAAAGTGCCACTTCTACACCTGTTGGCTCTGACATATTTCTGAACATGTCTAACAACCTTGCCTTTTCACTTTCACAAGGGAAAAGAGTGTAAGGGTGCATAAGGTTGAGCAACTGGTTTTTGTTATGATGGTTTTTGTTTTTTAACCAATCTATGAGGATTATGACAATTATATAACTTTTTTTTTTTTTTAAACAAGCAAAACTCATTCAAATTCAGTAACAGATTGCGAACTGCATAACAGTGTGTGTGGTCTTCAGCAGAAGTGGAGCAGACTGACAGGATGTCATAGACGAATGACAGGCTGCATGGATGGTCTATTTTTCAGCCACCAATCTGAACCCCTGCCACTGAACTGCCTGCAAAATGTAATTCTGGCATTCAGACGAACAGGGCTCTAAGCGTGGATTAGCAGCAAACAAGCTATTACCAGCAGCCATGGCCAATCCTGCCAATACAAGACTGCTGACTAAGTTGGCAGAGCCAGTGGTTCACTGGTGCCCAAACTAGAGCAGTAGGCAGAATGCCTTCTTGACTAGGTGGTGTGGATCCTTCTCCCTAGATCTTTCTGTCTGCTACAAAGTGATGTGGGAATGTTAAAGTAAAAAGAACACTTAGGATGTGTGTGGCGGTATTAAAATCCTGTCCACTACGGGATGGACAGAATGGCCGATTACATGGATATTAACAAAATGCTAATATTTTATTGAAATAAAATAAAATAAATAAAAACAAGATTAAGATAAATTAAGTCATGAGAGAGAATGGGCAGTGTCTAAATATGCTGCTAAAAATCTGATATTTGGAGTGTTACACTGCAAACAAATCAATTCAAGGTTGAATAAGAGCAGTTCATTGAAATGGAGGTTGAAGAATCACTCCACTAAAAAAAGAGTTCATAAAACTGTCCGCATGACAGCAACAATGAAAACAACATACAGTAGAGGATTCATATATCTTAAGTACATTTCATAAAAAGGCCTTAATTGCTAGTGAAACTAAGACAAGGTCACCTTGAATCTTTATAATGGACACTTTTCCTCTTGTCCCGTTTATTTTTCTTTCTTTATATTTAGATTTTTTTTTCCTCTCTAGGCATTATAAACAATGAAAAAGCACCATCTGAGAGATCTCTATAAATAATGTTTTACAATACCAATTACAGAAATTCCTAAGACCTCTGTGGATGAGGAGGTTCATGTGGCGCTTTTACAGCGAAGGTGACTATTCAGCTTAATGCAGTCCTCTAGGCAGGATATTTTCATTCATTAGAGCGGTCACAAGCACTTAAGGCACTTTAAGTATTGTTAGTGAGAGGAGAGATGGAGATGACAGTCCAGTTTCACTGACTTGCGGTATGGTTCTAATAGGTCTGATTGAATTTGAGAGCGGTTGACTTTTAGGGCCCTGGTGCACATTCACTTAAGTGTGGGTAAAGACGGGTATGAAGTACAGTGTGCGTCTATACGAAAGGCAACCTATAAGGTATGTCTGAATCTACGTCTCCTTGACTTAAATCCACCCAAAAATGAAAATCCTGTAATCACTTACTCACCCACAAGTTGCTGCAAACCTGTATGAGTTTCTTTCTTCTGCTGAACACACTTGAGAGTGAGTAAATGAATTTTCATTTTTGGGTGGAGTATCCCTTTAAAGGGGTCATAAAATGGTACACACACTTTTACAAGTTGACTGTACTGAAATGTGTGTTGGCAGTGCCTGCACACAACCATCATATAATGATAAAAATCCATCCAGTGTTTTTTTTAAAATCTCCTTATATGTGTTCCCGTCTCAAATCGAGCCGTCTGATCGTGTGAAGTCATGATCGAGCAGTCATCATAGTCTGTCATTGTTGAAGACGCAGTGGCTTTGACATTACTTATTAACTTTTATTACTTGATATTTATAATCTATGGTTTTATTTTGAAAAAAACAAACAAAAACAAAGCGTTTTATCGTTTCCTGTAGCACATATTCGTTGTGAGATTAAAACCTACCCACTACTACTATGCAAAAGGCACTACATCAATGGGTAATATGTCCAAATGTGCAGCATTTACAAACAGTATGAGAACAATAATCAGATGACTTACTATATCAGTTGTCTATCAAACGCAGTACACGATTTCGGACACAGTTCTAGTGTGACCGCACCTTAAGCAGGGTAAGCTAATGAAAGGTTACAGTTGTTCCCCTTAATAACAGGCTGAGATGAGCAATATTTTTAGCTTGTCCATTCTTTGCCTGACATAACATAACGACATGCTTTGTCGTTAAGACAACACATGTGTCTCTAAATTGCTTTTGGAGTCACGCAAGGGGTTAATCCTGACATTTGAGGTTCTGCGGGCATGAAGATTCCCCTTACAGCTGTACCAAACTGAGACGTCCTCAAGGACGCAGAACCGCTCCATTTCAGCATCTCAGCACTAACGTGTTGAACTCTGCATGCCTCTTGTGTCTCTCAAGTTCAGGAACCAATTTCTGTGCAAAGGGGGGGATTGTGGCGTGAGGTGTGGAGGCATGAGGTCGGCTCTGTCTCCATTATTAAGGGCAGATTAACACAGCTGTACACTAGAAGTGAAGCACCCTCTCCTGCCTGCACTAAACATACGGGCCTTCAGGATTACGAGCTGCACTTGACCATTTAAATTACAGCAGCAACCGGCCATACCAGCTGGGGCTCATTAGCATAGCACCCTAGAACACAGAGGGCTGAGAGCGCATCTTAAAAATACCTTACTAGAAAAAAAACAGGAGCAACCTATGAGAACATCAGCCCTTCATGCTACCTCTAGATACCATTAAGCTAGAGATGCAGGTGAGGTGAGAAAAAAATGCATCAAAAGATTATACAGGTTATACAGCAAGTCACTTTAAATACTATTTCCAAAACTGCATTTTGTTTAATATGGCACCTTAATTGATAGACAGGCAAATTATAGGTGGAAATATTTTTAGAGAAAAAAAAAAAAAAAAACTTAAATCTGTTCACATAAATTTAGATTGCTGTTAAATTATTTCATTGCACCACCCTACAAAATGAAGCCCCTTTATGATAATGGATGGCTTGTCATAATTTTCTATATCAATTATGAATATGAAAATATTCAGGACTGACAGCCTCTCACTCAGATTTATTTAATTTGTCCTATTTTCTTATTCAAAATATTTTTCTAACCCTTGGCGATAATGAAACCCACCATAAACAAATACGATTAAATTAATATGAAGACCTTCACAGAAAGGGAGAAAAAAAATGTGTGAGGAAAAAAAAAAAGTACTTTTAACTGAATTATGGCCTAATTTATTCCTCTGATCAAGTGTTTGGGCTAAGAGTTCCCCAGATGCTTAAATGAGACTAGCATCTCCCCAAGGAGAAATACTGTCTGCGTGTGTGTGTGTGTGCGAAAATTTGATTGTATAGGTTTCTGCTTTACACTAATTATGAGGAGAGGAACCATTTCAGCAACTCTTTCCAGTATTTGCTTTTCGGTCTTATTCCCAGAGGACTTGCTCCACGGCGGCATGATCTGCATCAAACTATTCATTAATTTTTTAAAAAATAAATACATAAATAAATAAAACACAATAAAAAAAAAATTGTATCAATTAACTTTAGTCTCCTTTTAGTAATAGGACTGGTTTTTGACTTTTACAGAACAACTTTCCGCAGAAGCTAAAACTTATACCTACCCAAATGCATAAATCCTTCATATAATAAAATTATTACACGATACATATGCATTATATATTTTTCAAATGTAATTGCCCAAACCGTGGATACTTCTGGGCCCTAAACACATGGAAGAAAAAGGGTTCTTGGAGCTATTTGAGTTGGTCTGTAGATGAATTTTGCGGCATGAATGCTGTCGTCTGTACTGAAGAATAAAAAGGTAATGTTCCTGGCGTCAGGTCGTGGCGTGTGTTTTATGGTCTGAGAGTTTGGTTTGGCATCGCACGGAGACCACACTTAAGCTGAGGGGTAGTGCCACCCACTCTTTGTCACACTGGACTTGGTTCAGAACAAACTGGAAAACATAGCCACGTCAGTCCTCCCTGATTAAACGATGGTGTGTGTGTGCGTGTACAGCGGGAGAAAAAAGACAGATTATGTTGATTGAGAAAGAATATAGCGTACAGGAGGACAGGCGAACGAGGAAAACAGAGTGACTGAGGAGATCGATGCACGCCAAAAACTGCTTCTCGCTAAGAGGGTAAAAACATTTGCTCACACACACATATATTCCTAAATCCAAACACACAAACAAGCTGAAACCTTATGTACCGTCATGCTCTGTCTTTGTCATCTCCTCTAGTTTCTTCTGTTTCAGTGTGTCCACCACATCGGCCAGGCTTCCTTTGCGGCGCTCTGGCGTTCCGAAGGCTGAGCTGCTCAGCAGGTCGCCGCGCTCCCTGGCCCCCTCCTCTGGTTTGTGTGGAGAGGTAGAGTTATTCCGGAAGGAGTATAAGGAACATACTTTATCGCTGTCCGATTCCTGCAGGAAAACACAAAAGAGTTTGAGAGGAGATTTTTTTTACTTTACGTCAAAATAGACATTAAATGTCAAAGTTCAACAAAAGATAGCAATATGATCACATTTCAAATGTAATAATTGGTTTGAAAATTAAGAAAATGCTGAAGACATAATATTTATATTAGAGATAGTGAGTTTAGGACACTTTAAATGATTACAGAGTACACTACTTGACAAAAAATGGCAAAATATTCAGTGGTTTTTTATTGGTCTTAACCATTTTAATCACAAATCACTGGCAAGAATTGCACAAATAGTGAAGATAAAGTAACTTAGCATGGGGTAGACTTTCCCAACTTGCAGACAGCTTTTTACAGGAAGAAGAGTCAGTGTTGTTTTAATCCATGTTAAGCAAATGCACTACTTAAAAAGCCATTGCTGTCTTAGAAAAGCATCAAAGACAGAATAAAGTTTTTTCCAGAATATGGGAAGTTGTGTGTGGAGTGATCGCAAATCGCAATGAAACATGAATGAATGGTGATGCTCCAGAGTGGTGCCACCAAAAATTTGGTTTGAAATATAATATTAAATGCATCACTACCACAGTGAAGCATGGTCTTCCTGATGGACTTAAGGCTTATGTTTTGGCAAAGTCCAGATTTTAACCCTATAGTGAATATTGGGTCTCACATTAATCTCAATTGAACTGGGAGACATTTTTCAACTGCTCGTGAACTGGTTGAAGCCATTAAATTTGGATAATGTCTTTGTGGTTAAGACAATTAAAAGCTTAGATTAGAGTAGATGAATGGTGTTGAACAACTCTTTTCTCAACACAAGAGTCACCGCTGTAATTCCTTTGCAAAGGTTTGCACAAGAGTGTGTGTTTGATCCGAGCTCGAGCACACTGTAATTTGTTGGTTCTCGAGCAGGCGACTGTTCCGCACGGAACCCTCCAGGCCATCGTAAATCCTGGCCCGCGTCTCAAACTGCTGTTTTTTTGCGGTCCCACCTGTGTGTGGTTTAGTGGTTAACTGAGCTTCTGTCTGCAGCTGATAGTTCAGTGTTCCCCGAGCGAGAACACAGAGAGGGAAAACAGAGCGAAAGGGAGAAGCGATCTGTCTGTCTGATCCTAACTCCTAAACACTACTGAGTGATTGTAAAAAAATAAAGTGCAAAAGCACATTAGTGAGTTGAGAGGGAGTCCTGAGAGAAGAATTTGGGCATAGTTCCATCGATTGGATTGTTCCATCAATGAGAGGAAAACTGGCAGGTTTGGAGAGCAGGGCACAGACGGGCATTAGGGCAGTGTGATTATGGGGCAGTGGTACACGAATGATATATCACAAATCAGCTGGCACAGACTGAGGGTTCTGCTAACACACACATGAAGTCAAATTTGGAGGTGGCATATAGAATATTGCAATTTTAGGTACAAGACAAGACAAGATTAATTGGAGACTTTTTACATAAAATCAAAAGTCAGCGATACCAATATGAACTCAAATATCTCATCAAATTCTTCAATGACCAAACTGAAATAAAATATATACTCTATTGTCTCAAAAAAATATCTAAATTTATATGAATATGCTATGGTTCATATTTTTTGGGTCAGTGATATTTAAGAAGTGATTTTTTTTATTCTAATCTATCTTGAAAAAAAATGTAACGATTTATTTTCCTTAAAAAAATATTAAGCAGCACAACTGTTTTTGATATTGATAAAAATAAGAAATGTTTCTTGAGCACCAAATCAGCATATTAGAATGATTTCTGAAGCCTCGTGTGACACTGAAGACTGGAGTAATGATGCTGAAAATTCAGCTTTGCCATCTCAGGAATAAATTGCATAAAATATATTAAACAATACATTAAAATAAAAAAATAGTTATTTGAAATTTTGATAATTTAACAATTATGTAATTTTAATAAATCCAATAACACCAATAGCAAAGACAACTCTCTGTCTTTCATTTTATACATTTTATACTTATTTACTGCCAACCTCCAAACCTCTTTATCAGTGCTGGCATTCTTATGTCTATGTTCGTACATCTCTCTCTTTTTACCCTTTTTATATTTTTTTCAATGCCATTCTCTACACTTATATTGACATACCAGATCTAAAGGCATGACTCACTCCACTATACAGTAAACATAATGTCAAATGTACTGTATATAGGAAGAGTTTGTAACATACTTCAAATTACATTTACATTTTACAGACACTTTTATCCAGAGTACAGTGAAGTTTTTATCAGGTGAGAGTTAAAACAAACTACAAACCCCACTGAAGAAGAAAAAACTCGCTCAACAATAGGACGTCCTGCTCATGTGAAGACAAGCGAGTGCAAGTGCACCGCTCACTGCAAATCAAACACAAGCAGCTGCACTTGAAAATCAAATGAGCACAATTAACTTTTCATATGCTTTCCCTCATTATATCAAGAGGAAACGGAGAGATCATCCCATGCATATCCAACCACAGCAGTGCGGTAACAATTCTTTGAAATGTTCTTCTAATTACACCAATCACAAAAGCTCTCTGTAATCCAATTAGGAAACAGCACCACCTGAGCAGTGTGGAAGTCTTGGATTTAAATGTGATGAAAAGGTCAAGACAACCATTATTCTATTCTATTCTATTCTTTAGAAAAATAGAGAGAGATGAGACATTTTATTAGATAGAATTAGATAGATGTTCATATTGAAATCTTTGACGTTTGATATTTTGGCACATCCGAGCATTGTGGAGGTCTCTTCTGAACTTCTACAGGAGAGAGATGCAATTCTTTTCATGTGAAAGATCTGAAAAGTCTCCATTTGACCTCTATCTAATCTCATCGCTTTCTAGGGAGAAATATTTGAGTTAATCAGGGATCTCATTTCTCATTTTTCCTTACAATGGGTGCAAAAGTGCATCCTGTTGTCCCTAACACACATTTGATGTCACACCATATGCCATGGTGTTGCCACCAATGGAATGCAAACTTTAGCTAAAGAAAAAGGCAAAAATTCTCTCATGACAGCTGAATTTTGAAGCAAATTAAAGTGGGGGTTTGCGTCTGGATGCTGCTGGGCCAGGGGAGTCCAGACCCCGGGGGCTGGTCAGAGTCATCCTAGCTCTGGGCAAGCAGCCGCAGCAGAGGGAAGGTTTATAGAGAATTCCCTTTTACAAGCATCGAACAATAAGTGGCTGTCAGTCTCACGTCTGGGCTCTATGCCTCTTGGTCTAGTGAGACCACCACGGAGGAAGGAGGGGCTCCCTCTACTCCCTAAAATTCCCACTCCTCATCCGCTTTCTCATTGTCTCTCTATTTATAGATTCATAAAATCGCTCTGACATGAAATGCAATTCAATACATGGTTCTCCTGCACTTTTACAGTGTGAGGGATCTCCAGGCGCTTGTGGGGGACTTAGACTTCAAAGCCGAGTCCTTGGCAAATCGCAAAGTCTTAAGTCTTCATTCAAGTGTTCCAGAGAGGCCTGCTCCCTTCTAGCTGTGTCCTTGGGTTGAGGATTCCTCTCTGTAGGAGCACAGAGGGTGTGTGTGTGTGTGTGTGTGTTTGTTTTGAGAGAATAGATGTGGGATACATCTGGAGGTTTACTCCATGACATTGATGTTGTGTTAATGTTGTAAGATTGTGTCGTAAACGGAAAATATCCAGAGTTCTAGACGAATAACCTCGACCAGACGGTTGTCACTCTCTGATTCCTGCCAACTATCTTGAATAATGCAATCTTTCATCTACACTTCATTAGAAAATTTTTTAAAAAAAACACAAGTTTCCTGTGTTAGCACACGTAAATGAGCTATGAAACGCTGGCAGTGGCACTCACCATGCGCTGCTGGGCCGACATCAGGCTCTCCCAGTCGGATTCGGGCGGCACGCTGCTGCTGATTGGCTGAAGCTCCTCCAGGGGAGGTTTGTTGTGGAGCAGATTGTGCAGGGGCAGCTGAGGGGCGACTAGCGACTCAGAGTTCTCTTCCTTCTCCCAGGACATGCGCTCCTGACTCAATCCATCCTCACCTCCGTCAGGGGTCGAGGCAAATGGAGAAGTGGCTTGCTTGGAAGACATGATTCTGCTGAGAGAAGAGCAGAGGAAAAGTGTCAGAAAACATATTCAAACTTCCAATGCGACAACATAATTCAGAATAAAGAGTCTCGCAAATGTCAGACAGGAAATGCTGGAGCTCAGCTTTCTTTCTCTATGAGTTGGCAGCCGCTCTGAGCCTCCGTGCCACATCTAACCCGATGATTGAACCGGTATCAGAGCTGGGGAGATCCTATCAATGGCTCTGAGCTTGGTGCGGGGAATACGGCATACACTGGGGTCCCTCTTAATCCTTTGTTTAATGTAAATGGACGTGCTGAGCTACGGCTGGAGAGCTGCCTGAGGCAGGCCCGATCCCCCCGCCCCATGGCTGATTACCGCACTAAGAGGGTTACCATACCATATAGCACGCTCTCATTAAAGCACTAACCCTGCCACCAACCACAAAAAGAGCGGTGACGCTGAGACGCTGACACTTAATGGGAATTTGGTCGTTACATTCATATTGAGTCTATAAATGTGTCATTTCCCTTCATTCTGTAGTAATTGTGCTATTCTGCTTTTGCAATTGTCCTTAGGAATTAATGCAAGTAGGCTGCTGTGGCATAACTTTTAAGATTTACAGCAACTTTCCCATTTCACAAAATCGGGTTGGTAAATGCATTTGCTTCAAACAAAAGTCATCATGTCACATAGCATAAAGTTTCTTTAATCCCACAAACTTGATTTTCAGTGATATATAAAATAAAATAATCAACAGGTCATTTGTGTTTGACAATTCATAAAATCACTCTAGCCTACTACTGCTAAGGGAATGAACTCTTTAACTGCTAATTGAATTAAACGCTTCATTTAAATACTTAATCAAAAGACTCGGATCTAACGAGTTGAGAATTAGCCAGCACACAACTTTTCTGCCAAATAGTAATTTACACTAGACAGACAGCACCCATCATGAACAATGGCATACACACGACTGCTGAACATTATTGTTTTGAGTCTAAAATGTCCAGAGTCTACGAAAGCCTATGGAAGTTGAACGCGCTGCAGCTAGCCACATTAGCATGGACAAAGGGCTTGGGCGTTCTAGGTCAAGGGCTGCAGGTGAGCGAATGTCCTTCCACTGCCCACTGAGACTGCAGAGAGATGAGAGAGAGGCAGGCTGGGTAATGAAGGAAGCCCAAGGTGCCTCCAGAACTCCATCTCCAGCCCTGCCAAGTTTTCCAGCATGTGGCTCATCGTGGGACGAAAACAAATTTGACACCGGGAGAGATTATTTTAACACCAAACTGTGAGTTAATCTGTTCATGTGCGTGCGGCGGCCGTGCACTCCGGCGCATGAGGGATGTGTGGGTTGCAACGGGCTGTCAGGCCCAATTGCTCTCAGGCCCTTTAAAGTATGACTACTTCATTTGAAGATGTGCCATCAATTTGCACACATGGCTGAGCACTTAAGCCTCACACTCTCAATATGAATTGTTTAATACAGTTCGGTAAGTGAGCCTATAAAAAAAAGGCCTACTCAAGCTACTATTGTCTCATGCTAGCTCCAGTAATATTAATTGTGTTATGCTTACCAAAGAAATATATGTAAAAAATAATACATACACATCCGCAAAGTCTTGGATGAGCTCTGTGGAAGGCAACAGAAGTGGACAATGGAAGTCAATGGAAGTTAATCAAGCGGGATACCGCAGCTGTGCAAACAAGCTAAGTCTGTTAGTTAGCGCAGAGAAAGGCACCAGAGACCTAGACCGCTCCGCACCCCTATTTTCCTTAGCGAGACCAAGGCCTCAATTTTAATCAGCCAATAAATTGTTTCCTGTAATTATATCAAACAGAAAGTGATCTCTTAAATTGTGGAGCGCTAATTGAAAATCAAATTTAAGAGCAAAGTTCAGAGCGCCGAACGGTGTGTGTGAAAGGGGGCGCGCAACGGCTAGAGGAAGAGAAAGCGAGAGAGAGAGAGGGAGAGAGATTTTTTATTCATGGATCCAAAGAGCCGGAGCTTCCAGCACAACAACCCCCACCTTCATCTTCAATGGACTGCGAGCGAAACAAAGCACTTCTTTTGTATTACACAGTAAATCAAGTGGTATTATTTTACCTCTAAAATATTCAGTCTCTCAGGCCTTTGCCTCCAGTCTCTAGCCATCAGTCAAACTGCTGATGCATGATAGTGAGAGAGAGAGAGAGAGAGGCTGACTCCATCCTCCTGTAACATGTGTCTACAGCAATTTTACTCGAAAACGCAACAGATCTGAGCCAAGGCCCCGTAACAGTATTTGTCAGTTAGAGTTAATAATTCATTAGGAGAGCTGGGAGGGCAGCTCATCCCGTGAGTGCTGGGGTTCATGAGTTTTGCCCACCATTCCCTCCCAACCATAACACCCCCCAACCCACTCACATCCACCCAGCTAATCTGCACCCACGGCTGAGAATGGAACAATGTGGCCACCATTTAACTGGAATAAAGGCCTGATTCCTAAAAGGGTTTTTCCTTTAAGCGCACTTCAGAATCATTTAATTTCTCCCTACGACCCATAAAACAAAAATCAGTATGTGTGTGTGACAGAGGAGGGGGAAATAGCCCCGACGCCATCGTATTTCATCAAATTAAATGGTGTTTTACGTTGAGAGAAACACCCATGGAACAGTCCTGTGAGCCACCGCAGCGCTTCCCTTTATTCTTATTAATAATTCAATCTGTTTCTTCAGTAAATAAGTCCGATCCGTTGGCCTTTGTGCATATTAAGCAGAGAATATATCAGAGTGGCCTCATATGAATTCCTGTCAGCCCTCTCCCTCTCAGGCCTGATTACACAATAACAATGGACAGCTAACAAACCAAACCAATCAATAAGTATAGGGCAGCACAGCTTGTCTTTTCACAGTCCAGGGCCCCATGTATAGCGGACAATATTGCGATACGTTTATGAGGATTAGGAGTTAAGTTCTCGGCATGAGTTCTCATGTAGCCAGGAATGCTTCGACTCATGAATTGTTGCCGCTGCTAACGTATCATCACGCACTGACCTCTGTTTAATTGGTTGGTGGCATTAGAAGACACCCCGCGCTGGTGTTCCTCAGGGGGTCTCATGACTGGGGGCCATGTGTTTTGGGATATCCGCTTTCGCCCCTCTCAATCGTTAGAATCCCCCCGCTCTTCTGTCTGTCTCTGCCGTGTCTTTCTGTTGCCCTTTTATAGACAATGGTGATAAGTAACTCCTGAGCTATGGTGTCAGTGCTGCCCCCTTCCCCTCGGACATCCCACACCCCCTCAAAAACCACAGCCCTTAGCAGACCCCGTAAATCACCAGCCACTCCTGAAAGGAAATATTAGAAGGCCGCTTTTCGCTCCACCACCACCACCCAGACCTATATGAAGAGAAATAATCAAATAAAAGGGGGTAAAACAAGCGGGCCATTGTTGAAGGAACTAATGATTGGCGAGCAGAAAAATGGCAAAAGCTGCTTTATGACAGGGCTTCAAGTTTCCACGGGTAACGACACACACACACTCACACGTGTGTAGGTTCATGCTTGAGCATACGCACATACGCTGTCAAAACATAGGCTAAAAAGAAATGTAAAGGTAGGGTGAAGAAAGTTACAGGAATGTAAAATGGTGCCTTTAAAAAAAGCGTTACTTACAAAAGGCTAAACAGAAATCTAAAACAGAACACTCCAATGCAGTTATTCAAAGTGTATTAGGAAGTGTTTGCATCTGAAAGGAAATTGTGTAGTATTCCTGCAGTGAGGATTATAATAATACGCTTTTATGATAATTGTGTTTGTATCTTGAGTGTAAACAGTGAGTAGTAAATGATCATCAGACAACACCAACAAAACAAGGAAAAAGAAGAAAAAAACAAACAAATTTGCACTGACAAAACAATTTCTGAGTAATACTGATTTACGTTTTTTTTTTTTTTTTTTAACAACAGCAGCTGCTGCAGCCATAAAGACCGGTGAGTGTTCAATTACTAAGTCATCGATACTTAGTTACTTAGCATACATAAAATGAAGATAATACTCTCGCTCATTGATACTAAAAATGACTGCAGAGATTTCTGTCACGAATACGCACACATGAACTGGTTTCCCACAGGGAGTGAGAAGAGGAGTGGGAGACATACAGTGGCATGAGTTTGCATATGTGACTTTGTGTGAGAGTCTCTCTGACAGCAGATCACACAGGTGACAGAACAGACTCTCCAGGCCCTCACCTCCTATAATCATCCCTCTGTCACCTGTGAAACCTGGGCTGGAAAATTATCATCCCTGCTGTAGCTGTTTAGCACCTTCAAATTATCACCTTCCATTGTACCTGAGCAGTCTACCGATCCATGAACAATCATCAGGACAGAAAGTGCAACTGAGTAGAAATATCAATAGAAAACAAGTATTTATTCTTAATCTATTTTAATATATCCTCTTATGGCATTATTTATTGATTTATAAGTAACTACATAAATATAAGTATCATTTAGAATTATTATACAGACGACAATTTTTTTTCTAGCGGAAAGAAGGCTTTTAGTGATTTTACTTCATGAAAGTTGCACTAATACATATTTTTTTAACTTTAATAAAACTAATTTTATTAATTTAATTAAAATTAATTTAATTATTTTTTTAACTTTTATTTTCTATTGTGTGGTAACTGTTTTATAAAAGCAATAAGGTACTCTAGGAAAGTGCTGTATCGTGAATAAGTAACAGCTGAAGCGGACGCGAACCGCCTGTCATACCTTATTGCTTACACACACACACACACACACACACACACATATATATATATATACATTATATTATTTAATAATTATTTTAATAATTTAATAATTATTTAATAAACAAAGTTAATAATTACATAAAATATAGTGAAACTAAGATGCCTCTTATAATCTGAGAAATACCTTAAATTTTAAAAGCTGACTTTTTTTTATGTACCCCATAAATGTTAATCTTACAACAAGTCAACTATGACAGCTCCTTCACCACACATCACTCATTCCTTTACTGTATTACACTGTTGTTCCAAATCTAATCTTAAAATAAAACACAAGTAAGTCTTTTCTAAAAGTGCACTCTGTATATTAAGCATAGACTGACTAGAATTGTGAGGAAAATCATTAGCTCAAGCACCCTGCCACTGTCCTCACTGTGAAAGTGAGATATGTGTGTGAATGAGCGTGCATCAGGTGTGTACACTCACATACTGTCTCCCTCAGCCTGTTTGGCCGCTCCTTTCCTTCTCTGTTCTTCACACACCACTTCAGAGCTGGATGGCATAACACTTCCTCAAATTCTGGCACACACAAACACACACAAAAACACTCGAGCACAGACAGGCCGTTCGTCCCCGTCCCAGCCACGGCACGTCTTGTCAGAACACATCCGACGGCACGCTGAACGGAGTACGCTCTCGCACATGAACGGAGCAACCGGCAGAGCAGCTGTTAAGCTCCTCCGCTCACACACACACACACACACAATCTCACTCGCACGCGTGTCTCTTTCAGTCCCTGCACGGCCGGAGACGATTCCGAGACACAAGAAAAGCAGCTCGCCGTCTTTTCTGTCTCTCTTCGTCCCTCGCTAGGGGCCTTACGGGGCGGCAGTTCCCAAAGTGCCTAGTGTCAGTGCTGCAGTTAAGCAAACTTTACAGCCACTGAAGCCATCAAGCAACACAGCCTATTTGCGGAGCAACAGTGGAGCTTTGTGGTTTCCCTCACAGTTGACAGTAAGTTATGAGCCCTTTGTGAGTGCAGGGGAAGGAAAGCAGAGATCGGAATTTGGCAGGAAAATATAATACAGAATTCTCCTGTCTGTTGAACCTGTTTTTTCTTTCATTTTTTCAGTTTGTCTCTCTCTCTCTTACTCTCTCTGTCCCTCTCGTTTTTTTTGTGTGGAAACAATCAAGCATTGTTGGGGGAAAGAAAAGCAACTCTGACAGATGAAATATAGTGTGGGCCCCTTTTTGGAAAAACAGTAAACAAAGCACCATTCAAGGACAGGTCCTCTCTGTCATTTATAAAGATACTTTTCTTCAGAGTGGCCGACTTTATAGCAAAGGAGTCAACAAACCATGTGTAAAATCTCCAACCGTCCACTGTGACAAGGACAGAAGACAGAGGCCGAATAAAGTGATAATACTAAAGATAGACAGAGGATATATTGCTCTGTTGCACAATAAACTAATTAAACAAGATGGAGGGTGATAGACTGAGGAAAAAAGGGGGCAAAACGGGGAATAGACAAAAGTGACTAGCCAAAAAAAACTTTTTTCCAGACTAGCCAAAAACGGGGACAATGGCTAATTATGAGGGAGTAATTTTGCCGCCAGAGGACTGGGGAGAATGAATGGACGCATGAAAGGATGAGGGCTATTCAAGCCCATGTCAGCGAGAACTGTATGCCTACAGTCTTCAGCCTGGAGCGCATGAGGTCATCATTGGCACCACGTGCCCAGAAAAACTTGGGCTGGTACAACTGCCGTTTGGACATCTGGAATGCCGGCACACAGTGCCCTGCTTTTTCCAGCCACTGTCCCCCTAATTCCTTTCTTTTCCAAAAATAGGATTTTTATTTTTTTTGCACCAGTCGCTAGTCAACCAAATTGGAAAATTTGCAGCAGCTAATGAAAAGAATAGCAGTTTTGTTCCCTTTCATTCTCATCCCATGAATGGGATTTCTGTGGGGCAAGAAAACTAAAGAAATTACCTTTGATGCTGTACTATTCAGGGTGGACAACAGCTCGTTAATTATCGCTAGTCCCATCCTTAACTCTTCCGCAAGATTTTAATTTTTTTTAATTTTTTTTTTATTTGTGACTTAAAGGGATACTCCACTTTTTTTGGAAATAGGCTTATTTTACCACTCCCCCAGAGTTAAACAGTTGAGTTTTACCGTTTTCGAATCCATTCAGTCGATTTTCTGATTTTTAGAAGAATATCAGTAACCAGACAGTTTCTGGTCTCATTGACTTCCATAGTAGGAAAAAAATATACTATGGAAGTCAATAAGACCAGAAACTGTCTGTTTACTGATATTCTTCTAAATATCATAAAATCGGCTGAATACGTTCGAAAACGGTACAACCCAATATATATATATATATATATATATATAGGGAGTGCCGGAAGGAGATGCCAATTCATGTAAAACGTCATTTGGAAAACCAAAACAGTGGCAGATTGTTCGCCCCACCCAGATGAGGCCATGAAAAAAACGACTGATGAATCGCAAGGGTCAGCCAGGACACATCGTGAAGATCTATGATTAAGCCTTATTATGTTGGGGCAAGTGACATTGATTGCCGATTTAAACCTCTGAATCTAATTCATTCGCCCCTGTTCAAATGAAAGCATGGGCAACAGTGTGTGGCCACGGTGACAGGTCGGACGAAGGCGGCTGAATAAAAACCCCTGCTAAACGAACGGTTGGCACTCATGTCTGTCGGGAGGTGGTTAGAAGTTCCCAACATGACTGACAGCCGATACAAAAAATAGAGAGAGAGAGAAACAGAGTGAGAGAGAGAGAGTCCGTCCATCGATCTGTGTAATTGCCATGAAAATCTGAGTCAAAGAGTACATGAAGGGTTGATGTTTTAGCAATGCTAAGATGGAGCGGCACTGGGAAAAAGCGGTAAAGTGAATACGAAACATGCTGCACCACGGACTAATAAAACCGGGAGCTGACAAGCATGGTTGAACAGAAAAATGTGCAGTAGATTTGTACCCAGGCCAGAAAGCAGGCACATTACTGGATTAGCCGCTGACTGATACAGAAAATGTCTCACCCGTCTACTATTAAACCGTAAGTCTGACCAACTCACACCCGCCCGTTACAGATGAAACAGCACAGTAGTGTCTTAAAAATGTTCTCAACAAGCTGGAAAAATATCTGACTGGAGACAAGCTCAAAAAAAAAAAAACCTCTACGGTCTGTGACGGGCTTCCTCAGCAAGTTGTAAGTAGCATTACATCGGTCTGCTCCATTCTGTAACACGATCCGTGCAGCAGCCGCAAGCAGTTAGAACTTAAGTGTAGTCATGTTGACTAACACCTTCGGCTCTCTTTCTTTCCTTCTTTTCCACCATGCTCTCCTTTTCCTGGCAGGAGAAGACACATGCATCATGACAGGCTTTCAGAATGAAATCATTAACTAAATTGCTTTCTTTTAAAAAACCACAAGTGTGTGACGGGGTGGGTTGTATCTGTCTCTGGCTGCTGTCCACCGCTTTTGGGTTCGGGCTCGGCCTCTGTTGTGGTTCACGTCGCCACAGCCATCCCACTCTGTGCGGCAGGAACCGGGCTCTGTGATTCGCCGGAGCCCCGTATGAAATAATCGAGTAATCTCAACCCCACTCCCCGAATTCACAAGCCCTGCCTGCCAGCAGCACAAAGAGGCCTTTTGTGCTCCAGAATGTGTGTGTGTGTTCTCAATACTGACTGTATGGATCATCATCCCTGAATCAATCAAAAACATATTAAACAAATACACATTTTGAGCTAGGCCATTCAGCAGAGTTTGTGGGAAGAGTGAGTGAGCAAATTAACACCACTTCCGTTTGTCATCGAAGCAAAGAGCAACCCGGATCGCTAACGTATTTGTGAACGAGAGTGTGGTGGTGTATGATGCGCTTTTCAGTCAGAAAAAGGCTGAGAGAAAGAGAAAATTGAAAGCAAACTATAAAACAAAAGAAAATGTCCATGTCCCCTCTGACAGCAAGGAGGTGAATGACCCAGGACAAAAAAAAAAGAGAGAGAGACTGTAAGATCTACTCTTTGGTAACATTGTATCTGGCACAGAAAGACTTGAATAAGCAAAGCAAACAGAGGGAAAGTAAATAGGTAGCGAAGGCCAGACAAATATTTGATAAGCGGATAGGTATTGTGGCAGTGTGGGACATGTGGCACAGGTCTTCCCTCCCCTCCTCCTCCCCTTTATCCCTCTCAGTTTCTGCGTGCGAGGCAGCAGATGTGTCTTTCACAGCCCGCGGAGTGTGCAACCAATCGGCAAACAATAGCTAGCCACTGACAAAGGTCATCTTTCGCAATCCGCGCGTTATCAGAGACTAAAAAAACAGCGAGCACGCAGCTAGTCTGTGCTCAACGCACGTCGCATGGCACCCTGACTGTGTCTGTGTGTGTGTTTTAACCCCTCACTACAATGCTACTTGATCCTTCTTAATAAGCCAATTACACAAGTTTAAGCCACCTCTTTGACCTCGAGTTAAGCTAACAGTTGGTGTAAACAAGTGAAATCCTATTACCCTAATAATATACATGGAACCAGGCGGCAACGGCCAGCAGTTCAGGCGCTAAAGCCTCTTGGAGTTTTAACTACAACGAGTTTGGTCCACCGGAGCAACAGTGGACATGAGCTTTGTGCTCCCAAAAAGGGTCATAAGTTAATCCGCAGCGGATATTAGAGCACTTGTCAGAATGGATGTGCTAATTTAGCTAACCTGTATTAAGTCTCTCCACTTAGACGACTAAAAACAAACACGTCCTCTGTCATTACATTAATACACATTTAAGACTGGAAACTCCTGAAACGAACACTAATTAGAGCTTAAATAGAGCCCATAATTCAGCAGTTTCAAAGAAACAGAGAGAGTGCCTTTTATCCCACTAGAGCTGAGGCTAACAATTTAGCATTGTGTTGATGAGCTTGTTTAATTTACTGTGGCGGTACTTAACTTTCTAACTGTTCCTCTTATGATCAGAGAGGAAAAACTAACTTGGGGATTTATTTTTTATGAATCCATCGTCTAAGTGTTTTCTCTTGAAATCAAGAGCTGCCTTATTCATAAAAGTGCTGCATTTTAAAGGCGGCAAACAACACATTTTATGCATGCAGCGATATGAAAGCATAATGCCGGCAGATGCTCCTTCTGTTTTGTTCTGATGTCACCTCCACAGAAAATGGAGACAGTTTTAGAGTAAATATTTAACGGTGGGCCATTTAGCTACATACAATTTAAGCTTGCAGGGAGTGCGTGTGTACTTCCCAACAGGAGTCATTTCTGGGGAGTACTGTATAGATGGCTCACACACTGTATTCTTACATTTTAATGTGAGTGCTGGTTTAGCTTATTTTACTATAATGTTGTAGTGCTAGAGGCATACATGTATTCAAAGCACCATAACTGCTTCTAGATGTAACCACTCCTGCGGCTGTTTTCAGTAATTAAAAAAATAAAACAGTTGATAAAAAGAGTTTTGGGTTGCAGCAAATCAATATATAAGAATGATTTCTGAAGGATCATGTGACACTTGATGACAGTAGACTGGACTAAAGACAGCTTAAAAATCAGTTTTGCCATTACAGAAATAAATGATATTTTAAAATATTAAAACATAAAATGGATATTTTATATTGTAATTATATTTTACAATATTACTGTGTATTTTTGATCAAACTTAACAATAGTAAGAACCAAATCAACATTGTGGGGTTGTTATTCACTGAAACTCTTCATGAATTTAAAAACTGTTATAAAAAAGCAGCGTGAACATACTTTAAAACGTCTTCTTTTGTGTTTCACAGAAAAAAAGAAAATCATGCAGGTTTAGAGCTAAATGAGAGCTGGTTCTTGGCTTAAGGGGGGGAAAAAAGGTCGAAAAAAAGTTTGTGACTGACAGGTTAGGTAATTTAATGCTACCACTTCACTGGGCCGTCTACTTTTAACACTGAGTATCTCTTGGCCAGTTAGTGAGCATCTGTCTGTCTCTGAGTCTCTGTGTAATTTGGTATGTCACATTATGAGCTCAGGAGTCAAGTGTACATTACAGCACTCTGTAGCACCCTTGCTATTAAACTGTTGGGAGAGCAGCTTGACATGTGCAGGGCGAGAGGAGGTGTGTTTGTGTGTGTGAGTGATTATGTAGTGGACCCAGAGGCCAAGGTTTGGAGACAGAGTTTCAACAATGTTTAAGCACTTACTTTATCCTCTCTCTCTTTCTCTCCCTCTCAAAACCGTAACACCCTTCCCCATCCAACTACCCCCTATCAGTCTCAGAGTTTGCATCATGGTCCCTTTAAAAAGACCGGTCAGAGCGAGCAGGGGAAAATACCTCATGCTGAGCAATTTATAACCTCCCAGCAGAGAACTCATTGTGTGTTTACAGTAAAACTGCTGGTCACAATGCTTCATCAGCTGACCTGGCCTGAAACTGAGCCAGAAAACTCCATCTTATAGCACACACACAGGCGTACACTCAGGGAATAAAACAAAGGCACCATAATGGGATCGCATAGGTCTTAATTGAGTTCGCCCCTTTCAAGCGTGCTATTATTTCCGGCTAATGGCATCCACTGGCCCTCTCTCATTACTTGAGTGGGTCTTGAACAAGCCTCTCGTTTGATACAGTTAGAGTTAATGCACTATGAACAGATACACTGCTAGTCATCAGCGATCTGCATATTCAATAACTTCCGTAATTACAGCTGCAATTCATCAGATCCAATCTGATTGCAGAGGGGAAGAGAGAGAGGGAGAGCGAAAGTGAGGTTTGATTCCTGGAGGACACAATCTAATCACAAAACTAACATGATAATTGAAATATAAATTGAAAGGGTTGGTGAGCCATGCACAATTGTGTTGAGGTAGATAGGGCGGAAGTACTTGTGCCTTGAAAGCAGAGGAGAGGAATAGAGGAATAAAGGATTCTGATGGATGGAGGGGGGGTGAAATGACTGGAAGACAAGCTCAAGGACCAGTGAGTCATCACAGAGCAGTTTTGTTCATCGTGTTCAACGATGTAAAGGACAATCATGAACCATTTGGCACGTCAAGCAATATTATTGTGAGTCAAAAACATGAGGCAAACTCACACTCAAGTATGCACACTTTAGAAGATGTCTATTAATGTGAGTACAATCCTCTCTTTAAAAAAAAATAATTTTAGAAAAAAATCTAATAAAATAAATATATAGTGCACCATAAAATATACATTTTTTAACATTTTAATATAGTTTATATTTTTATAGATTTTGAAGTGTGTGTTTAAAAAAAGGATTTGATGTATGTGTTAAAAAAGGCTTAGAGATAAAAAAGTTAAAAATATGATGAAAAAGGAGATACAAATTAAGAAAGTATATTGTCAAGGCCCTTGTATTCTATGGTGGCTTAACTAAGAACTGTTATATGCCAAACAGATTCTCTCAAATGAAAAGTAATCATATAAAAATTCCATTTAGAATTTAGCTGAGTCAGACTCAGTACAAAAAAAACAAGAGGTTCACACAATTGTGCAGGTGGGTGGTGGGGTTCATCATGTGTTCACATAATTTCCTTCCCAATCCGTCTTTCAACCGTCGTCATGCAAAGCAGAGAGCTTTACAATCTCTCCCATCTGCTAGGCTCCTCCTCAGCCCTCAATAACAGTTACTCGGTAATGCCAAATTCATTAACCTGTGCTGCTGTTACAGTGGCCCTGACCATAAATTAGGTTAATGTGAGCAGACATATTCCACTGCTAATAGGGGATATAAAATGAAAGAGGGACACAGAGGGACAGAGATTGTAGATCATAAACATATTGTCCCTGACAAAAGGCTCTAATGGTTCTTTGTTCGCTTGCATGACAAATGTTTTTTGAAGGACGGACAAACAGTCTGGAGAGATTAGTGTGCGAATAATGTAATATTAATATGATTCTTACAGAAACTTTTATTGTATACATTTACTTTAGTATAAGTCACACTCAAAAATGTGGGATGATATGACAGCATTCAAATTCTGAAAACTACTACACGTGGGACGTCAAGAAAAGATTATTTGTAGATACGCCACTACTTATGTGGGACAATTACTGTAAATTTAGAAAGAGGAGGGAAAAAGTTGCGTGCAGGCAGGAAAACTGCTAAGCCCGCTGTTATCAGGCGAGCAAAGTGCCAGGAACACACAGATCCATGCAGAAACCTGTTCTCTCCTCTGCCTTCCCTCCCTCTCCTCACCACTGCACTGGGAATAAAGATGGGAATGACTGGAGGACGTCCAAACAACATCTGACTGCTCCTTCTAATTGGAGAAGTTATTTTCTTCCAGATTTTAGGCATAAATCTAGTCTGTTTATTCAGAGTCAGTTAGGAACAAGTAGGTTTTGGCCGTGCAACACTTTTGTTCCTGCTTGCTAAACTGCATCGCTTCCCTCTGTTCCTCCCTCTCCGTCGAAAGGAGCCAATCTGCAGGTCCCGCACCCATGACGGCGCCGAACGAACGTAACACCCAAAACAAACTGCTATTGTTCGGGGAGACACCGACATTTGCCGTCCTTGGATTACATGACGACCTCTCGTCTCCTCTATCCTTCCCTAGTCTTACCAAACAACTTTTACCAAAGAGCCTATTAGGCCAGAATTCCACTTTGTTGTTAAAAAGGGTCTTGTCCTTTCAGAGCGCTAGCTCTTTCACTTCTATTTTTCAATCAAAGGTGGTGGAGGAACACAAGTTCATTGTTCGTCTCGCAGATGGAAGCTGGAGTTACTACGGCAACAGCTCTAATCCCTCTTTTTACCACCTTTCTTTATATTATTGGCCCATCAAGTGGTACCTTTTAACTCAGGAGCTGGAGGGGCCAGCGGGCGAAGCTCCCTCAGTCTAATTAGCTGTGATTCTTGCCGCACAGTTCATGTTGAGCTAATCGAACATTTGCAAAATAATGACATACCGGGAGCAGCTATTCCTTCTCCTGAGGCCCTGCTATAAGAATAACAATAATGATTCCATTATGGAAGAGCGGACTTTAAAACGCCATTCGGACACCATAACAGAGAAGGTAATTGTGCTGGTGTTGTCCACACAATCAACAAGCTATTGTTGGTGACTTGAAAAATAAAGGAGCAAAGAATGGGTGCCACGGTGATTGGTCAGCTCTGCCATGCCGGGCCCATGCTGAATTGTCTGGCAAAGAAGGTCCTTGATAGAACACTGAAAAAAAGGGCTTGGATGAAGACAACTGTCTGGCTTTTCTGGGCCTCTTTCTCTCAGCGCTTAAATAACCACCAATCCGCATTTGACCAACACTATTCATCTATTAAATGGGGCTGGGCCACTGAAGAACATCTTTTGGGCAAAGGGGGCTTAGGTTGTCCCCTTCTGCTAGAAACATGAAGATCTGAGCCCATGTTTACACAGAATTATCTCTGTGTATCTTAGTTTCAATAATAAAAAAAAAAGATCCTGCCATTCTGATCTATTCAACAATAAAGCAATACATGGGCCTAGGTTAAAAATTTCCAGGCCAGCTGCTGTCACAAAAAATAAGGCTCATAAGCCAAATTCAAACATGTCAATGTAATGACTGATAGCTATAAACAAAATAACTAACCATAGAGAATAATATCAATTAATCATCAGCATGCATGGCAAATGAGCGACAGTCCAGAAGTGCTGGAATCCGATTAAATCGCAGCACATTAAAAACTTAAGAGATTTTATTTTCAGCTTCTTCTTTCAAATCTAGGTCAATATGGCCCTGAAAGTTTGAGTAAAATCTGAAATGAGTTTTTGAGAGTGATGAAGGCAGTTAGTCATTTGAATCATGTGCTGACTAGTGTGAGAGCAGATCTTTGTTTGCGCGAGCAGAGGCTGAGGGGAGAGGGAATGCTAAGTGGGCCCCCTTTGCCTAGTCAACCTTCAGTGTGCTTCATTTATCTTCATCTTGTTAGAGTAAATTAATTAACAATCTAGCTGTTACACACTTTCTCCTTTCATTACATCAAATAATGGCAGAGATGGAGGAGGAGGTCCTCTCCTCTGGGATTAGCCTAGAACTGCTGGAGACATCTCTCTCTCATCTCTCTCTCATACTCACTCACTCATTCACTCCCGAGCAAAACTTCCCAGCTATCAGTTATTTGACGTGATCGAAGAAATAAATGTCACTGTCCATTGTGCACGTCAATGAAAAAAAATAATTCCATGCTGCTTCTTTTAAGAATTAAATGAAAACAGGGCCTTCATGTTTCTCTTTTTTTTCACTGTCAATGAAAAAAATGCAAATAACTTTTAAATAAAATATTATGTGTGTGTGTGAGTATTGCTCAGAAACAAATTCTCAGTACCTGATGGAATTCATGTGAAATTTCAAGATGACTATTGAACACATTTGAAACCGGATTGGTTGGGAGAGTCTGACTCTGACTATTCATACTATTCGTGCAGTACACAAATGATTACAAACTAGAAACTATTACTAGAAAGTCATTTTCTGTTGTCAGATTTCATGCTATGACATGAAAAGTTTTTTTTAGTCATATCTGATCTCTCAGGGAGAAAAAACTATCACTTTAAAATGACATTCCTTATGTTGCTTCTCATTTGCAAAATATCTCTCCACCAATCACACATCACCTTCCAATGTGGCAGGAAGTGCGTTAGGAGCATATAAATATACATTTACTTCAGTTTAAATCACATGATTACTCAGAAAAAGAATAAAGGGAAAATGTAATCTTTAGGATGCTTCATGGTAAGGATTTTGAACATCTTGAAGGATTAGTAAGGAAGCTATAAGGTGTCACTAACTGTCCTCTCTCAACCTACTGCCCCGTCCCTCCTCTTTAGCCTTGCCCCAAGGTGTATGGTTATCCTCCTGCAACAGGTGGCTGAAGTCAAACACAATCCTCCATACTGTAGCATTAAAGGAAGAAGGCGGGCAGATAAAAGCATCAAGCTGTCAATAATCCAGCGTGCTCAAACAGATCCCGCCAACGGCAATTTAAGTGGGTCACATGTGTGCCAACAAATTCATCAACTGGAAGAATGCCTGAAAGACAACCTAAAAATATTACAATAGGTGAAATTGAACTTCCAAACTGATGTTACTTTAAGATGATCTACCTCGAGTAAATCAAAGTATGCATTCATTTTTGCCACAGACTGTCCAAAAAACATGTGATTACTCACAAACACACCGGAAAGACTCATGTCTCGACTTCCATGTGGATATGTAGAAGAGATCAGAGATCCTGCCATATATTCTTCTCCTTCAGGGTCAATGAGTGCAAATCACTCTCAGTAATCTTCAAACATTCAACTAATCACTGTAGTGGTGCCTCTACCTACAGTAATACTAACATATTGGTGTAAAAAAAAGTTCAATAGAAACGAATAAAAAGAAAGATAGAGGCTTTTCACTCCAATTCACTGCATTTCTGTAAAAAAAAAAAAGTTTAAATCTGAAATTAAATTGAATAGTTATTAAAAGTAAATAAAAAAATAAAATAGCATTAATTACTGAATAACATCCAATTGTTTTTATGGATTCTGACATTGTGGAAAGAGAATAAAAAATGCTATTAATTGAATCAACTGAATTACCTTTTGAAAAAAGAAATCAAAGGGGATTCATTAGCTTTAGCAAAGTTTGGCTGACAGCAGCTTTGAAAGGCAGATGTTGCTGCTGCTGTTTTTAATGAGAGATCACTAATTAGGGTTGCTAGCTATTCAAGTGTGGGGACGGTGCTTTGCGCAGAGAGAGAACAGCCAATGGCTAACACACTTGCTGATTTGACTTCCTCTGCGCAGTGACACACAGACACGCAGCACAAATTCTTAATTAGAATCACAGGAAGGGGAAGGGGTAATGGTGTCCTTACTCGTTTTGACTGCGTGTTTTTTATAACACAAACACATAAAACAGGAAATGGTGAGGATCACAAATTAAGCTCTGCCCTACTCCCAGTCTGACCAATCAGTGAGCTGGGGCAGAGAGGAAGGTGACAGACGTGTGCATGCATTCACTGACTGAAAGGGTCTAGGGTGGGTGGTGCGGGGTGTATGAAGGGTGTAATGCTTTAGGTCTGATTATCTACAGGGAGGGAGTGTGAATGAGTTACACTTCTGACCTAAAACTTGCACACATACACAAACACAGACTGAGACAACACATCATCCCACAAGTTGGCTAATAGTAGGTGGTGTGATATCGGAGCTGTGAAAGGACAGATGAATTCAGCCCGCTGGACCCCCTGTGGCAACAACAGAAAAACTAAAGCAACTAACCTCAGTAAAAAGCTGCTACGCAGAAAGCCCTCCATGTTCAGCATTTGGTTTCTGTAGCAGGAGAAATACACAGAGAGCCATTGTAACTGAGCGAGCACAAGTTAGCATGCATAGCAACTTTAAAACAGTAACAGAGGGGAGAAAACAGACAAAACCACCAACACATCCTCGACTGTCCCTGAAACATTTTTATCTTCCAAACCAAACGCAAGGACAAAGATGTAACACTCCCCACAGCTCCACTAATAGCTTTTCATACGTCTTTTCAGAGAAACAGACATTTGTCATTAGTGTACATGGTTTTCCAGCCCCATTTTTGATGATATGTTATCGTATGACAGTGGTTCCTGGGCGCTGCTCCTCCCAAAGCAGCGTGTGGTGGTCCAGCTGTGGACCATGTGTGGCGGGGCCGTGGCGGCTTCTAGAAGCTGGACCACAGGGGCCCACACGGGGCCAACTCTGAGCCAATGCTGGGCCGCGCAACCGCAAGGAGGCGGGATGATGTGGTCATGATATCACTACGCACAGAGGCTGTTCTAAAAGTCTAATGCCGCAAATTTGGGGGCACATGTTTGGAAATTGTCTCCAAAGGGTTTCCAGTAGTCTCAGTTTTTGGTCTCTCCAAGACATAAATACACATATGACTTGGAAAGATCAAGGGTCTGTTTGTATAGTAAAATAACTGTAATGCAAAAGAGAATGCAAAGAGTGTAATGTGGCCTAAGGCAGAAAGATAAAATAATAAACATTATAATGCAGTTAATTAAAATATGCATACATTTTGAGTTAAATAAATAAATTCAATTACAGTATATAATTATATGTAACTAAAAATAGTGAAGTAGTTCACACTCTGCATCAGTCCACTTTGGTCCCTCCTGGAGCAACGACGAGAGATGATGCATTTCCAAGGCTGTTTAAAAAAAGGAAAAAAAAAAAAAAATGCAATACTGCAGAACCGGAATTCATCAAGTGCTGAAACTAATTAGCGATTTCTCTCATGCTCTAACACCCCACTCCCTCTCTCTCACATCATCATCATCATAAATAAGAGACACATCAGAGTCAAAAGACATTCAGTCTTCTGCCTCCTAAATGCTTTCGCTTTCAGTGACATGGGTGTAATTTGCCCCATGCCTCTCCCCTCCCTTCATCTCTCTCTCTCTTTCTTTTCCTCTCAGTGCTGAGTTGTGCTGCTGTGGATGGGTAGAGACAAAGCCACTGAGAGAATGGAAAGAGTGAGATCAGAGAACCCCAAGGACACTGCGCCTTTCAGGCCGGCCAGCACTTAGCAGGCCAGAGGACCCGTAAGACCCGCCGAGACTTTTCTCACAGTCAGGTGTCTGGGGGTGGGAAAGGAGTGTTTTCGGCCATGGGCGCTCTGCTCACATAATACCCAAGTGCTGCCACAGCAGTGACAACGCGAGAAAACAGTAAAAACGCAACAGAGGCAATCAAGCGTGTCTCCTCACTATTCCAAAGGAAGTGTTAAAAACACACACATACACACTCACACGCCCCTCCTCTCACACTCTCTCTTTCTCTCTCCAACTCTTGCTTTTATTGGAGGCAGCAAAAACACAAGCATTCTGACAGCGTCTGACTCTTTTGGAGAACATGCTCATAGTAACGTGTAACGGTTAGATTTAAGAGTGTTTTGATTATCAGGTCTGTTTATTTTGCATAAAAAATATTTAAATAAAACGGAGTAAGAGATATGAAACATGAATCTAGATTGTCTAGTTAGAATAACACTATAAATGTTAAGCGAGATCTGGAATAACTGGCCTACATGGTAAAGGCCTAAAGCACTTTAGGAAATTAGGGAGAGAAAAAAAAGATTTTTGTTCACTGTGTCAATTTCATAGCATCTGTGTCATCTGGGGGGGGGGGGTCCCCAGATTGTTGCAATTAGTAATAGTGAATCTAGTGAAATTAGTAGTTAATAGTGAAAAAATACTGTATTTGTGTGCTTAGCTGCCATTAAAAAATGCCTTACATATTCTAAAACAGGCTTCATTTTCTTTAAGCAAAACAGAATTTATAAAAAAATATTTAAAAAATGTATTTTTAAAATAATAACAATTGTTATTTATAATTTAAATATAAGAATGGACAATAATAATAATTATAAAAGAACAATATGATGTTTCATGAGATTCGACTTGAAGACCACTCTGTGCAGTAATACCTCTTCTTTCATACAGTGTACGAGTTCATCACTGTAACAGTAGCGTTCAAGTGATTCGTTTATGTGTCCCACTCAATTTTCTTACCCTCCGACTGCTGCGTTACCTCAGCTCTCTTGCAGCTGAAAAAAAAAAACTCGCAGTAGAAATTGAGACAACTACGATCCCTGTGTGTGAGGATTTTGCTGCGGCTTACAGGCCGAGCTGAGGAAAAAGTGAGTGAGCCACACAGTATTGTCTCAGCATAACGAAACGAAATAAATAAACAGAGTAAAGCGAGGCTTAAATTTAGAACAGACCGTGTTTCAAGGGCAACGGTTTGTTGAATGAAAAACAGCGAAGATCAACATCAGCGTTAAAAGTCAAGCTCCATGCGCCTTTTTCTCCCAAGACCTGCCAAGAACCGCTTCTGCCCAAGCGAAGTCTCCCACCATCTGCAACAAATGTGCTCCATTAAAACAGTACCATATGGACAACAAGCCCTCGCTATTAACACGGCTTCTGTACGGCCTCCCTCGCTAACGCAGTGCACATTTCAAACTTTCAGTCAAATTGACTGGCTGAATTAATGTAGTGCCATGGAAAGTGGGTGGGCTAGGGCCGGAGATGGAGATCCTAGCGATTCCATGACTAAACTTAGTCTACATACTACAACAAATCTCCTCTATAGATGTTCTCCAAACAGCAGAAGGGGAACGGAGAACAGTGAAGACATCTTCAAACACAAGAAAAGGCCACAAACCAGATTAACGGCTAAAGCCTTACAGAACTGGTTTCCAAAATTAATCATTTATTACATGAAGAAGACGACCACGTCTTCCTCCAGCATGTCAAGATGGCACTGATTAAACGTAGAGGGTGTGGGATGTGATAACGGGACGCTGTGGTGCTGACCCTCTTCAGCGAATCAGAGCGAGGCACACTCAACCCGGCTCCACCCACAGACTATAGAGAGCTTAAGTCCCGCCCCTCCGCTTCCGGCTCATGGGACCTTATTTCGGAAAAAAAAATATGTGTGGTAGTCAGTGGCGAGTGACAACTTATCTTTTTATTCCGTCTGAACTGTGCCCTGAATTACACATATGATGTTTGTCAATTTAAAAGATAATTCTGAAAGTTCAAAACGTCGCAGTTTGTCATAAAACAGAAGAGTAACTTTTAGTTTTATATGAAAATCGCTCAATGAACTACATCTCCCGGGAAGCGAAACAACGAGTGCGATCCGCTGCTCGTGTGTGTGCAGTCTGGAACAAAACACTCAGGCATGACGGCTTAACGTTACGATTATAACGTACGACTATAGAAACAATGATAAACGTTAGCTTCAGTAAAGTTAGCTTCATTCATTGAGAGAAAATGTGCACCTTTGGGGTTTGTAGTCTTTGTAATTACGTATTTTCACAGTGTTATACCTCAACGATTTCACATCAAACGGCGACTTTCTTTACTTTAAAATGTCTTTAAATTAAATTAAATTAATTTAAATTAAAATCTTTTAAATTGACAAACATCATATGTGTAATTCAGGGCACAATTCAAACGAGATCAAAATATTTGTTGTCTCTCGCCATTGACTACCATACAATATTTTTTCTGAAATAAGGTCCCATGGTGGTCGACCGGAAGGGGAGGGACTTAGGCTCTCTATAAAACTCTTGTATTATTCAGTGCATATGACATCATAATTTGGAGGTTCTCTTCTGTAACACACACACACACACACAGAGGACACACATCAAATCAATTAGGCCTTTGTGGATTTAACCCGACCGAAAGGTTCACTCGATTTTTTTGTTTTGTTTTGTTTATTTTCCCTGTCACAGAGCCTTAAACATAACTAGAGTGGGGGGGGGGGATAGGGATATTTTTCCTCATAGTGCCACTTGTTGACAGGTATTAGAGGACAGCATGTGATGTAAAACACACTCTGTGTTTTGATTCATTCAATTAACTGTTCCTTGACTGGTAACAGTAATACTAACCAGGAGCTACTGTGACACAACTGTGCCCTGGAAAAAATAGCAAAATATAATGTTGACATGTGGCAATAATAAGGGCCCACGTTGTCATGTGATCCCACAGTGCTGACTGGCCTACACCCGAGTGCTCAGTGAAAGCAGACTTGGGTGAAATGATAGAGAAGGTTTAATTGAGGATGTTTTAGGGAGTTTACGCTTTTTTGTCACACATAAATACTCAGCCTTGCCCATAATACAATTATTTTTACCATTAATATTTTACTACTATGGATGTCTTCCGTTCAAAAATATAAATTCTTACTTCAGAGCCGTTTTTGTAGCTCAAATGGTAGACTTAGCAACATTTAAATTGTGGTTTTACTTCTCAGGGGACACAAAAGTAGATGTGTACTCCTGCATACCGTACGTCTATTTGGATAAAAGCTTATGCTAAATGCACAACAAAGAACCATATGTTTTTTTGTTTTTGTTTTTAAAGGCAGAGACAGATTCTATAGAAAAGCCAAAGCACTACAGTATATATTGAAGTGACTGATGACAGTCTAATTAAATTAGCATTTCATCCTAGCCACTAAAGGTGTGAAAAGGTTTTGACAGTGCTGGGAAGAGGAGAAAAAAAAAATCACTCTGTCCACAGATCCAAACACGTCTCACGGGTGTCCTCCTGTCACACGTGTGCATACATCTCCAAACGGCATCACAAAAGAAGACGTGACAGAGAGGGGCTTCCTCCACCCCCCTACCATAGCCCACCGGTTAAATACACTTTCGCTAACAGCACCAGTGTCCCATCCCTTAGTCTCAACCCCCCCTTGCTCACCCACCCTGATGAGTAGTGAATTAATTTGTGCAGAGCAACCCAACATTAGGAAGGTGTGTTGAAAGGTGTCTGCTCATGTTTCAAATTAAACGCACTGCTGGTCAGCATTAGCACCTAGATGCCCGTCGAGGCTGCGCGCCTGCCTCTGACACTTATCAGAGAGAGAGAGAGAAACTGGATTTGCCTGTTCACACTGGAATAATTAGAACATGTCAGGAAGAATTAATTTCCTCATTTTTCAAAAGGATACACAGAAATTACCATGTTATTATATGACAGGGTCCCTGGGAGGATTGTATTAAATTTGATTTCCAGCGCAGCCCACACAACAAATTAAAGTCATAAATAAGATGGAAAGAAGCAGGGCACAGAGCATATGTTTATGGCAATGAGTGAAGCCAGGGGACCAGAGAGAACTATCTTCATTTCATTTTATTTAAATCAGGCCGACACTGTGTGTCTGAATGACAGCGCTGGCTAATGAGGGCTCAGGGTCTCTTTTATATTAGCAAAGAGAAACAGCCACTTAGTGGGTTAGACAGCATGCACCTTTCCTCTACAACTCAACCAGCTGAGCATCTGACTCCCCTAATGGACACATTACCGTGTGCTTACAAACTTACAAGCCCTGCAAAAGGTGAGGTCTCTCTTAACTTGAATCTGCGCAACAAATCAATTAGATCTCAGAAGCGGTTCCTCGTTTCACAGGGGTTTTCTTCCCCTCAGCGCTTTACGCTTCATTTGCCGTTTGGACTGGTTGAAGGAGACAGAGCAAAGATAAACAAGTTTAAACGTAACAATGTTAAACTACTCGCAAGATCGCTGTTCATTCATTGCATGTGAGACGTTAGTTTATGTAAAGTTCGTTTAGTAAAAGACTTTTTTAGACAACCTGCATTCATTAATGAAATGTACAAAAAAAAAAAAAAAACTCCTAGGAGTGACTCAAGGTGAATAATATTTTCATCTCAGTGACTCACTAAGCGTTGGGGTGGGCAGTGCATTTATGAATGAAAGCATGTGGGAGAATCTACCCCATTATGTGCAGCAGAGGAGCAGAAGTGCTAATTATATTCCTACGAGTCAAGTGGTAATCAGATAGCCTCAGATTAATGGGCATGTTTAATGTGTGCGGATGACCTCAGCACTGTATGCCTTTAAAATATACAAGGGCAAAAATAAACAGATTTCTTTAATGAGTCACATTCCCAACTATTCAACTATTCCCACCTAAAAATATTCTCCTTTTTACTGTAAGACTTATTTGTGCTGTGGTGATCCACACATAAAAATAAGATACGTCAAGATGCGCAAATGAGATAAAGCCAACAATGATAAACGCTCTGTCTCTAATAAAGTTTGAGAAGTTGCTGTGAGTCCAAATGAAAAGAACAAGCCGTCTTTTCAAATATGATTAATGCAGGTGGCTGGAAAATATAAAAATAGCATGACTTTGCCTTTATAAATTCAATATAATTTGCAGAAAATATGTAAAAAGGAAAGTGAGCGTGGATTGTTTAGAAATGCAGCTAAAAATGTAAAATAGTTTTGAGTATTAACATCATCTATAGTCAAGATTATAAACAATACAAGTGTATTTAGTTAATTATTACTTTTATTATAATTATTAAAGATTATATATGCGTGTATATATACACACAACAACAGTAAAAAAATATAAATGTGTAAAAATATATATAGTTTTCATATCATTATGATTCAAACACATACATGTATTATATTTAAAAAACGTATTCAATTATATTGATATTGACAATATATTGATTTATATGCACATTTATTCATTGCATTTTGTTATATTAATGCAAAAAAATACATTTAATGCAATTAATTAATAATAAAATAATAAAAGTACAATTATACATTTCTTACTCAATGTTTGGAAATATTCAAATAAAAAAAAAAACATCATGATTAATATACTGTATTTAGGGTTTCTGTGCTAAATGATAAATTATTGAATCTTTTATATGGGTATTACCTTATAACAATCATGCTGAGTAAGTGTAATATAGAGAGAAGCAAACTATGGGAATGGGCGTCATTAGAGCCAAGTGCTCCCTTGGGCCCCACAAACTTTAAATAATTTGCAAATCAATTAACTGGCAACTCAACATAACAAGGATTTCACACCCCCCAGGGTCATAGCACATTATTGGCTCTGGAGGATTCATGGCATTTTGGGAGAAAAGTTCATGGTTAGAATCAATTCATTTTACAGGACTTTTAGTTATGCATCACGCCCAGCTGTGGAAGCCAGGAGATTAATGTCATGTTCCTCAGTATGTCTATATATAGTCAATAAGAGAACGCCTTTTTACCTCGGTTACTGTCTTTACCTTGAAACGAGGGAAGACTGCCAAGTTTATATTATGTATAATTCTTCTGAAAATTAGATAAAGCACATCAAGCCATCAAAAGGACGACATATTGAATAAACCTTGGCAGAAGTCACTGCCCCAGCCATGACAGCGTGTTGTTGGGATGTTAGGTCATAGCGGGGTGATTGAACACTATTGAAAATAGTCTTGCTATTACATGATCAATGGTCAATTCTCAGACGAAGCCAGTCTGCTCTGCTAGACTATACCAGCCGAATGTAGTACAAATAAATGGAGTGTATTTCATTTGAAAAACGTATCCCTTACGACCCTGTGGATTGAGAGAGCACACCAGTATGCGTGCAGAAAAATGGGTCCAGTGCCAGAATATGATGCTCTTGGCATCATAGAAAGAAACCTCATGAGAACTAATAAAAAAAAACAAAAAAAAACGAATGGATACTGTGCCCTAAATACTTCTGCGAGGATCTCAACCATCGCAGATGTCTCAAGACCTTAGGACTTCCTTTCATAACAATAATTACATTTCCAACAATTAAATCTTATTCTAAATTCACACTGATGAAATTTTAAGTTCCATTGGACCCAAATTACTTTTATGTTCCATTGGGCCTTTCGGGTGGAAAGAAGAAAACCAAGTTTTTTTGGGTTTTTTCCCCCCAATCAGGCTGATGAAATTAAAATGCCGACCCCTTATTGAACAGCCACTCTGACAACAATCAAAAAGAGGGTCAGTAAAGAACTGTAGCAGGGGAGAGACGGCTAATAGATGGGAAAATAACCACCCAAAGGTTATTCATTTTCATTAGGGGTCCAGGAGAGCTGTTTATTTAATTTTTTACAGAAAATTATTCCTGAAGACACTGGCCCCACAGAGACATCAACAGCGAGACACGCTAAATGCAAAATGAAGGAAGGCTCCGGCAGCTTTATTAGATGAATGGCACAGACTGACAAAGAGTGTATTCTGCCTGTTCAAACAGATGCCGTCGCCTCTTCCTCAGGTGTTTCCAAATGACTTTGCGCAGGAGTGATTAAATGTCGGGCGCATGCAAACCACACGTTTGCCCAAATTACTTACTGCCTCATTTTGTGATTAATTAAACATGCAGATTAAAGTTGCAAAGGAATTTAGATTAATGAATGTGTTATAGGTCTGGTAAGAATCAGAGCATTAGTGGAGGAACGATGGATGGGTACATTTCTTCTCTTCCTCATATTTAAACATTGTGAAAACTGAAATAAAAAAGACAGATGATATAGCTTTAAGACAGCTCTATCTCTCTCTGAAAGCTTGGCCTTTATTTAAAATAATGAATTTTGCATTTTAATGACTGACATATGTCTTGAAATATATATACACTCTAACAATGCTGGGTTGTTTTAACCCAAAATTGGGTAAAAAATATGGACAAACCCAAATGCTAAATGTTACAATTTTACCCCAACTTCAACTTTCACTTTCACATGCATTTTTAAATCAACATTTGGGTTTGTCCATATTTGACCCATTTTTTAGAGTGTATATATATATATTTTACTTCAGATAGTTGGTGTACATAGATTACATACTGTAGTTTGCTTAAAATGACTATTGATTTATTTATTTTTAAGATTTAGGTCAGGACTAACCTTAAATCCCTGTACTTCAAATGTCTATTATTACCCAAATTAAAGTAAAAAAAATCAATTAAGTTTTCAATACGGGAAAAATAAAATGTAAGCGTTCACTCTTACCCACCCACATACACACACTCACACTGGTCTAAATGCTGACACAATGCCAACCTGATGTACAGTACAAGGCTTACACTGTTACCCTCAGTGCTGGAGCTGGGCCAGAGCATAGGTCTGATGTTTACTGTTCTAACTCAAATGGTTCTTTCACCTTCATTCAGCTTAACAATCAGCGTTTCATTCCCTAAATAGAGACCTGAACCTGTGACATATCAATGTTAATATCTGTGTTCACAGGACCGTAGCTGTTCTGTAGTGGTAACACAGAACATGTAACCTCATCCCGAATGGTAATACTACCACCCGTGGCACTCCAGAAACCAGTGCGAAAGTTCTGCTGTTGCTAAAACTGATGTTTTAAACATCTCGAAGACAAGACAAAAGACAAAACACGCCCACTGAGCAGAGGTCAATCTAAAAAAAAAAAATGAAATTAAAAAATGAAAACAATCGAGGGCAGTGTCGTATTTCCTCAAAGCACAATTTTCCAATAATAATGCTTCAAATACAGTAATGATAACGCATGATCTTTCTCCACTAAATATTGAGACTTTCTCCTCCAGAGTTACAATTCGGGCAGACAAAACCTGCAATCACTTCCGGCCCCTTTCTTATTTCTCCATTCAGTGATCTGCCTCTCTTTCCTCTGACATCCATTCAGTGTGGACTTAAAACGCCATCGACAACAACCACGGCTTAAACAAAAAAGCGCCTGTAATAGAGCATATTGATCTGCGCCGAAGACGCTGTTTGAATTGAAATCACGGGGATAAAGCTTCTGATTTAGCGTGCGGCCTTGAACTTTGAGCTGGAATATGCCATTCTAGGTGGCCTAATTATACAGGGCCAACAGTGGGGCTTTCTGCACACTAATATAACTCTGTCCTGCACCTCATATCGAAGTGACATTTGAAAAAAGATTAATATGAACTTAACTTTCAGAAAGCTTGTTTGCTCAACATTACCAAGAGCAACACTTTGCCAGATATGATCTTTATTACTATGCTGGAAAGAGAAAACTCCCATTTAAGACATATTGTGGCAGAAAACTGCAGCCGTATATTGACTGTTTACTAAGACCCTGTCTGTGTTTCTTTAAAAGGGGCTCTTTCTTCATTGCTGTGAATGCTCTTATTGAGGGCAACTGGCAGCCTGAAAGTACCAATAACATAGTTGGTATTAGCATAGAGAATAGATTCGCTCTATATGCACCGATGGAAGTGTGTGTTTGAGCGGAAAGTGGAGGTAGGTGCTAACAAAGAAAGCAGTTTTTTAAATTACTACATCATAGTTTTTAACGTAACAAAAAAGGCTTTAATCTGCATCTAAATGTTGAAAAAAATGTAGCCTTTTATCTACGTAAGTCACTTGTGCTGTTTTTCAAGCAAACTTAGTTCTAGGAAAGTGACACAGAACAACCAACTCATCATTGTAATCATTTGTGTAAGGCCATCATTTACTGTGTTGATGAAGCATGTACTGTGTTTAAAATCAAATCAGACAGACGTAAAGGGATAAGACAACAGCAACAATAGGACAAAAGTGTTTATGGAACAGTGATACACAAGAAATGTTGGACAAGACACATAAACCAAAATATACTGTTTGTACTTACATAAACAGAAAGACTTTATCCCCAGCTCCCAAAAATCACTGGTGAGTTGATTTTGAATTCATGAAAATGACCTACAACAGAACAAAAACAAAAACAACAACATGGTTTAGGTTTGCACAACTTGCTTTTAATGTGTAACAGTGTTGGGCAAAATTCAGCATTGGCTTCATTTCAATTCATGAATTAGAATTGGCCACATCCCACAACTGGAATTTGAACTGGAATGATGGGAAGAGGAATTTACTGAATTTCAAACCAATTAGAGCTGATGCATTCTGGGTAATGAAGTGTTCTTCCACTCTCATTCTCAAAATTATTATTAAATATTTAAAGTTCGTCACATTTTCTAAAACTATTAAATTCTTGCACTCAAATTCGAAATGCACTTCAATTCAAATTCAGGAACTAAATACATATAGGCAGTGTTGAGTGTAACTAATTACTAAGTAAAAAAACTACTAAGTAATTAGTTACTGTAATTTAATTAATTTTCCCTTGAAAATGTAAAGTAAGGGATTACTCTTCATTTACCTGTAATTTAGTTACAGTGTAAAGATCAGTAAATACTGTGTATAGAGAGCACTCGTATAAATTCGTATGAATTATTGTAAAATATTTATGAAAAAAAGTGTGAAATGTCATGAGACCAGACATAAAACAATAGTGGGTTTAACATCAAAATGTATCGTCTGATGTTAAAAAGTATGTTTTTATAATGTAACCTTCTCCACTTTGGTCTGTTTAAGGATAATTCATTCAATTTTATAGTGTTTATTTGAAAGAATTAAAACAGATTAATGTCTATCCTTGTATTATTCAGCTGGTTGAGATTGATATGGGAAGTAATTAAAAGTAATTAAATACTTTTTAGAGAGAGTAATTAGTACAGTAATCTAATTACAGAGTTGAAGAGGTAATTAGTAACTAGCAATTAATTACTTTTTCAGAGTAACTTACCCAACACTGCATATAGGCTACATCATCGACTACATCATCGTACATTGTGAAATAGTAGGCCTATTACATATTAAAAAGGATTTCTATTTTCATATTTTTATACGCAGCCGTAACTCCAGTCTGTTTTTCTTATTATTATCTATGCTGAAAGCAATTGTGCTAAGTATTTGTTTATTATAAAGAGTAACAACAAAGCAGAAGAACAGAAAATTGCGAGAGAGGATGTCAGACGAGTGAAGTCAAGTGAGGGTGCAGCGGTCAGAGTCCCAGCAGATGAAGTTAAACAGTCGTTACGCCGCAGAGCCTCCAGTTACTCAGCTCTCTCCCTGAGGGACTCAATCCTAGACAATGTTTAGAGTCCACTTCTCTAATACCTCATTAATCTGTCCCCGCACTGTTTGATTCAACTAATAAATGGCTTTCATACAAAGTACTTGTTTTCTCTAATTCCTCTCTCTGCAGAGCACTAATGATTTATTTAGTTACACGCTCTGCTAGTTCTAGCAGGTCTTCTGAGTTCCTCCAGCAATGCCGGGCCGGCACAACCAAGGCAACACAAACAAACAGACAGACGGTGTACCCAAACCAACAACAACACCCACCCAGTTTCAACACGCTTCGACCATATGTGTAGTCAGTGTTACGTTACCCTTTTAGAAATATCGCTGCACAAACCTCACTGATGTTCATTTCACCACATTATTCTGTTTTTCACAACAAGCAGGAATCTCATTACCAGCTGATTTATTATACAATTAGCCTGCCTCAGCATCACCAATTAAACAAGGACACAGGGGTTTGAGGTCACAGCTAATTGATCCGCCTGCAATTTGCGCCATCTCTACACCGAAATCTGCCCTCCTGTACGAGCGCTAAAGAACCAAGTCAACGCACAGACTAAGTAAATGGCTGTGTGGGAGGGTGGGTTAATAGAATAAACTGAGAGATCTTTGGTCTCCAATGGATCTGAATGTGGCAACCTTGAGGCTGAAAGTGACAATGGGAGAAAAGATGCAGGAGGTCTGACCCTCGTGTGAATGGAAAGCTGTTGTCATCTTAATAGCACCTCTGAGCTGACAGTCTATTTCACGTTCTCTAAAGACCATGCCACAGGCCTGACTGCCTCCTGGTTCACACCACGCACACACACAGTGTGTATCTGTGTGCGTGCGCTCAAGCATCTCTCACAGAGTTAGGCCCAGCTCTCTTTCGTGGCACACACACTTGAGAGCGGTGGCAATTCTCTCTTTGTGAGCGATATAACGTCTGACCAGTTCCTGTTGTGCTTTAATAAAAACAGCTCTGTCTTAATTGCAGGGGGCCAAAAAAATGAAATTATAATTTAATCCTATGTGGGAAAATTGATGGAGGTAAAAAAGCTTGTGAAAAAGAAAATGGTGCAATTTTATATTCATGCTTTTGTTTTGTTTTTTTGTTATTATAAATAAGAAGACAATGATATTAGAAATAAATAAAGTAATGCAATAAGCCCTGACCTACTATATAAATGACTGTGGCAGGCCACTGTAGTGCTATAAGAAGAGCTGGATTAAACAGGACTTTCTAATTGGGTGATCATGAATTCATTAAAGAGAGTTCCAATCAGCACCAGCCTGTTTTTATTAGTCACCCAACAGTTTTATTACCGATTCATTGCGTCCGCAATTACCGCTGCGGCTTTCTAACATGTTGAGCTCTGTTTTCTCTCTCTTCCTGACAATGACTGCAGTGATGAAGTAGCTGCGGTTGTACAAATGGGAGCTGAAATAAAGAGAGATGAAGAAAGGAAGAACTGTTTGAGTGGCCGAGCGTCTTGGCAAATTGCTAGACGAAAAGCTAAAGCCCATTAAACCCCATGAGGACAGACTAGGGGGCACCCAAAAATTAATGATAGGGTTTCCTGTGAAATAACCTTTACGCCACATTGCATCAGATGAGGAATTGACCAGTTTAAATGAAAACAGTTTTTTTTTTTTTTAAATGTGCTGAATATTTCATAGGGGTTAAGTAGGGTGCTTAAACTCATGTTGGTGAGGCTAATCCATCGACCATGACAGTGACTCCAGCTAGCCCCTCCAACAAACACACTACCACAAACTGACTCCAGGAGCACAAGCCAATGGATACACACAGACAAAGACACAGACACGAGTAACTGATTCTCCAAAAAGCCTCCATTCTCCTACATTCAATCATTTTCAAGCTCATAGCCGGCAGAAAACAAATGTCTTTTCCTTTCCAGTGATAAACTGTACATTCTTTACATTTCACTCAAGAACAAGAGTTCAGAATCAAAAGAAAAGTCCTTTCAGAAACCCAATGAGCCTTCAAATACCAAGCATGTGTTCATCTACAGTAGGCTCAGCTGATTAAATCAATCCTCTACATAACAGCGCTGTGTCTTTGACCATCATATGACGATTGGAAATCAGTGAATAACCTCACATAAGCAGCCACGGCATACGCAGGCAGCTTGTTTTAAATATGCTTGCAAAAGTGGGAGAAATACAGTAGCGTGCTTTACATAATGTGCTGTAAATGTGTACCGATAAGAGAGCTTTAAGAGGCTGAACTGTAAAGCAATGGGTCAAATATAGATGAAATCCTTCATCTTTCTGACCATGGTCATGCTGCACTCTCCTAAGGAGGGAATATTTTCATTTGCATCAACTTTGGCTTGGCTTTCTTCTGATCCAGCAACCTGCAAAAAATAAAATCACTTTAAAATGTCCTATTTCCCCCAGTCCATAACATGTTAAGAGGGGATTTAGGGGAAGTAGTTATTGGGACAAAAGAGGCAATATCCCCCATCAGCAGGACGGTCTCTTACTTGGTGGAGGACAGGTTATCTCTGTACTAACAGCAGGGCAACTGACAGGGTCTGGAGGATGGGAGAAGAGGCGGGGGTGGGTGAAAATAAGGCAGAACTGAGCCGAAAGACAGGCCACTCAAACCAGGCAGTGACAGGAAGAGCAAAAGAGGTAAAGCGGTGTTTTTGTCAGATCCAATATTCCTACTGACAAAAATAAACTAGTGCGCATCCACAGCTGACATATCTGCGTGTGTAAAGCACAATACCAGTACAGTTGTAAGGCTAGTGCGCCATTCACAACTGAATTGATAATGCCTTTTATTTCAATTCCTACATTTTGAATTTAAATAAAGTAGTAAAATAAAAAAATTGAAATTTAAAATACTGTCATTTTTAACTTGACCGTTAAAAATGGAAAATTTAAAGTTCACTGCTCTTCATTTCAATTCAAATTCCAATCCGGTCATGTGTGGCCGATTCCATTTCAATTCAAACTCGCAAAGGGAGAAAATTCTTCAATATGAATTGTATCCAAATTAGATCAATAGAGACCTAATAAGTGAGATTCAAGTCGGAAAGAGCAGCGGATTCAAAAAGACCAACTTTCTTTCACTGAAATAAGACAAGTCCCGTTTCATTGATCTTCCTCTTTGAATGTGCACATGCTTAGTTTAAGAGGGCTTGCTTACAGCCGAGGGTGTTTATAAAGCGTATTTCACAACTTCCATCGTGGATGGGGGAGGTTGCGCTGTTTTTAAATCAAACATCTCCTCTCCTTGGGCTTGCAGACAGCACCGCGACCAAGCCAGACTTTCATGTCTGACAGTGGAGATACATTTCATGTGATTTACTCTGCTGTGAAATAACAACAACGAAAGTCCGTATTAGGGGAAGAAAGGGTTGACCAGCGACCACGGGCCTCAAATCCACCCCGAGAGGAATTCGACTCCCAGCTGATAAAATACAGTCAAAACGATTCTCTGTGAAACACACACTTCAGTAAATGATTAGAATGCAATTGCAGCAAAAGCGAAAAAGCAGGTCCTTGTCTTTTTTTATCATTGATTTGGCATCAGTCGATGGAGTTTATTCCCTAGCCATGACACAAAGCACTTTCCCACCCCCCCATTTATCTGTCCCTACTATTGAGTTGGGTTATGGAAACAAACCTGCTTCCCTCTCTCTCTCTCTCTCTCCCAGGTAATGTGTTTATTCTCCTGGTCTCATCTTCTAGTTTACGGGGCTGTCGGCCGTTCTCTCTCTCTCTCTCTTTCTCTCGCTCTCTTATCGCCCGTGCTCTCACGGGGCATTTTAGCTGCTGAAATCCGGTTCACCACATACCGGTTTTAGAATCTGTGAAATGAGTGGCGAAGAAGCGTGGCCACAATGTCTGCCTGTGTTGCCAATGGCCTCGAAAATGGGTCCGGGAGCTTTTTGTCCAGGGAATGCATAAATGGAAGTTTTTAACACCTCAAAGAAAGGCTGTGCCTTTGTGTGGCCAGACGAGAGAGAGCCCTGGCTCTCCTGAGGAGGCAGACATGCTGAGTGCTACAGGACAAAGAACCCAGAGCCTGAAGCAGCAGGAGCACACATACACACACCTGCCTTGTGCACACACACACACACACACTTTTATGGTATAACACGCACACAATGGACATGAGAAACATATATGTGGATAAAGGCAAGGACATGCACAAACAGGTCCAGTATGTGGGATAACACAACAAATGATTGCTGAACGTTTGAACATTCACTCACTCAACATGAATCATTTCGGAGAGAATATCACTCGTTTTACTGTATGGGCTGTAAAATAAAACTAAAAATAAATAAAGATTCCATCTTCTGTTTTGTAAGACTTTTTCAATTGACGGCACAATTTTTGCAGCAGTTGTGCAAATGCCTGATAAACACTAAATTGAGATATACAGCAATAAATAAATAAATCTGATCATATCCAGTTCATTTGTGAGATTTAGAACTTTGCGTAGTTTGCCCAAATAAAATAGGTATTTTATTATATTATACAATAATTGTGCAGCCACAGCAAATATTAAGATAAGTTACACAGATGCCAATCAAACCGTATTCATAAGGAGATGAAAGACATTATGTGACTGATAACTAAAAAAAACAAGTTAAAAAAATTGATTGATGTGCCTTCTACCATTGGAAAAAAATAATTCCCATACAGATTATCCCTTATTGCAATTCATTTGATTTTGTTTTTCAGACAAATATAAAAAGCCAGGTCGTGCAGACAATCAGAGTGGATATGCTTCGGCTGCCTACAATAAGCATTTAAATGCAAATATATCTGATGCACAAAGAACCTGCAACTTCTGTCAGTGGCAACATAATCAACCTGCAATTGTCTCCTGACTCAGAGTCATTTCCAGTGACAAGGTCTAAGCAGCAAGCATCTGTATTCAAATTACTGCGCTATTTAAGGCCGCAGCCCGTACAGGGATATTTTTCCAACGGTAAGCCGTGCTGAAAGTCAATCATATGGTGAATTACACCAGAATGGAATCAATCGATCCAGAAAAGATCAGGTTACATCCAGGCCTGGCAGTTGCACACAAATTATTTGTCTTGTTCTTGTTCAGACGCAGGAGCATGTGTATGGCAAAGTCCCATTTTTTTAAATATTACATTTGCAATTGAATTGAAACCTTTATGGTTCACATTCTCTATGAATGAAAAGAGACAATTTAAATGAAGAGACGTGGTCAATAACACAGAAGGAGAGTTGTGTGCAGAATTCTCCATTAGAAGAATAGAAGAAACCTCAATTAAGTATGCCAGGAGAGGCCTTGGTTCCCCAAGGATTGGTTTTGTGGTATGTAAAATCTGAAAAATATTTCAGGTCTCAATATGAATGATGGAATAACAAAAAAAAAAGAGGTTACGACTCATTGGTACTTGCATTCTTCCTGCACAAGTTCACTTTTAATTCTTTTACCAGCAAAGCAGGGAGGAGCACATTGTGCTCTAGGGTTTTGACTAGTGGCTTCATGAAAATCCAGAAGCATTCTGCTGTGTTTTTCTCAGGCAGAGCAAAGGTTAGAGCAAAAATAAAGGGAAGAAACCTAAAATTCTCAAATTCCTGTTTTCACTGTGTTTGATACAATATAATGGGAGGATTTGTGCTATGGAGATGATTAAATAATAAATACATATTTTTTTTTCATCTATTCTCTCTAAAACTCTTTACCATTGAAAAAATCATTTTCTCTTTTATTTAAAAAAAAACCCCACCTCAAAATCCACAATCATTCAGCATATGCAAACAAATCCATTAATAAGAGTGAAAAATAAATTGTTGGCTTGAGAATTCTTCTTCGTTCTTAATTTTCTAGAGAGGAAAATGATTTAAACGATGGACACAAATCTCAATTGACATAACTGGGAGTCACACACTCTCCCATATATACTACATGCAGCTTCTCTGACTGTACGAGAGAGAGAGAGCTCTTCTCTTCTCTGCATTCCCCTTCTTCCCCCCTCAGAGAAAACAAATGTAGTGTTTGAGTCACTGATCGGTGGTGTAATTGAGTTTAACACTCCTTTTCTGCAGGAAAAAAAGAGTCTTTGAAATGAGGAGGTCAAATTACCTCTCCAGTCAGGCAATAAATAAGTCAAACAAGGTAAGAGCTCCTGCCAGCATATTTTAGTGCAGAATTCAATTAGTGAAAAACAAGAGATGCGTGGTTCTTCAGTTAGCTATTAGATGCACGTCCTTTCCCATGATGCTCTCATTTTGCACAAGGCAATCAGGCTGGAGTACACCGCTGATGGAGGACAGCTTTAAAGAAATCCACTCCGTCCCAGCGATCGTGTGAGTCTTGGCCAAATTACAGTCACATGACCAGAGCAGGCAAGTCGGAGGTTGAGATTATTGTTGGTCTTTCTATGCCCTCTCGCAACAAGCCAAAGAGCTATAATCCACCAAGCCTAATATTGTTAGAAAGCCACGATCTAAATAACAACTGCCGTTAAAGGGATAGTTCACCCAAAATGAAAATTATTTCTCCTGAAAAAAATGTTGTTTTGTACTCTATTAACTTTCCTTGTATGGACCAATAAAAAAAAAAAAAAAAAAAAACAATTTGTCTTCTGCAGAAGAAAGAAGGTTTCGAAATTTTCCTTTTTGAGTGAAATATACCTTTTAAGACACACTCTATGTTTCCATATAGTGACTGAGTTTTAAAAATGGACAGGCATAATATAAAGTTTTTTTTATCCATTATGAAGCGGATATACATTATGGAACAGTTTCCACTGATTTCTGCACAGAAGTGGTGTGATGCACGTCAAGTGTGTACTTGAGGGTGGTTGGACAATGTATAGAATAAGAAAGTGAGCTGGGCGGCACACACAACGCACATACACAGACCCAAATTGCAACACACCCAACTGGCTACAATGTCGCCTTTGTGACATAATGCTCCTCGCACAGTGGATTTTTGGAAAATAATCCAACTTTTCCTATCCTACGCATCCAGCAATAACAACTGACATCACAGGTCCAACCATATGCCCCGTGGTGCTCGTGAACGCTTTGCATTTTCTCAGCACATGAGGGGGGGTAAAAGAAACACTGTAAAATGGTTATTATATTCCAATCATGCCCAAGGAACCTATTACAGCATGGCAGAGGCCACATGAAACCCGAGGAACCATGAGGAACCCCAATGCTCAAAACTACACAACAGTTGAGAAGCTGAACCATGTGCGTTTGTGAGATCTGTCTTTCCCTGTGATGTCTATGAATGTGTGTCAAATGCAGGGACTCTACCGAGATGAGTAGCTTTCCTGGTGTCAACACGCACATGCTCTATAGCTCTAGTTGCCGTTGATGGTGACATAAGGTTAACATCATCACCGCTGAAAGCACGACAGGTGGGTCACATGAAAGGTCTCAAATTTTCTCTAGCAAACGGGACACATGGTTCATATTATTCTCTAGAAAAGCTGACAACGCTCCAATGAAAATATCAGGAGGCTTCCACCACCACTACTGTTCACCACACACTATTTTCAAATGTATCTTAGATTATGTAGCAATGTAAATTTTCCCTGCCTACTGGGCTTCGGAGGGTTGATTTGGAGGGAGCCCGAAACGTAAATAAATAAATGTGGGGATATGAGGAGGCATGTGGGAAAGTGTTTAAGAGCTGGATGTGATGTGAATACTACATCTAAACACACATTTGATTCCTGCACCTTCTGAAGAACTCATATGAATAGAACATAAAAATTTGCCTTCAGCTGAAACATCTGAACATCACTGCTGTTTACATACCATATCTGTGTGTGCAAGCAGAAAGAATCCCATCTCTATAAAATATCGATGCTGCACTACTTCTATTCTGTGCGGCTCACAACAGAGTACACAACAACACAGGCGGGAATTTTTTGAAGTGAGCTGAAAATACAACTCTTTTCTAAAGTGTTTGAAAAGGCTGCCAGATAAGCAGCATTTAGCCATAAATTCAGAGTCGGCGCTAAGCTTTTTTATGTATAGCTCGCCGAGCGCAAAACCATGCCCTGCTGAAATCAAAAGCGGTAATAGTCAGGTTAGCCACTGTCATTCTAAGAGGGAAGTCAGTTGTGAAATTGTAAAATTGTAAGGCTCTCGCTGTCTATTTCACAGCCTACATTTTATGGACGCTCTCTGAAATTATTCATAAAAAGAGGCTATCACATGGCAGTCAGTGTTTGAGGCTCACAAAGGTGAGGTGAGAAAAGGCTCAAGCAATCCTAATCTGCCTGCTGAAGACGGCCACTAATAATACACTCCTTTATCTCCTTTGCTTAAACAGTGCATACCTTGAAGTTCACAAAAACGTGTGATTCTCATCGAGCTCTCCAAGCGCAACAGAGTGGAGAGAGGGAGAGAGAGAGAGCGAAAAAGAGTGAGCGAGTGAGAGAGAGAGAGAGAGAAAGAGGACATTTTCCCCTTCACATTCCTCACAGATTCAAGTCCAATTTGCTCTGAAAGTTCTCTGCATTAAGCCCACATGCCAGGCTGATAGAATACAAAAACAACAGTCAAATGCCGTCCATCCCACCCTTGTCTTCCCTGATTATAAACAGCCACCGTACATTGGCCATATAGAACTTAAGACAAAATAGATCAAATTAGTTAATAAATAAATGTTCTAATGTTCTTTTAGCGTCAAAATTACTATATAAAAATATGATATGTATTCTCAGTATATAAAAATATATTCAATAAATATTGCTATTAATTTAAAACACACACACACACACACATAAACAGTCAAAAACACCAAATAAATCGGCTTAAAAAAAGATCGGCCTACTTGAAGAATCATGGACTTCTGGAGAATCTCTACCTCGTGAGGGTGCCTCAGATATCTTGTAATGTACTTAGGGGTTCTCCGAAAGGTTATTCCATGTGCCTTTTTTAAAGTGTTGAATTATGTGAAAGGCTCGAATGTAATCAGTCAAAGTGGTCTGGTACACAGTTTAAATGATTTAAAATTGCTTCTAAACATCTACTATAGACAATGCCATACATCAGAGGGTTAAGAAAGAGAGAGCGATAAGCTGAACATTAATGGGCCGATATCTGTATGCATTTTCTGCCCAATAGCTAGAGCTGAAAGGGCCCAGATGAAATCTGTGTGGTAAAGATGATATCATAGCATTGTGGTTGCACAGCAGTCTGGCAGACACATACCTCACTCTAGAGAGAGAGGGAGAGAAGAAAAAACAAAACTCGAAATAATATTTCTCCTTGCCTTTCCCATTTGAATATTCATCCCGTTTCCACATCCCCAGAAACTCTTCTAATCAGAGTCACTTCCCCTTTAATCACTGGGGCTGTAATTATGATTTGATAAAGCATTTTAACGCACTCTTCAGTGTCACTCACATATCTATGCTTGGAATACCGTATTAAGAGCTGTCAGCCCTTAAGGGGAGCACTTCCCAAACAGTGCTGATCCAAATATGGCAAACACGCCCATCAGCTCTAATTGAAATTATTACAGGTTTGAACATGCTAACGCTACAGCTAATGTTCCCCCTGAAATCGAGAGAGTCTAGCAGACTCAGATACGATTCCTCCACCTCCCTCTCTTGTGCAGTAATTGTTTAACCCGGAGTGGAAGTGGATGAGTGCCTTTTTTCACCCTACGCCAAAAAAAAGAAAAAAGAAAAGAGAGACAGGCCCGTGTAGCACTTTCCTATCCCGCTTTTCGCTTTCTAATTCAGTCCAACACAAGGCTTGAAGGAAAAGCCTCTCTGGTTCCATGTTCATCTTGGAAGAGCGAGCGTTCTAGGATGATCGTTGACCACAAGTTGATAATGATGACGATTTAATTAGAAGCCTCTCTCTGGTCTGGAGTCAGCCCAAACTTCTCCACCCTGCAGATGGAATAAATTTAGCAACAGTGAAGAAGAGTAGGGCCATCTTTTGCTCCTTTCTTCCACCGCTCCCTCCCCCTTCACAACTTCTCTTTCTTGTCATCTAAGTACCACCTCCAATCAGAGACAGAAAACATTCTTCCCTTCTGACACCACACCGCAAGTCGTTCATGCGCCATCATCGCTCAAGCTTGCATCCCCTAAGTGCGCACGCACCTCAACGCTCCCCAATTACCAACACATGGCACTCTGAAATATTAATACAATGCTTAAATAAAGTTTTAAGTAACACTCTAATAGTAGTAGAAGCTGCTAAAAATGGTCCAGGAGGAGAGAAGTGTTTTCAAGGTAACAAGAGGAGTAGCTCCCAGAACAAGGCGGAAAAAGGCCTGGCTCTAGGACGACCAGTGTTGTGGAGAAAATGTCTTCTTTGCATCCTGGCAGGTCTCGGGGGTTTAGTTTAGCCCTGTGTCATAGTTTCAGTTTCTTTCCTGCTAGCGAAACTGTGTGCTATGAGTGAGCTTCTTTCAGCTGCAGGCCCATGACGGAGCGCCACAAGATGACATGCCCGCCGGTGGAGTTCGTATGTTCCTAAACTCTGGCCTACGATGAATGATTCAGAGTGATTTTTTGAGTGCCCGTGTGGGTATGCTGATAGATGTCACAGAGGCTCCAAAGACATGCAGGGGAGGCAAAACCACAATATTTTCTCCATTATTTCAACAGATTGCTGCCATATATATATATAAAAAAAGATCACTACATTACAACCCTTTTGACACCACAACTACTCATGAGAAAAATCAGGGCTTAAATTATGTTCGTAGACCTTCCTGCCCAAAGATTTAACATGACAAACTAATGAAAAAGGGGGCAATTTTTTATTCAATTTCAATTTGTTTTGCTCTGCAAGAAAACATTCACTTTTTCCAGCCTGGTGTTTTCACTTTGGTGTGGTTAATACATCCTGGCAAAGCCAAAAAGAGAGAGAGCGGAAGAGGAAAGACTTCACTTTGAATATATTGCAGGACTAAACTCTACTTTCAACATATAATAAATTACCTCAACAACACCACAAAATTTGCAGCTTCAACATGTCTCCATACTTTAAATGTGAATTCTCAAGAAGATGAGCTGTCTTTGCTTGCATATGTATGGATGTGAATTGAGTGTGAAATCTATAGTGGGACTGAACTACTTTAAAAATGTTGCCATTGAGGTTTAGTCACATTAATGAATCTTCATTAAATTTCACAGGCAAAAAAAAGGTCCACTGTCTATTGTGAAGTCACTTTCAAACCAAAAAGTGATGTGAACTCGAAATCTGTATAGGAAAATATTTCCCCCTCAAGCGAAATTCGTGTGGATTAGATTTTGCACATGAAAATTCACCAAACAACGGTGAATTGAACGCACCTTTAGAGTTTTCATGTCGACCATCGTAAAGCCAGTAGTGCGTTGACCCCAGGAATGATGAATGATCCCTATGGGATCTTCTGGAACCTTCTTCACTCCATACAGCCCTGCAGCTCTGAATTAAGCAACAATTAACTGCTGAGTCTCTTCATGTAGAGACCATTTAGACAAGCCACTCTCTAAACTGTGAAGGCTAGAATGGCAGATCAAGCTAACACACACACACACTCATCACATCAGCTGCTGTCACCACTTGACCCATCATCAAAAGTGGTTCATGGACACATCCATAATGATAGTCAAGGGCTTTCTCTCAATCTGTCTGTTTGCTGCTGCACTACATCTTATTACACTGACAGTCAGGTAGCCGAGCCTTTTACTTATTCAGAAAGAAAGAAAAGAGAGATGGAGATAAGTGTGAGGGAGGGAGAGAGAGAGAGAGAACACTTGTGGTTTGGTCTGCTGAAGCCATTTTCTTGTGACGCACATGTACACCGACGGCAGAAAGCCTTTAAAACTGCAAGCGGGTGCACATAATCGCAGAATAGGAAACAAAAGGGGCTGGTTTCAAAAATACTTCAGTTGAACTACTGTCAGACACACAGCCACAGCATTCCTCCCTTCTCCTTACCAACCTCCTTTGTCACTCTATCTTGCTTCTGGCATTGTGCATCCTGAGTTTCCACTCATACATAGACACACAGAAACTGTGGGTGATATGATTTTGGCATCAAATCTCCTGTTTTTTCCATAAAAATTCCCAGACTTTTAGATGCCCTATCAAAAAACATGCCTGCAATTAGCTCCAAGCCTCAGCATTTCTTCATTATTGAAGATTCTCATTACCACAAAAAACAAAGTCTAATTCATTACAATACTGTTTAAGAAGATAGCAACAAAACAGAAAAGTTTTTCTTTCACAAAACAGAAAAGTCCTGGGGAATTCAAAGGCCCCTTTGTCTTAAGAGGAACTTAACTTCAGGGTGGATATTTCTTTAACATAGATCTTAACTAAATCATTTTCTATGTTGTGAGGGCACAAATCATGCCTCCTATTCCGAACATGCTAGAATGAACAACTGATTGAAGTACATCAACTATATACGTAAAACATATTAAAATATCTATATCAAACATTTTAAACATTATATTATAGACATCATGTTTACCGTCCATCATGTACTAACTTACTGTTGTTTGTGATCCATCACATAAGACAGACTTGTGAATCTGGAGCATCACATATTGACCTGGTTAATCACATGCGTACTATGAGAGTTGGGTAGAGGGCAATCTGCCAGGCTCACATTTGATCTAATAGCAGAGCATTCAGAGTGGGCGGAGTCTTCTGCCGGGAGCTGCAGAGATCCCTTTGTGAAGGAACGCATACCATCTTAGGATAATGATCAATTATTCTCTACCACGAAAGGCAAGGATTATCACAAATCTGGTACTAAAAAGTGCCTAGCTCCCAACACTGTCCTGATTCCCTTAATCTGTGTTTGACAATGATTTAACTAGCACAGCACACTTTCACCATAAGATAAAATGAAATTCACATTGTGAAAGTGATAAATACTATACAAATCCACTAAATGTGTTGTTTAGTGAAGTCTCAGGCATGTATGAGGAAATTACTCAGTCTCATAAATGTAACGCTTATTATATCTAGTGGAATCTGAGATACTAAAATCATTCCTACCCCAATAAAGCCTGATGAATTCATAGAGTACATCTTATTAACAGTAAAAAATGAACAAGAAGCCTTATTGAGGTCTATATAACAGTAAAGCATCTGTAGCATCTTTTTTCAGCATTTACAATAAAAAAGTCTGAAAAGTCTAAGATCAAACACAACTACCAATCGGTTTACTTCTTTTATAAATTACATTATACAGTATATTAATGATAATTATTATAAATGGAGGATGAAAGGGGTGAAGTAAAAATTGCGAGGACAATTGCGAACAGCAAAGAACTAGTCCTAAACACAGAGTCCATATCAACAGATTTATTTTTATTATTTATTCATGCACCAATTAAAGGTTAAGCATGTGCCAAAGCCTGTGTGTCAGAGAGCAGCTGTACTGAGCGAGAGGGAGAGGGAGGCCACAACAAGAAGGTTAAGGAAAAAGCAAACTAACTTTGTCTTGAAATGGTTTTGGCCAGAAGACAAGCTCTCCACAAACGAGCACGGACTGGCATAAACATTTGTACAAAATTATAAGTGCATTTGGAGACGCATGCAGGAGTCAACCGCCTGCACACGGTTCCCTACGCTCACTCTCTCCCAGCAAACCCTCCACCCCAGAGCGCGTGTGTGTATACAGGCTCCAAACCACTGCATTTTAATTACTGCCAGCAAGCACAGCAAACCCTTTGAAATGGAAATGGACTCTGAATCTTTCTCTGCACAGCAGAAATCTTCTTCTGATTTGAAAAAAAAAAACAATATGCTACACCACAGCCTAGACCTGACAATGCTGATTATAACCACCAATAAAGCCAGTGTCAACAACCTCACAGTCCCATGGATCCCTAGCATTAAATCTACATATTCGTGTGTGCTTATAAAGAGCTAGAAGAGAGAACGATAGGAAAATATTTAACAATATAGAAGGCATATTTGTCACGCACCTAATTTCAAAGAACTGTAGGCTTTATGTGTCACGAAACACTATAGTTCTAGACACTTTGATTCAAGAAATAGTGCGTATTGATGGAACACATTCAAAGAGCAGCTCTATTAGCACATCCTGTTACCAGGAAAAAATGCTGTGAGAATATGAGGAAAAGAAAGCATTTAGTAATATTTTGGAGTGAAAGCATCTATCTCTCCAGCTCATTGTGCAGCATCAGGCCGTAGGTGAACATGCGTTTTCAGTGGAGGGCAAAAAAGCGTGGCCTTCATTTACAAAGAGTGTCCAAGACATCAAAGACGTGTTTAATTTTTTATCCTTGTGCGATTGTAAAGTCTAGACCTGAGGTTGCAAAAGGGCAAAAAACAAAACGTTGCAGGGGAAAAAAAAGGGCTTTTCAGCGTAGACTGTCGGTGAAAGACACGGCCATCTGTATTGGCATTTCACAAGGCCTCCTCCTATATAGCTTCACTAACTTTTTTTCAGAAGCAAGACTGCAATTTGGGCGTGTTGTTAAGCCGCAGATGAGTGTAGGTTGGAAATTTATACTCGCTCAGGAAGAAAGAAATACTTAAGTCCTAATGTTAAAGGTCTTCACAAGACTAAAGAACATATCTATTTATTTACTATTTATTTACAGCTTTGATTTCATTTCGGTGTCTAGGGTCAGCGTTCCTGTGTATGTAAATCATTAAATCATAGAAGATACTGGCAGCCCTGGGGATCTCGAGCAGCTGACACCGTGCCATCTTCCTTGATGACAATGGATCTATCATTCACCAGGAACGCAGTGGACGGCCGCGAAAAGCCACTGCATGCACTTAAACATCAGCATGTGAATAATAAGAAGCAGTTGCAAAAAGAAATGAATGCTTTATGTACAGTCATTCAAGATCTGAATATCATCGACAAGAACGACACCTTCCTAGTGTCTTCCTTATTTCGCTAATTAGAAGCCAATACTTGCTATAATTAAAAGTGCAGCAAAGCTTCAATAACACATTCCAGAAACTTGAGAGATTCTGCCACAAAAGGGGGAAAAAGTCTTCTAATAAACATGTTGCCATCGGTTTTGATCATTGTTGAAATATTCCACAGCAAATTAGCTAACACTTATAAAGACAGATGTCACAACATGTGCTGCCACATTTCCTCCTCATGCATTCCTCCCCTACGGCTGGCGTGCTGCTTACCTTTACCAGGCCTGCTGTTGTTTACCTCCAGTGTTGTTTATCATTAGGATTCTGCTGGCACTGTTCTAACCCCTCCAATACAAGACAGAACTATAGGTGACACTTAAACCTGAGCTTCTACCACAACCTCAACTTGCTCTTTTCCACTGTACACTGGGTTACGCACTACTGCACAATAAAAAATTAACAAGAGTTAAAACAAGAGTATTTGTTTAATAAATTATTAGATGAAATATCATTTTGAAAGAATTGGCTCTGATAAGAACGTGATAGTTCATAAATAACCTGCTTGAGCTCAAAAAATGATTCGCTACACTCACTTCATCCTTTACTTTATCTTCAAGATATACATCCACTTAAGAAGTATAAACAACATCATTTCAAAGATTAAAGACATACTGCTTTACTAAAGTAAGAAGCGATAAGCAAGGCCAAATTAGGTCAATGAAAATGTAAATAATAAAACAGGCAATAAATAAAATGCCAAAGCTGTGTAAAATCATTGAACACTGGTTAAAACTCAAAATTACTCGTAGAGAAATTTGAGACAATATTCCTCAAGTACTAAAACATATGGCAGACAACCTCTAGAAACAACAGACTGTGGCACATGAAAGAGAATTATTCAAAGTTCATTTACTGTCCAGATTTTAGGACTGATAACGCATTCAACTGATGCCAGCTCTGCAATTAATGTTCCCAAGAAAGTAATCAAAAGTCCCTTTATAACAGAGAACTAATTATAGCTAAACAACTGAACTTATTATATCCTGCATGCACAGAAAAGTTATTCACTCATTTTAAAATTATTGATATCGAGTATCAAATAAAGTGGTCTGATATCTTTTATGTGAGATCCCACAAAATAAATTCTGTGGGGGAAATGTTTTTGCACACTCAAAAAAGGATTAAATGAAATGCATTTTGATGGCATGATATTACAATCACTCAGTCACTGCAAGGTATCATAATGACATAGCGAGTGTTAAGAGAGCGTCATTATTCAATCCCTTAAACGATGAAATGCCTCAATTAAAAAATGCAGAACTATGATCACTGCATATAACCTCTAATAAAATTAAATTAATCCGCTTGTATCCGATTAAACTGTAAGAATGATTAGAGTATTAAAGGAAGAAAAAAAACTAAAACCCTACTTCACACACACTATGTGTTAAAATACATATTCCAGCTGTCAAGTCTCAGAACATAAGATCTATTCAAAGACAAGCGAGGCATCGCAGAATAGAATACGGTCCAAATCTCTGAACTTACTGGTACCATAAGCGTTCGTCTGCGATCTGTCGGTATCTGCTCGCCGGATCCAGTTAGGAAATGCTCTTTACTTGCACAAAACCACAAGTTCCTCCCCAAATCCACGGGCAGAAAGTCCTGAAGAAAAAAAACATCAGCGGAGATCGTCATTATCTAAAAACGCTTTAATCTCAGCGAAAATTAAAGTGCATTTGTCTGTGAAATATAGTTGTGAAACTGCGCATAAACCTTCAATCATACTTCATTTATGTCCATAAAGAAAGTATTTGGAAAATCCAGTCTTTGCATGAAAAATAAGCTTGCATGAATAGGCTACTGTGTTTAAACTTGAAACAGCGAGCCGTGAAGTTAAATAAATATAAATAAAAAAACACGGATTCATAGGCAGGCTACATTTGCAAAGTGTGTTAACATTAATTAAAGATGGAGGGATTTTTATAAGTTAGTTAAATTGGCAAATAACATTTGATTGCTTTTTAAAATTTCGATCAATTAATACAGGTGACCACGGTCTGTCTTTTAAATGCGTGACTTTAAAATAGGCTAAGTAAATAAATGTAAGGGGTGTAGGTAACAGAGACCCTTTCTCAAAGGCAATGAATAAGTGAATCTCTATTGAGTGCAGCACATCCCTGTATAGCAATCAGGACAATGTGCTGAACTTGCAGTCTAATTATAAATGTTCCATTGGGCTCCAGTGCCATCTTACCTTATGAGGGAACAGCTAACAGCAACTGCTCAAAACAAAATGCCATTACGGGCTCAACTTCACCCCAACAGGGGGACAAGCCAAGGGGATTGTTTTTCAAACAGCCCCCTCTCACTTAAGACAAGAATGTATTATTAGACACCCGGTTATTCTTACAGACTAGACACAATTTCAGGAAAGAAAAACTAGCAAAGTTAAGCTGTGTTTAATTAAGGTGTCAGGTTGCGTCCCTGACGGGAACAACAAAGCTTTTGTGTTTCTGTTCTGAGGTTTAGAAAAGAAAAAAAGGAGGAGAGTGTTTCGCTTTCTAGCGCCGGAAAAGTGTTTAACAAGAAGTAACTTATGCGTCTTAATTTCTGTAATATTTTAAAGGTCCCGTTTGACGTGTCTGAGGGGCTTCGGGAGTTTTTAAAAACCAATACATTCCGTCATAGCCTACGTCGGCGTGTTGTGTTAAGTTCCTTATTAAAATATTATCGCATCTCGTGCAGCAGTCGAAAAAAGGGCTTATCTGAGTGTTATGAGGGTCTACTTTTGGGAAACACCCTTGAGATGATGGGCTATCGGTGTCCCACAGACTGAGTCCACACTCCATTTGTCCTCTCAATACCTCATCATCGCTCTGTTTCTGGAAATCTCAAAAGCATCATGTATAGCACAAAACTTAAAAACGAGGCAGAATAAGGATAATGCCGAGTTTAAATCGCGTATAACGGAAAATAAATGCTAAAATTATTTCACTGGATTTATTTTGAATAGAAATGCACAGTGAATGTAATTGTAAACTACAAGGCTATTTGATTTTGTTGTGTAAAGTTTTTTTTTTTTAGTTACATATATCTTTTAATAATTGCCGTAATTTCTCAGATAAAATATCACACATAAATATCACATAAATAAGAAATAATTCCCGGAGTTCACTTACTTTCAGTCTGAATGCAGTGTTTCAGAGCACCTAAGGAGATTAAAAGGACTCTGCTTGTCCAAGTTGCTTATTGTCTCTAAATGGTTAAGCTTTAGAAGAGGACTTCATTTTAATTTATGGCTTATGCATTCTTCAAAGGTCAATATGCCTGACCTCGAGCGAAAGTTGAGAAACAATTCCCATGCTCGCTTATAGAACAATTTTGCCTTCAAACGGTTTTTCTTAACTACCTGCTTAGATATCTCTCGCGGGCTGGAAAGGTGTCTGATCTTAAAAAAAGCACAAAGCAATAAAGCATGTCCAGTTTTTAATAGAGAGAAAGTTAAAACGACGTCGAATCGGATACTTGCCAGCAGGCTACTGTAGCCATACCTAGAAGCGCTTCTCCCGTTATTGTCAATGAATAGTACCGCTCTGTGGACAAAAGTGAAATTACCTCCGGTGTAGTGAACTTATCACCCGTCCGGATGACAACTACATGCGATTTACTACTCAGAAATAAAACTGATTAAAAAGCACTGAACCTGAAGTTATTATCATACGTACATTGTTCGAAATCAAACCTGCGCATCATTGTTTCCTTTCGGCGCGTGCGTTTGTGAGCAGACTACAATAGTTCAATAGCGGACAATGAAGTACAAACAAAACATTATAACTGGTGGGAGACCATAAAAGAACCGCTTGGATGATGTCTTTTTAACTTTTTTTTCTGTTAGTCGACAGATTTTTGCATTTATTTGTTAAGAACTAAGCTCTTAAACGCTCCTCGCCATCGGTCTACGGAGTAGGCTATCATGCGTCACTCTTCGTTGAAAATGACCGTTCTGACAAATATCAATCCTGGAAACGCAAACCGTTTCAAATAGTTTGGATACTTACTGTAAAGCTTCTGTAAGTAACACGTGAATGTATCGATACGGAGCTGCGGTGTTATTATGACGCCAAAAAGACGATAAACACACCATGACGAAAAGACACGAAATCACGGACGACAGGTTATCAATGATAAAAGTTTACCTTTATGTGAGCAGGGCACCAAAACAAGCGCTCGTCTTCGCCGTATCCCGTTATTGGTTTTGAAACAGGTTAAAGATAATGAACACTTGAGTGTAGTAGAAAAGAAAGAAGAAAACTGAAGTGTGTCGCTTCCACTGACCGTAGAGGGAATCCCGCTTTGGCTGTATGAAGTTGAACTGTCAAAACTGCTGAGAGCAGTTGTAAGTATATTTATCGCGATTTCCTCTCTACTCTAAAACAGAAGCGACAGAAGACGATGGTTACTGCTGTCAATCTTGCCAATCAATGCAAGCGGCCATGTCGCAAGTATTCAAAGCATTTCCCGTCGTGCAACATCAGAAAGTGAGTGGCCAGGGCATTGATCTGAGGAAAGAGGCAGGGCTCCCCCTCCCAGACAACACATGAGAGAGAGAGAGCGAGAGAGAGAGAGAGAGAGAAGGAGAGAGAGAGAGAGAGAGAGAGAGAGAGAGAGAGAGAGAGAGAGAGAGAGAGAGAGAGAGAGAGAGAGAGAGAGAGAGAGAGAGAGAGAGAGAGAGAGAGAGAGAGAGAGAGAGAGAGAGAGAGAGGGAGATGTGGATAGTGTATTGTGAGGTGGAAAAAGAACTCAGGTGATGTAGATGTTCAAATGTCAGGATACTGTTAGCCATATAAAATTTAGCGTTAAAAACATTTGTAAATATTCACGCGTCAAGTCATCTGTTGAAGATCTAGCCTAGCTATTTAAAAATAAATGGGTTATAAATTAAAAGTCATTTGCAACGAACATAGCCTAGTGCTGATTAGGAAAAAGCTTAGGCTGCTATCTCTATAGCCAAATATGCAAATTTTGTTATCGGATTAAGCTGGCGCTATATAGAAACTGAACATGATATAAAAGGTGAAAATGTAAAGATTGTGATTTCACTGCTTTACTTTATTTTTGAGGATGACATGTCGAAAAAAGTTCTAAGCGACGGCAAAAATAACTAGGCCTATGAGCACTTTTGGTGGAATTTGAAGTTACCTATAAACTAAGCCAATCCTCACGCCAGAGGAAAAATCGTAATTTTTCTCTCATATAGACGTTTATATTATGTCAGAAAATTGAAAAATGGTTGGTTCCGCTATAATAATGTTTACTGCGCTATAACGCGCCTTCTTCTCAAAAGACTGTAAAACAGTGTTTTACACCTGGAACGATTATTGAAGTTATCCTGTGCCAACCATCAAAGGCCATCTCAGGTCATTCTACAAAACCGAATGTAGAAGAATCATGTTTAGCATCATTTACAGTTAGGCTATTAGACTATAGCAAATTAATTGATCGATATATTGATGAATTAGGGCATTGTGATCAGAATATAAACCTATCACCTCCAGTGTCTCACTGGAACTACAGGAAAATAATTACATTATCTCATTAATACAAGAATTAAAAAAAACAGATTTTCTTTTACACAATAGGCTATTTAAAATTGTAGGCTATTCCAAATTAATTTCACGGAAACAGACATGATGACTATTCGAATTCAGGTCAACGATTTAGAATTAGGCTAAATCACTTTTTTTTTTTACAAACCTGTTTTTTCTTTTCTTTTTTTCTTTCGCGAAGCCTGTAATAAATTATTATAAATAAATAAATAAATAAATAAATAAATACGAAACGGTTTCCTTTACACTTGTAGACATATTTAAGAAGTTAGGCTACCAATAAAGTGCATGAACAAAACTACGGAGACATTCCTCTCCAGACATCTTTTTAGACGATCCACCGTATAATTATATTAAGTTCTGTTCGCACTTAAACGGACAAAGATCAAGTCAGATGATTTGAGTATAGCTATTTGAATGTGCGCACTTTAGGAATGCTGGTTGGTCAGAATGTGAAGATTAAAAAAATAAAAATCTACAACACTGACACTCTTATGCAGAGATCGGAAAGTATAAAGACAGTTCTGTTCAGCAGTTATAAAACATGCAGTAAAAACTAAAGTAGGCTAGGTAGTTAAAAAAAATCGCATAAAGAATAAAATAACTGTCAACTGTCGCAGTTTTTTTTTTTAATAAAATTGCCTGCATTTTAAATGTAGGCCTATATTTATTTTGTGGTGAAAATATCATAAATTCAATACAAAAGAAAACAATACATAATACAATGTTGTACTTACAATGATAAGGGCAGATGCAGAAGAAAATGCTGTTTGTTAACTGAAGAGTCACACAGGGCTAAAGAAAGGGGGAGATAGGGAGGGAGGAAGAGTGAGAGAGGGAGAAAGAGAGAGAAAGAGAGAGAAAAAGAGAGAGAGGGAGAGGGAGAGAGAGAGAGAGAGAGGGAGGGGGGATTAAGGATGTAGCGGGTATGCCAGAATAGATATCCTTTCACAACATCTCATCACATCTGTTCTGGCTCTTGTCTGTCTTTCATTTTCACATTCCCTTTTTTCCTGAGAAAAATCCTATCCACGCGTCACATCTTCATCCCCAGATTCTATCTACACCAAAGAGAATATTAATTATTCAAACAAAGCCTTGCCTTTAAGGCAATAAAGCCACTGCACTGAAACTTTTCTCTTTTACAGCCTATTCCAGCCTGACACCGAAAGTATTTCCCAAATATTGTAGTCAAAAAGTTTCCCTAAACGCCTCATTTTCAAACAGTGACAATCATTATGCTACTTTTTAATCTGAAATTCGTTTGGCTGTTCGCATTTTCAGCTTAATATAGGGAAACGGTGCAGAGATAAGCTATTTTCTGACTGGTTCATTGATGTCGATGTTCTCACACAAGCTTAAAATGTAAAAAACAAGCACATTCAAACTTCCACCCCGCAAAACACTTCATAAAATAAAAAATGCAGCCAACAGTCGTCAGACAAGCGTTTCTCTGAATGTAAACACATAGGCTGCGTCTCAAAACCAAGTGAGCTGCCTGACTAGCTATAGGCTAGACAAAATGTTTAGGGTCAAATGTGTATTCACTTTAACCAGCTCAAACGGGTTTCAGACCACAGAAATGTAGTTTATGCCAGGAAATAATTATTTATCATTCAATTTTAAAATGTATTTTGGTGGTTAGTATTTTTTTTAGCCACTATTACCCAGTAAAATAACGTCTTACTTTTTAGGCAGAGTGCTCTGAATAACAACCAGAGCTCGCGTGCTCCTGCAGAAGGCAGGTACAGTGTCAGGTAGACGCCGCTCATCGATGTTTTGTACAGGGCTAATGCGCCACCCATTGATTACTCGAGGAATTACACCTTTAAATGCTTGCAGTGATTGTCAAATGTTCTTGTTTTTGAAATCTTTTAATTTTAACCCAACGGTTAGATATGGGATTGAACTTCAACGGCATTCTTAACCCTAAAAATTGTATTTATTATTTGTATGCATTTTTTAAAATGAAAAACTTAAGTGGCTGCTAGTCACATGATCAGAAGACCAACAGTACCAGTAAGTCTCAATTAAAAGAGAAATTCTGACTAATGAGCTTCTTCAATCTGCAAATTTGAGTCAATGTGTAGCTAAAAGACCACAACGTTTTGGAGAGCTGTAATAAAACTCCTTTTAAAACCAAATCCTTTTCATGAATATATTGGAAGTTTGTTTTATTTAATCCTTGGTTATTGCCTCTGATGTAGTTTGACCTTGACTGTGCAAAACAGTCACTCACATACTTATAGGTTTTAACAAGGACATGATTCATTTTTGTCTCTCTGGTGTTCAGGTCTTAACTAATTAGCTCTGAACAAATGTAAGTCATTTTTTTTTTTTTTGCGGTCCCTTTGCCAAAATCCTAAAATCACAAGGTCTTTTCTGAACTGAGCCTGTAATTAAGTATTTTGCGTGTGTGAGCGAGCGGGTTCAAGCCTGTAGGTCTGGTCTGGACCAATGTTCTGTCCAGCTCGTTAGAGAAAGAGGCAGCATTCATCACATTAGCATATCATGAAATGCTTTGATGCATCGTGAAATTCAAGCCTAGCCTATTAATATTTAAAAAAAAAGCCTGCATAAAAATCAACATTTTTGTTACATTAAATTAACATGTGTTCTTCTCCAGTTCCGCATGTTTAATTAGGCCGCACTCTTCTGTCAAAGGAAATATGGAGGCTGCCATATGATTTGCTGTGATTACTTGAGAACTGGCAAACAACACTTCACAAATATATTTGTCTGGTAGATTCAAATGCCTCACAGAGGATGTGCGTATGAGAAGCCTCTATTAAAAACTCATTTCAGACATTTCCATATCTGCAGGAGCCATGGAAATATGCGTTTAATTAATGAGCGATACATTTTTAGCCAAAATCAGAACCGTGTCAGTGTTGCTCAATGAGACTTAACACACTGGATGAAGATTTCCCACAACATCTTCTATTTAAACCTTGCACGAAACAGCCCTGTTGTAGTCTGGTGGGTTTTAGCATCACTCAAGGGTCTGTGTTTAAAAAAAAAAAAAAAGAGAGAGAGAGAGCGAGAGAGAAAATGACAAACTGCAAACCATTATGTGGCAGGAAACACAGGAAGAGGTACTTTAAATGTCCGTGGTTGGAAAACCCAATTCTTATTACATTTATGAGTTAATGAACATTTTAATTAAACATAAAAGTATTGTAGAAAGGGCATGTGCATAGCTTAACTTGTCACATAATCTGATAATGATCTCCAATATCAATAATTAAGATTTCAAACTCTTTGTAGTTGCTTGGTCTTTGCATCTTCATCTGCATCGCTCGCATCTCTGAAACACACAGATCAGTCATTTCAACTTATTACAAAACACCAAGCAGATACAATTATACCCTTAAAGGGATAGTTCACCCAAAAACAAATTTTGAAATCATTTACTCACCACCAAGTCATGCCAAATCAGTCTGACTTTCTTCTGTGGAACACACAATAATATATTTCAAGACGAAATTGGGTCCAAACAACAATGGACCTCAAAGATTATCTTCTGAGAAAAAATAAATAAATCTTATAACCATTATTGTTGCACACATTATTATTATTTTACCTTGTATTGTCACACATGAAATGAACATAGTTCCATCTAATGTTTTTAAGGTTTAGTAATCAGGTTTTAGAATAAAATAATAGTGATTTGGATTCATGAATGTGCTGTAAACAAGATATTTCTTGTAAAGGTGTTCTTTAAAGTATTAAAATTGTATGTCCTTAATATTTAACGATATGTCCGTTTGGTTCTGTAAGCACAAGCTGGGTTGTAAGGTAACAAAAGCAAGAGAATAATAGCATATAAAAGCGGTCATCATAAAACAAGGATGTTCCACAAGGTCAAACATTAAACAGTTTTGTCACTTCGAGTCAGAGGACAGAGCGCTCCATCTACCACACACTCCAAAATACAGTAAATGCCAGAATCTCAAAAGGAAGAACAGCCTAGGAAGTACTGCACTTTTACATTAAAGTTATGTAATTAAAACATGCCTCATTTGCATACATGCAAATCACCCCAGTCCCATTTGGAACTGCAAAGTGGGACACTCTGTTCTCATTTGCTGACCTAAATATTACTCGTCACTCTACATGCCATCAAAGTTTTGTATTAGTATTATAATTTCCTTTTAAGTTAACAAGGAACAGTTGATTAATTAAACGTTTAAATGAAAGAAAGCTACATGCTCTTAATTACAGTACATCATGACTGTGAGCTTCAGCTCCTTTACTCTAGGACGGTTTATGAATATGTTCTTTCCAATTAGTGTAAATCTACATAAATGTAAATCTAAATGACTACGTCCCAGATCCCCCGATGAGACTTTCGGATTTGATTTGACTTTGATCAAACACCAATGGTGCAAGACTTCCGTCCAAGTTTTACATTGGGACAAATCAACTCGCCCCGTGGTTCTGATCTGACAAATGCAGATTCACAGTTCAAACACGGTATTTCTAACACCATAACAGAGTTAATGGTTAACTGTGAATAATACATGGTAGATCAAACAAAATAAGCAGCAATATAACATTGGGCTTCTCAAACTCCTGAAGTTAACTTAAAGCAAGGCTTTTAATAGACAATTTTTCAATTCAGCAACCCACAGTCTTTGTTAATGGAGGGTAAATATGCACATGCACTTCCCAACCCATTTGAAAACCCCCTAAAGAAACATGTAGCGCAGAGCTGGTGCAGAAACACAACACTAGAAGCTTTAGGTGAGCCTCATTAAATGGTTTCATCAAAGATTAATTGGCAGGTTTCGCAAACACAGCAAGAAAACCAAGCCGAAGTGTTGTGTTTTTCTGCCTTGAGACAGTGCTTCGCTTTAATTCCATGTGAGAGGTGCAGCAAAAAAGGCTTCCTGAAGTTAAAAGAACTATTGGATCAACTGAAAAGCCCAAGGACATTTACCTCATTTATGTTTACAAAAAGCCAAATTCACTGTAGGTATTGTAAATGCCGGGCATTTAGGGAAAATGTTTCATTGCTTTGTTGCGCACAGCACTTTTTTTTTTACGCATGCAGAGGTAATCGTTTGTCTGGAACCATTACGTTTTTTCTCTCTCATCTTGTTTGAAGCAGAAAGCCAAGATGTTAGTCTTTGGTGAATAACATCTTTATTGTTGTCTAGAACAAACAAAGGCGGCTTGACATTTCGGATCAGGAGTAAATCTTTGCTCTGCTGTACTACTGAAGATGAGGCAGGACTCTGAGGTATTATCCGCCTACATTCTGTTCTAGTTTTATCTATTCTTCTGTTAGAAATGCAGGAATCTGTATAAAGGAACACTGAACGATGTTAAGGCGAACTCCTCAATTATTCAGCGTCTCTCACCAAACATAAAGATAGTAAATCAATGGTGATAAAAGAGCATAAGATACCATTTTAGATTCAAAGTACCTTTTGTATTAGAATCTCACCCTCCCTTAGGTGAATGCATAAGTCAGATGGAGAAGCTATGAGGATCCCCGCCGTGTTGGGAACGCCACGTCGAGACAACACAAAGTCTTAAAACACGGTAATTGAGTGCCTTTGAATTATTAGCACCCGGAGAGACGTGGATGGATCTAGAAAGGAGTGAATTTGGGATTTCACAGATGAACATCATTTGTTGGGTGCACACAATGGATATCATAGTGAATCTGTGATGTCCCTTCACATTTAAGAGTCAGGGAAATGAAATAAGAGAGAGTGAAGAAAGGCCGCATGCAAATCATTGGCTGGTAGGATGTCTAATGTGGCTTGTAACAATGTGGCTTCTTCTCCAGCTCAATATGCTCCTGTTCACCCATACAGGTTTGACTGCAGGTGACCCGTTTTCAGTTTTTGGAAGTGCTTAGGGGAATGGAGAGAAACTGAAATGAGTTGAGAGAGACCAGACAGGGGTTCTTCATCTTCAAAAAAGTTTTCTGAGGAGCAATTTCTCCTGGATGTTTTCTTCCTCTAATGTGAAACCTTTTTTTTTGCAATACAGTGCTTTATATGCATCAATCACATGCCACATTTGATCAATTTATCAACATTTTATGTCCTTATTTTCAAAACAGGAGCTGACATACAAATTAAAGTAGTTCACTTTTAAAAAACTTTTGCTGATAAGTCAATCACCCCCATGTCATCCAAGACATCCATGTCATTCTTTCTTCAGTCGAAAAGAAATTAAGGTTTTTGATGAAAACATTCCAGGACTTTTCTCCATATAATGGACTTTACTGGTAACCAAACAGTTCAAGGTCCAAAAGACAGTTTCAGTGCAAACTGCAAACTGTTGAAAGGGCTTTAAACGATTCCAGGTGATGAATAAGGATCTGATCAAGCGAAACGATCGCTCATTTAAAAAAAATAATAAAGTTTAAGTTTTATAAGCTCAAATGGTCGCCTTGCTCTGTTCTGTGATGCGCGTTCGTGACTCTCCTGTTCGAACTCGTTTATCAAAATGAACGAATCTTTTTTCGTGTCATTTGGTTCATTCAACGAACGAAATGAACGAATTGGCTCAGGAAAAGATTCATTCATTTTGATTTGAGCAATTGTTTCGCTTGATAAGACCCTTATTCATCGTCTGGAATCACTTAAAGCCCTTTGAACAGTTTGCAGTTTGCACTGAAACTGTCTTTTCGACCTTGAACCGTTTGGTTACCAGTAAAGTCCATTATATGGAAAAAAAATCCTGGAATGTTTTCATCAAAAACCTTAATTTCTTTTCGACTGAAGAAAGCAAAATTATCAGCAAAAGTTTTTTTTAAAATTGAACTACTCCTTTAAGTTTGATATTAACCACTTACTATATGAATTATAATGTAATTTGACAAATAAATGATAGTGAAAATGTTGTTATTAATTACTCACCTTAATGTTGTTCATCTTCAGAACACAAATGAAGATCTTTTTAATGAAATCTTAGAGCTTTATGTCCATCTTTTGACAATCTATGCAACTACCACTTTCAAGCCTCAGAAAGGTAGTAAAGACATCATAAAATTAATCCATGACTCCAATGATTTAATCTCAATTTCTTGAAGTGGCACAAGTGCTTTTTGCACAAACAAACAAACAAAAAACATAATTCACCACTTTATTTACAAAATAATCAATCTCCAACACATTTTAACGAAAGCACCACGACGCATGAGCTGTGTTGGCACGAGAACGGAAGTTATTTAAAAGCACGTTGAAGATTAATATGTTTTAAATTAACGAATGTCTACGGGTTTGGAACGACACGAGGGAGTAATGACTGAATTACATTTTTGGGTGAACTAACCCTTTAACTCTTTTCAACTGTGAAAATAATAATAAATGTTACTTGAGCATAACATTAGCATATTACAATTATTTCTGAACGATTTTGACACTGGAGACTAAGCAATAATGCTGAAAATTCAGCTTTGCCATCAAAGGAATCTATTAGGCTACATCTTAAAATATATTTCAATAAAAAAAACCTTGGTGAACATAAGAAACTTTCAAAAATATTAAAAAAAAATGTTCAATGATCTTGATCTTTACATGATGTAAATAGATTTGAGTAATTATATGCAGTTTTCAGGAAAATTAATAAGCAATATAAAACTCTATATAATATTAAATGTATTTAAACGACTTCTGAGGCTACTAATAATTTATGAAGAAAGAGCCGAACTGTATATTGTATTTTGTCACAATGAGTCAAATTTGGTCCTTTTAAAAATAAATGCTATAATGAGAAATCACATTTGTACTGCAAAACCAGGCCTAAGTTTGTGTAAACATTTTGTTTTGTTTTGGAGGCATACGGTTGCATCCACACATTAGGTTCATGGATTGCATTGTGCCTTTGACCCTACAGGAGCCATCTGTGGTACTTCACTACTAAACCCACTTTGGCTTCTTTTGTGCACTGTTTAATCTCTGTTTATTCCTCGACTCGACTGAATAGTGGAATAAACGACTGGAGTTTTGTCAGAATCGATTCAAAAAGCAAAAAGCAGAGCTTTAGGCCAAGCTGTCAAACTCCAGGGTCAACAGCTTTCATTCTTAAGACAAGGTCAGAATAGTTAAAAACCACTCCGGCCGCTCAGATTTCACTTTGAAACAGGTGGCTATTTACAGAACGGAATGATTTGAGCCACTCCAAAACACATCATGTTCTGACAAATTTATGGAGAAATGCTGCACACAGTTTTAAGCTAATTAATTCAGTCACTTCTAGACATTTAGTAAACAGTCGCCTCCAATTCACCAGAGAGCATTTGGAGTAGTACTGTGGAGAGAACACCACCCAGATTCATGTCAATATTGACAAATAGTCTATACTCAACTGCATATTTGTAAATGATTCTTGGCAATGACTACAGCTCTTGCCATGGACATTATTACTGAAAATCCCCACAATCCTCCTGAGAGTTTTTGCAGTTAGTTGGGCGGTGGATAAAGAGCAATAATCCCCCCCTTTCTCTTCAATCTATCGTTCATTCATTTAAATGAAGGACATTTACAGTATTCACATTTAAATACAGCATTCCTTCAGCAATTCATAGGAACATCTATTCTATTCTATTCTAAACAGCCATGCATTCATCGAGAATTGAATCACATCGACACAATAGCACTTGACGTAGCCTACCAGAACTTCAGTATGGAATAACGCAGTGTGAATTGGATTGAACAAAGGTTAAATGTTTTTCAAACACTCAATGTCACAGAATCCTTGGACGACAAAGCGTCGAAATACAGTCGGAGGCGTACTTGCATATGTGTCTTTAAACTTCTTTGAACAAGTGCGAAATATTTTGTGCAGCATTAGCGCTCGAGACATTCAGTGCATTTAACAGAACAGGACAGAATTTGCATAATGGGTTTTTTCTTATTCTCTTTGAAATCCAGAGTGCGGAATAACAAATGTATATAAAAAAGCAGCCAAACATCAATAAATGGAAATGCCACAATTCTCTGTGGATGGTCTTGGGTGGATTTCTGCTGGAGGAGGAAAAACAGCCCGCTTATTGCAAAATAAGCAGAAAAGCGGATGTGATCAAACTCATGCCCACCAGGCTCGCTAATGCGTGCACACGCACACACACACACACACAGTAGCCCACCTCTCACTTCTTCTAATCAGATGCAGTGAGATGTGGCAGCTCCTGCTGTGGAGCTATGGGAGGAGCAGCATGTCTCACAGGTGCTTTCAAAGAACAAGATACAGCAGTGGAGAGACTGTAATTACTCTCCAATTACAGATAAAGATCTCACTTGAGGGCTGCAACACAAAGTGTCCTAACAGCCATGCAGACCCACTCACACTACGACTCAAAAAAAGTCCAATCAAGGCCGTCTTAGGAAATGTCCTTTGCAGGTACGATGATAATCGCCATCATGTAAAGGATGCTTTTTTTTAATTGTGGTATTCAATAACACAAAAGTGGCAATGAATCAGTCAGCAAACGTGGAGTTGAAAAGGTCTCAATGTTGAATGTATTCTAATATTTCTCTAATACATTAAAGAATGAGACCTTTATACGCATTTTAATTTCACATAGCTCTCTACATTTTTGATCGGAATTTTTTAAGGACTGTGGCAGACTTTTTCACAGTATTATATTAAATTCTTATCAAAGCTGTGTGAAATTCGATTGTGTTTGTAACCTTATTCATCATATGGGCAATACACTTAATGCACATTTTAAAGGAAATCCTTGAAGCGATGATGAGAGCACATTAAATAAGTTTCATAAACTTCTGTCAAAGTCATTTCAGAGATTACTGAGACTGAGTTGATGACTGCTTTTAATGCAAATGTAAAACCCTCAAATCATTTCACAAATACCTTATTTGACATCACTTTTCCTTTTGTAATCTCACTTTCCTTGATAACTCAAACAGAATAAAAGACAAATAGCTTGTTAATATCTTTAATATTTACAATTTCTTAAAAAAAGAGAAAAGAAAAGAGAAAAAAAAGGATGTGGCATATCCCTCCCCAACCCGTTTCACACAAATCCTGTCTGAAAATATTCTTTTGTTATTTCCCCCCCTAAGTTTGTCAACAAAAATAAAATGCATTTGCAAGCTAACTGGAAACTGGCAGTGCTGGATACATAAAAATAATATTTCAAGTGATTTGGTGTAAGAATATCATCTGAATTGACAAAATACAATTAACATTTGACATTTTTGTACCTTTCATGTTTATAATGCGTCACATTTATAATACTTTTTTTGTCATGTCAAACTGAAATCCATCCAGACGTCTGTCTTGCCTTGTGAAGTGAAACATGAGCTTTTAAACGTTCTCTACAATACGGTGCATATTAAAAGTGCAATAATGTATATAAAATGGCTCTCTATCTCAGGGTTATCATGGTTAGATCTTGCACAGCAGTTTCCACAGCAAAATGTCCATATCAAATAAAAGCTCTACAAAAATGCTTGTCAGAAGTGAGTTCCCATGTGAGTCCAAAAGTGCGCTAACGTCATCTCTAAATGTGAGCGATGTGATTCGATAAGCAGAGTTTAAGTTTGTCCACCACTAGTGGGGTTTTCAGAATGTGACAGCACCTCAATATCCAGACACAGCTTTGGCTAGAAAAGAGATAAAGAGTAAGAGATGTCAAATGTAAAGAAACAAAGCGAAACAAATAACATAATACACTTAAGGGGGAAAAAAGGGACCCACAAATAAGGGTGTACTAAAGTAACACATTTGTCAATGTGCTAAAAAGGAAAAAAAAAAGTTACAGATGAAACCCATATTTTGCAATTACTTAGTCTGTTAAACTCAACTGCTTTTTTTTTCCTTTTAAAAAAAAATAAAAATAAAAAAAATAACATAAGCATTACCTTCAGGGGCGGATCTACCGGGGTGGAAAAATCATTTCCACCCACATTTATCCCAGTATAAAATATAAATTTACATCGCATTTTCTGTACCGCATTTTAGTCGCTGCACTTTAATGTGATGACAAAAAAATATCAACAAGCACTGTGCAGTCAACTTCCTTAACAGATATGACTCTTATGGTTCTTTTTCATCCACTTTCAGCGTGGATATATTTGACATTTGACAAAATAAAATGAAACCAATAAGTAGATCCCGATCGCAGAAACTAATAGCAGAGTTAGGTCTACAGTAGTTTTAACTAGATTTACATTTTTGAAAGACAGGTTTTAAATTGGCTTGACAAGGTCTTTTCTTAAAACAGTTTGAGGAGGATACACTCTTAGAAAAATGGGTTCATTGGGGTTCTATATATAAAGCATAGGGTTCTTTACTCAACTCCAAATAACCTTTTATGCTAAAAAAGGTTCCATAATGACAAGAAAGAACCCTTTTGGCACAAAGGTTTCTATAGGCTATTACTCATTCATATATTACATTATTCTGCAACATTTTGTAGTGGTAATTAAATTATTGTTTATTAAACTGATGAATTAACTTAATATCACATTTTAATCATGCTGATTTTTGGAGGAGAAATAACAAAATGGCATCTTTGTTTGATATTGATTAACTACATAAAATGATATAAATATATACATTTTCTAACCCCCATATCTTGAATTTTGTGATCATTCACATGCATTCATAAATACATTTTAAGGTCTTGATGTTTGTCAATAATATGAAATATTTAATCCGGAAAGGACAAAACAAATGATAATGAATGAACCCAAAAGGTTCCATATAGAACCTTTTTCCTGGTTAAAAAGAACCCTAAAGGGTTCTTATTATTGAACCCTTAAAAAGGTTCTGTATAGAACCTTTTAGGGGTTCCAAATACAGAGCACTGATAGAACATTTTAAGGTTCCTTTAAGGTTCCTATACAGAACCTTTTCTTCTAAGAGTGTAGACAATTAGATTTGTGTTCTGGGTTGTGGTTCAACTGTTGCTTGCTAAGTAGTTGATATGCAGTTGAGGTTCTGGGTGACCTTCTGTAATGCCCACCACATGCAGACATTTCCCCCTCTGTTAAGAAGTCTCAGATCTTTGATATTTAATGAGCTCAGGGACATTTAGAAAGTGTTGATGTGTTCTTAGTGCCCTGGATATTGATATTTTGTTTTTGTTGGGGTCCGAGCACCAAAGTTGATTTGGATACCCAGTGAATTTACGATGCCAACTACAAATTCTAAACTATCAGCCATTTCAACTGAAAGAGGAAGGTTGTGATATTAATGTCGTCCATAGAGAATAAGGATTATTAGAATAAGGATTATTTTAAGCCTAATGATTTTGATGACATCAGTTTTCATTACTTAAAATGGAAAGAAATCCATTGATTTAGTTCATTTGTATAACTTACACATTTTGAAATCTGTTAAATGCATATATATTTAACTTTTATAGGCCTCAATAAAAAAAGTTGTGAGACATGATTAAATATTGCTTCCCATTTAAAATGAAAGAACAATTGTATTTATCCTTTTCAAGATATTCACTTTCATTTGAAATTGTCCTGTGACATCTTATGACATGTGATTAATCTAAATTGAAATGTTAAATAAGTCCACACAACCACATATATAATGATCACGTGCCTTACAACAGCTGTATTTAAAGATGTATTTTTACTTCTTGTTTAATCTAAATATGAGAGTGATTTCCTTCGACAGTAAGTTGCCGTTTTTTTTTTTTTTTTTTTTTTTTAATGTGCGCTGCTGTAACCTGATTCATCAAACCCTAACTTTCAGTGAAAATTCAACTTTTCTGTAAAAACAACATCAGATTCATTCTACTTGTACTGCTGATCATACACATGGTCCATTGGTGATTGGACCCTAATGATTGCCTTTTGTGGTCATATTTTGATTTTTAACACTAGTAGATGTAGTACAGATGATATAGTATAATTTAAGTATACACTGTACAGTAGATCATTGAATGCTTGTTCGCTTTGGTGTTGCCACCCCTCACAGTCCTCTTGCCACCCTATAAATCATTTTCTAGATCCGCCCCTGATTACCTTTCAAAATAGCAGACAGGAACACACTCTCCACTCTCCTACTTTCAGTGCAGCATATTACATAAAGACAATGTTGAGCTAAACACGCTTCAAACATGCATGTGCATGACATGCATCATGCAGCTCAATTTCATTCGAATGCTGCTGAAACAGCAGAATAACACAGGCAGCTCAGGCATTGAGTGATTAAATGGACTGGCTAATAAACATATAAAATGTACAGCTATGAGGCGACTCGAATCTCTCGTACAGTATAATCATGGTGCGGTCCACAAATAACTATAAAACTGGGTTTATGACTTAAAAAAATTAAGATTAAAAAAAAAATGGTCTGAAACAGGAGATTTTTAACCTTCAGAAAAGTTTATCGTTAACCTAATATTTAGAATATTAATAGACTGTCAGTTTAGGGACCATTAAAATTAAGTGTTAGCAGTTAGCAGACAGTCTACTTACTATAATATTTATAAGTCAACTAATTCCACTAACCCCCTAATCCTATACCAAAGCTACTAATAGTTAGTGAACGGGGGTATTGCTATATGGTAAAATGCTCTTTTTTATGCTAGGTTAATTTAATTGTTAGATAATAGTTTATGTAATAGTTCTCATTGGAAACAACAAGATATTTGAGCCTTTATCACCTTAAAAAAAGTAGTGGGACACAAAAGTGTACTGTATTTGTGGACTGTGTAAATAAAACAGCTCACGGCAGGCATATGTCAAATGAGAAGGCATGGCGATGCACTGATTTAGGGCATGCTGGGAAGAAGCAGAAAACACAAAGCAGGTGAAAGTGGAACAAACATAGTGAGTCATTCACACTTTTTCATGCACTGAAAAAGCTTTTTAAAGAAAAGCACATCTAAAGTACTTCTAAATTTGTTAACGCTTTAGATTACAGCCTGGAAAGTACAGCGTAATTTTACAGCTTAACTTTTGGTAATTTGTACCTGTAACGTACTTAAAATATAAGTATTAGGGAACAATATTTTAAATTTGGGGAATAAAGGGGTAGTGTAAGTATTATAGAACTAAGAGGTACTTATTCTACTATTATGATATAACAATCTTACATTTGGGAGCAATTTAGCGAGAACATACACTGCGTATCTTTTTGAAATAATGGTGAACCAGTACATTCTGTACATATCTATGCATTTATTAAGTAATCTTTTTAACAAAAGTCCAGTGAAACGAAAACTATTGCAACATTTACTTAAATATTGGGGAAAGATACTCTTGTTTTATGTAGTGGTGCTCGGTACCCTCTTGTTCCATGTAGTTACAGGGTAAGCAAAATAAAAATGCATACACACAACCTTATTTCACTGACTCGGAAACCTTTATTTATTATACAAGCACCACTTGTCATTGTCATTTTTAAAAAGCCGATACATTATATATTGGTACACAATTATTACAAAAAAGTATGCAGTGCATGTTCTCGCTAAAATGCTCCCAAATGTAAGATTGTTAATAGTAGAATAAGTACCCCTTAGCTCTACACTCTCTTATCTTGAATCAGTCGGCCCATTCTCCTCTGACCTCTAGCATCAACAAGGAATTTTCGCCCACAGGACTGCTGCATACTGGATGTTTTTCCCTTTTCACACCATTCTTTGTAAACCATAGAAATGGTTGTGCGTGAAAATCCCAGTAACTGAGCAGATTGTGAAATATTCAGACCGGCCCGTCTGGCACCAACAACCATGCCACACTCAAAATTGCTTAAATCACCTTTCTTTCCCATTCTGACATTCAGTTTGGAGTTCAGGAGATTGTCTTGACCAGGACCATGCCCATAAATGCATTGAAGCAACTGCCATGTGATTGGTTGATTAGATAATTGCATTAATGAGAAACTGAACAGGTACATATACTGTAGGTACATTATAATTACCGCAAGTTACACTGTAAATTCCTCTTAATTGCACAGTATTTTCCAGGCTGTAATCCAAAGCATTACCCTAAAGTTTTTACAAAACCCTGACTGCCATTCTGTTCTTTATTTCAGTCACAGACATTAAAATGGCGAAGCTCTTTGCAGATGGCAAAGCAAGTGTTGTTTGGCAACACAACGATAAGTGCTGCCTCTGTGATTCCCAGAGTCTTTGTTAATTACAAACATTTCACAAGACAGCATTTGTTTATGGCATTCTAGGCTTATCAGTACACAAAAAGCCAATTTGCACACAATTTACACACCTCTCTATCTCCAGATGTGGAGGCAGTTGTTAGAGGGGGGCCAATCTACACTACTCATGAAGTTACTCGTACAGCACAAGCCTTGATGAAGCACAATCATGCAGCATGCAGACAAAAAAGGTGTCAAAAAACACACACGGAAAAATTAGCAAAAGCACATTAGCGTGCTAAGCGGTTAGTTCTTACTTTGTTCTTTGTTTGCTCTGATTAGACAAAGGTGTAGTGAAATCCATTGCTCAGGGGAGGGGGAGCAGACTGAGCCGTAGAGACGGCAGCAGGAGTGGGGGGAGGAAGAGGAGGAGGTGGAGGAGGTTGAGGGAGTGAGGTGGGACTGTTAACCGGCGGTGAGGCTAAAGCAGAAACAGGAACAGAGGGGTGTACAGTAGTAACAGAGAGAGCTAGTGACACAGTTAACTGCTGCTACATAATACAAACAGCTTTTTGTAGGTACAAAAGACTGGTCTGAGGTCATCAACTTGGTCAAACTTAAAATGATAGTTCATCCCAAAAAAAATTCCTCATTTACTCACCTTCCTGTCATTCCAAACCTGTATGACTTCCATTCTACCAATGTGTAACGCAAAGGGGGACCTTTTAAACAATGAGCTGTACTGGTTGCTCTTGCTTTCAAAAAGGAAGTAAAAAGCACAATAAATGATCATAAAAATGGCCTGTATGATATACAAGCTTTATACAAAGTCTTTTGAAGCCATACAATGACTTCATGTGAAGAACAGTTTATTGATTTTTCTGAAAATCTTCTGCAGTAACGGTCAATGGCACATTCATGAGAGAACAATTTGTGTTAGATTTAGCCTACTTAAAAATAACTAAAAACAAGAATTAATACTTTTATTCAGCAAGGATGCATTAAAATAATCAAACGCGACAAAAAAAGTATTTTACATTATTGTTACAAATATTTCCGTTTCTATTTCAATTTTCAAATAAATGCTGTTTGTCGGAACTTTATTTAAAGAATTATTAAAAAAAAAAAATTAATTGGATTTCCACAAAAATATTAAGCAGCACAGCTAATAAGATAATAACATAATAAGAATGTTTCTAGAGCACCAATTCAGCATATAAGAATGATTTCTGTGCCATCAGAGGAATAAATTACATTAAAATATATTAAAAATGTTATTTTAAATTATAAAAAGAAAAAAAATGTAACCTTTTTACAGTATTTTGTATTTATGATCAAATAAATACAGCTGTGGTGAACATATGAGACTTAAAAAAAAAATAAAAATTCTTACTGATCACAAACTTGTATTTTCAGTTCACCAAACTGAACGATCTGGTTCTCGAGTTCAACTCACTGCAGTGGTTAACAGAATATTCTCACGTTTCGGTCATCTAAATCCAAAAGATTAGGAATATAGCACACAAGTCTCATTACGGACCACTGACAGTGCTTTTGAAACCTTTTTAAAACATGAAATCCCAAGTGCTCATAGGCACTAACTCCTCCTTTTGGTTCCAAGTTAGAAATAAAGTCATATAGGTTTGAAACGATATTAGGGTGAGTACATTTACATGTTTGGCAAATTATTCCTTTAACCAAGGTAGTCTACCAGCTTTAACCAGGTTGACCTTGGCCCCTCTAGCTGGTAGCCCACCATTGGACCAGTTGGTAGCAGTTTTAGCAAAAAATGTTGATAGAACAGACATGACATAAAACAATGTTGCAAAGAGGGTTAGTGGAACCAGGCGATGTCACAAGCCAACACGTGTTGCGCTCACGTGTTGCACTACAATATGCTAAGAGAATGCATTGTAAATATGAAAAGTTGAGAAAACTTGAGGCAACCAGCTTCAGGACTTTGAGTACTCAACTTATGAAAAATGATTGTATCAACTTAAAGTTGGCCAAACAATATAATACGTTTTGTAAATTCAAAATGAATAATGTGTTTTCTTGTGGATCCCAAGTTTTACATTACATTAAGCTGATCATTAATATTACACAAGTAGTTTGTTGTGTCAATTTGATGAGCAAACTGAAAAGGTTATACTCCTACTATACAGGGTTATATACACCGAAACAAGTCGTACTCATTGAAATGGAAGAAACTTCAACATTTTTGTACAACAAATAGTTAAAAACACCAAATAAAGCTAACGCAACTATTATTTCTGAAAAACAAACATTTTTGTTATCACATATTTCAACTAAAAACACAATTATTCCAGTGCATCATTAGTGATCAAACTGAGCATGCTCAGGAGCCTGTTAATTGGACTCTCACAAGTCACAACCAAACTTGACATTGTAAGTTCTGTGTCACTTTTTCTACATTCATTAGTTCATTCAACTTTTAAAGCTACACTATGTATCTCTTTTAGTTTATTCTTATCTAATAACACTTAGTTCTTTCAAAAATATATGTGCTCATTAATGTATATTTACTTCGTTCAAGTAATAAAGTATTCTCGTGAGTGTATAATATGCCATTGAAAATACATACGGGTAAGGGGTTCTAATGTCGGTCGCCATGTTGCCCCTCCATCTTCAAAGTACATTAGCCAAAGAGGGACATACAATTCAATACATTAATTCAAGCTTCGTCTTTCACGTTTACGTTTGAGTTAACACTCATGGACGAGGTCGAACTGGAAGCCATGTTAGTCTTGGACTACATTGGCCACCGTAGGAGTTAAAACGAAATCGGAATTGAGAGGAACAGAAACTAATATTCACTGGATGGTCATATACCTTTTCACCACTAGATGGGGAAAAAAACACACAGTGTAGCTTTAAAATAAAGTTTGTCTCAAAAAATAAAGTGTTTTAAGGCCACAGCTCTGACTACTTTAGACTTTACTCAAAATAAACGAACAATGATGTGCAGAAGCTGATCAAAACCCAGACCTGCCTTCACAGACGAGGAATTCTGACACGTTCTCCAATGATAATTGTTGACTACGCCATACCGCCTTACACATTATGATCCATCACGTCAGGACGAATTGACTGCAAATCTATGTGACTAAGAGAGACAGGCTGCTCTCTGTCTGAAGGTTAGACCTGGGAGAGTGAGTGAGGCCTCTGTAAGAACTAAAGATGAAACGATGGTGTGCTTTTATGCCATTTCAGAAAGATGTTCAAAGTGCTGCCACGGGATGCAGAGTGAACAAGCCCCAGTGCATATTCAACTGGGTCATTGATCGGCTCGGAAAAAATGGCCTCATCAAGAGATTCCTCCCAGCCTGAAAGATCTGACATGTCTCCCAATTAGCAAGCATCTTTACTCGTCAGATCTGCGCTAATAAGGAATAATGTTCAGTTATTAACGTGGCGGTTGATAGGCTTGGCTTTGCTCTTTCTTCTTCCTCATCACGCCTGCATTACCGATGTTTTGAAACGGGGTGGACCGTTTCTCAGAGCGTTCACGGTTATTCCGTAACTTGTCAGAGTGACGGTTTAGGAAGTTTTATTGGCACTGTCAGATTAGAATTACAAATAACTGTTTCTGAAGGGTTTTCTTCACATTTACCTTGATCTTTTCAGAGTATTTGAACTGTCAAGGTGTACTGCAGACCATTTCTGAATTGAATCTATTCAAATGGAGCTCTGGCAGTCATACAAGTGTGAAATGATTGTATGGTTTTAAGGGCTTCTCATTCATCTTCCTTAGCCTATCTTAACACACACACACACACACACTGTGTACTCCCTGTCCTTGTACTTGCCATTTAACATGATTTGTGCTTTTCACTGTAAGTAATTACTGCTAAAAACATAAATGTACAGTCTGTGATTTTGACTAATGAATGCCATGTAAAATACAGAGTGTGTTTGCATACAAGATACAAGTAATTTGAGGAGATCCATTCTCTGTGCAGAACAGTAATCCTCCTGGTTAGTTTACCTGCCACTTGTTTGCTCTTGAGTGAGGCCTCTGATGCTAAGGCATAGGACATGGTGATGATCCTCTCCTGCTCTTGTAGAGCAGAGTCTATGTCTGGAAGCACTGGCTTGTCTACTGCCGCTGGAGGAGGTATATTCTGAACACTTATGTACACACAGACACAAAAAAAAAAAAACAGGTACACCAGAATGAACTCAAATTCAGAATGAATTTTTCTCAGCATCAGCAAGGATTGAATTGATCAAAAGGCACAGTAAAGATATGCATAAGATTTCTATTTAAAATAAATACAGTTCTTTTTGAACTTTCTATTCATCAATGAATCGTGAAAAAAAAAAATCACACAAAAATATTAAGCAGCACAAGTGTTTTACACACTGATAATAAAAAATAAGTTGTAAGGAACACTATATCGAGCCTAACATTTAGTTTAAACTTAAAATCCTTCGTTTTACTTGAGTTTTCCCCTATTAAATATAGTCATGCAGCAGCTCTTTTGCCACTCAGTCCAGCTGAGGGGGCGTGTTCCAGCAGGAAAGTGACGTCAATGCATACCATCTATATAACGTCAAGAAAACATCTATAAAGATGACTGTGTTAAATGAGACTGATCAGTACCTAGACTTAGCCAGGATGCTCTTGATTCGTTCCACTTTACGATGCCGGGCCTCCATCTCCTGAGGGCTGAGGGGCTCTTCGGGATCCATGTCCACATAGCGCTCGGGGATGGCCACCTTTTGAGGCTTTGACAGCTATACAGGCATTGAAACCAAACATTCACCATCAATCACCTTAATCTGAAATCTTTTGTCCATACTTTTATTTGTAATATTTTCTTTTACTTTATTCATTTTTCAAAAAACACCTAACTTTATGTATAATATGAAACTGTAAAAGGCTAAAATAATGAAACTTTAACATTCAAGTGTACTTTGCAACGATTACTGAGATTGCCCTTTAATTAAAGTCAGGATAGTTCAACAAAAAATTCTGCAGTACTTCGTAGCATTTATTCATTTAGCTGACGCTTTTATTCAAAGCGACTTACAATTGCTATATACTGTATATGTTTGGAACAAGATACAGAGGATGCACACTGCCGAGCCGATGGGTGGAGCTTGACGTTCAAACCACACCCAAATTCTACCCATTACCCTATCGTTAAACATAACTCCAGCCATTAGGTCCATGGAGGTGGAGCTGGACATCATGCGGCTCTGCAGTGAGCACCACTTGCATTTTAACGGACTCAACATTCACTTTTTGTACATACAACACAAGTGCATGGTTAAACAAGAGCATTTTCTGATTCACACAAGGAGGAAATCATGTCAGAATTGTCATTTTTAGGGGATTTCTCCTTATAGTAGTATAGTTACCTCTTTGCTGAGGTCCAACTGGTAGTCCAGAGGCTCCAGATCCAACTCTCTCATTGGTGTGCTACTCAGGGTAAGCCATTCGTCTGAGTGAGAGCGCTCTCTCTCTCTGTGTTCGACTGGTCTCTCCTCACCCTGCACGGCCCGCTCCAGTAGCTGCAAATCAAAGTCTTGCTCTCTTCTCCACTGAAGGCACACAAACACACAGAGCCCTGAATCTAGACCTTACACACATCCAACAAAAAAAAGCAAAAAAACTCAAGAGTTCTTAACTATGGAGAAAGGATTTTTCTCTGAACCTTAGACACTATTAAAGCTAAAATGACCTTTGTGCTCCACATATCAGTTTACATCCAACATTCATTCTTTACATGAAAAGTTTAAAGAGGGGGGCCCTGAACAAAAACAACACACACAACTTGGTTTAAACTGCAACCATGAGCATAATTATGTTGTCCCAGTGCGCTCCTGTACCTCTGTACCATGTAAAAGTGATTGCGTCTGAAGTGTCACATGTTCAAGCTCTCAAACCGTAGCGCACAACACTCCTGCAGACCAAGAAAAAATGCAATAAAAAGCTCCATCTGCGACTTCATTTACATGCTTCATTCCCAGGCTTTATTGTGCTTACTGGAAAGAAAATAAATCAGTGTGTCGTGAAATAAACTGCGGTTTAACATTCACAGTTGACAGAAAAAGAACAATTACCTCCTTTTGCTTTTTTACTAGCAAAGTGTTTATTTTCCTGTGCAAAAATCTTCAAAAAAACACAGAGGAAATTGCTGTGCAATTGATTTTCTCTTTGCAAATTATGCTACAATTCGCTGTTATATTATTATGATGACCATACAAGTGATTAAAAACCATGTTCAGTAAGTAGTACAATTATAAACAACTCATTCATATAATCACCCAGGCCAATACATTTTGAGTAAAATTATAAAATTATTACAAAAATAAAACAACAAAAGCCAGGGTAAGTTAAACCAGCTCTGGTTTTGTTAAATTAAATTATATATTTCTTTTAAATCAAAAAACAAAATACGATCATTTATTCTGTACAAAGAAGGCCATAACTTGCCTCAAGTCAGACCCAAATTGCATGAAAAAATATATATTTTGCGGGTTTGGGAAGAGTTGTTATTAGAAAGCCGGATGTGAAAAGGGAAATTTGATGAAATTAGTATAAAACAAAAAAAAATTTATGAGTGAGGTAAGCACAATATAGTCTGGTTTCACACTTTAGTTATGCTATAATTATTATGGCTGAGTGATGAACTGCTAAAAGGCTTGAGAGCTTGTTGTGCTTGAAATGTAGTTTAGTATATGAGTCCACTAATACAGCAGACATTGTTTCCCATAACTTTGAGCATTGAGTTATTGTTATAGAGGTTAAAAGAGCATTTTGATGTTAGTGCTACCTTTGGCCTTTTCATACACCCCCCAAGTAAAAGCACACTACTTTGATTCACAATTCCAGATTAACTGCTCCTTTGAGATCCACATCCCAAGTTTAAAATTAAACACTCATATGAGCCATTAAAACATTTTGAACCTGTAATGAGAGTCAATAGCACATCATTTTTCATTTATAATCCTCTAAACACATTAGTCCATCTCTTTCCTTGGCAAATAGTATAACTCCCATCTGTCCTTATTCTGTCCCAAAATCTCTCCCGTCTCCTTCAGTAACACCTCCCACGAACCCACGTAACTGCGTCAGACACAACTAGGGTAAAATGCTGATCGCATTAACGCAAAATCTTACAGTTCTCCATCAAAACAGTGTAAAAAGCTGAATGTACATTTATGTCAGGGTGATAATCCTCTCTGGAAGAAAACATATCATTGTGCTCTAACGTACTGATCCCAGGTCTGCAGACACGGGTCTGGATGCAGAGGAGGAGGAGCGAGATGTGGAGGACTGGCGCTCGCCCTGGCTGAGCGTTCTCTTGCGCTCCCGTACGAGAGCCTTTTGGTGACGCTTCATCCTCTCCAACTGCTCTTCGGCGCTCATGCGTCCGCGCTGCTGCACGATCTCCCCAGAGTACAGCCGCTCCAAGGCACTCTTTGGTCTCTCCTAGGAGACACCAGAGGATTTGTTAATAATGCTGAAAGAAAACGGACCAAAGCAACAGCGGGGAGAGAAACATGCATCACTGTTTCCTCAAAAATATTAAACAGCGTTTTCAATATTGATAATATGAAATGTTTATTGAGCAGCAAATCAGCATATTAGAATGATTTCTGAAGGATCATGTTACTGAAAATTCAGCTTCGCCATCGCAAGCAGTAGTAAAAATTGGTAATAAATTGTAATGTTTCAGAATATTATTGTTTCTACTGTGTTTTTGATCAAATCAATGCAGCCTTGGTGAATAAAACAAACTCCTTTCCTTTCAAACAAAACTTTTTAACAAAAGTGTATATTTAATCACAATGTATTATATACTGTATTTTGGAGACAGTTTAATTGACTTTGTATGATGTGTTGTTAATAATGTGTGAACAGTCAGTCAGAAAGGGAGAGTGAGAAAAAAAAAAACTAAATAAATCAATCATTTTCTGCATGAAACCATCCGGATTGGAGACACGCACTGTGTTCACAGTCTGAATGGCAACACTACGGCAGTAAACTCATTCGTAAAGTACAGTCTGGCTCAAGCCCACACTGGCTGCTTTTATTTCATGTGCTCAGCAGTTTTTACTTCTGCTGCATCTAATCAACATGCCAAAGCAAACTATGAGAGACCCTTTATGTCTATCTGCCTCTCAATAGACACTTTCAGGACTTGTTTAGCTTCCTACCTTCAAGCTTGTGGTGGTGAGTCCTCTTCTAAGGGTGACGAACGATGAAATGTTTGATGACTGGTTCAGTCTTGAAGATGAGCTGGTCAAACCTAACAGAAGTTGGACTGGATTAGACAAATCTTTCAGACCATCTCAAATTCTGAGCTGAGAGATCATACTTTTAAACATCAAACATCACTGACCACGAGTAACCCGAGTCTTCACATTTACATTCACACTTGGTACGCAATTAGGCAAGCGTGTTTCTCTTTAGCTATGGGCACTTTTGTCGCTGTGGACACTATTAAAGCACAATTGTTTTTAGTAGTTTTAATTTGCCTGCTAACAATGTCCAACAGTATTCAAAAGTTTGGGGTTGGTGATATTTGTAATATTTAAAAAAAATACTTTTATGTTCACCCAGGCTGCATTTATTTGGTCAAAAATAAAATAAAAATGGTAACATTGGGATATATTAGAGCAAATTAAGGTAACTATTTTCTATTTTTAAATTTAATGTTATTCCTGTGATGGTAAAGTGTCTCATGATCCTTCAAAAAATCATTCTAATATGCTGATTTGATGCTAAAGAAACATTTCTTATTATTATCAATGTTGCAAAAAAGTTGTGCTGCTTAATATTTTTGTGGAAACCATTATTCTTTTATCCTCCATTGTGGAAACCATTATTCTGTGGATTATTTTCGAAAGGATTCTTTGATAAACAGAGAGTTCAAAAGAGCTTTTGTTTGAAATAGAAATGATTTGAAATCAATTTAATGCATCCTTACTGTATAAAAGTACTAATATCTTTAAAAAAGAATCTTACTAACCCCAAACTTCTGAAAGGTAGTATCGCTGTATCAAAGGAAAATTCTATAATTTTTTTTCTGAAAGTCATGCACATTTTCACCTCAATATAATTTCTCATCACATCTCAAATTACATATTGTGTTTAACAGCATTCTTTGAAGAAAATGATGGTGGTGGAGATCATATTGTTCACCTACTTGGCTCTTTCACAGTTTGCAATGTTAAGACTAAGTTCACATTTACAGGATCTTATGTAGCCTAAACGCATTCATTAATATTTCCACACTTGCCGAATTTGTTGAAATTCTCCAAATGGGAATTATGGAAGATGGGAAGCACCTGCACTGGCTATAAAGCAAATATACATTATAATTAATTAGTAGTTAATAATTATTAATATTAATTGCGGATTGTTTTCACATCACCAATGACCTGTACTATGGTTTACATGAACCAAACCTCACATTCCCTTTTCAGCGAGTGTGGTAACCTTGTGAACAGGTCTGTGTATACCTCTGTTTGGTAGAGTTTGGTAGCCACTGTCACGGCTCAAGCCCCCAATTTGTCCACCAACTGCCAGCAGTTCAGGCTCACTGAGGAATGCCCGGATCTCAACCTACAGTCCCACAAGAATAGAGCTCAGAACTATAATAACATTTAACCACTAACACCAATGCGAGTGCCATTGAGTGTCACAAACCTTATGATCTCCGTTAGTGTACTGCCCGATCTCACGGTCACGTTTCCGCTCATCAGACTGTCGTTTCAGGCCCCGGACTGATGTGTGGCGGATGACGGAGGTCTCTTTGGGGAGAGGGGGCACAGCTGGGGGGTGTTCATCTGGGCTGTAGAGGTGAGGCAGGGGGGGTCTGGGTGGAGCATCTTCCTCAAGCTGCATATGTAAACATAAGCATCCATAAATAAAGACAAATAGACAAAAATAGCATCTTGATTACCTAGTTTCACTCACTCACCCGTTTTTGCTTGTGGGCTGGGTTTGAGAGCTGCAGGGGCTGCTGGGTAGTCTGCACCGGGCTGAGATGGGGACTGGACTGAGCAGCTTTCAGTTCACCCATGGATGGAGTGAAGAGTGAAGGCACTGCGGACAATGACGCCGAAGGCACGAGCTTCCTCTCTGGGACACGCAAATATCCCAAACGTCGACATCACAAAGCAAAAAAAACAACAACAAAAAACACATGTATGATTATCAGTAGCATTTGTTCACAGTAAGATGAACTGTGGTGATGTTTGACCTCAGTACCTCGGTCTGTGCTCCAGTGCATGGGAGTGACGGCAGGCAGGGGCCCGCTCTCACCTGGATTAAGCACAGAGTCAATGGTCACTCTGTAGTTGGCTTTGCTGGAGCTCAGGCCTGCAAGCACGTCCTCGATCCGCCACAGCTCCTTCCTTAGCTGAGATTTCTCCTGCTGCACAGTAGCACAGAGCACAATCCAACAATTAAACAGAATAAACGGAATAAAAGAGTAAATATAAGCCTCAAACAGGACAGAATAGAATACAAGTGTGCATACTTCTGTACATAATTATATGCATTACATTTATTTAAATAATAAAACTGAATTTATTATTTGATATGCAAATTTACACACAAATTAAGCTTATCTGAACAGAAAAATGCACATATATATATATATATACTGTATATATATATAAAACAATGATATCATAATCAGAATATATAAATGCTATATGCATATACTATTGAAAATGAGTGTCTTTCAGTATTCAGATCATATAATATAAAAACATAATATATAATATAATATAATATAATATAATATAATATAGGTAACACTTTACAATAAGGTTTATTAGTTAACATTAGTTAACTACATTAGTTAACATGTATTAAGAACGAACAATACTTATTCAGCATTGATTAATCTTAATTAATATTAATTCCAGCATTTACTAATACATTATTAAAATCAAAGGTTGTATTAGTTAACATTAGTTAATGCGCTGTGAACTAACATGAACGCACAATGAACAGCTGTATTTATATTAACTAACATTAACAAAGATTAATAAACACTGTAACTAATGCATTGCTCATCGTTAGTTAATGCATTTACTAATGTTAACTAATGAACCTTATTGTAAAGTGTTACCATAATATATTTTCAACAGAAACAGATGAAAAATCTAAATGAACCAACAGCTTAAAAATGTAATATATGATATGATAGAATAGAATTAGAATAGAATAGAATATATTTCTCACTGCTGTGATCACTGTTAAAAAAAATATGACCCTGAGGGCTTGTCTTTGATTTTCTAAGAGGCAAATTTAGAGCTCAAAGGGCCACTGAAGAAAAGATAGGATTTTCTCTTATTTGTATTTTCAGAAGAAGCCATAATTTATTGACTCTGTCTGTGTGCGCTCTCACACAAACACTTGAGAAATCAATAATCTTACACACGGTATGCCTTGTTCTTAAGACTCTATCACGCTGATCAAAAACTAACATTAGATCTTCACTCCGCCTATGAGAGCTCCATATCTCTTTCATTACTTTGTTCTTTCTCTATCAATTACCGGACTGAGAGGTGCATGCTGAATAGAAAAGGAGACACGGTTTAACATCTTTTGATACATTTTGCTCAAACAGTATTGATACTTTAGTTTGGAAGCATGCATTAAAGGGATAAAAGCTGAAATACAATACAACCTCTGTCCTTCATTTACATTTTGAAAAGAATTAAATCAGCCTGGTGTCATGTTCCTCTGGGTCTGACCTGAGAGAGAGCACTGTGGGTCATCTGGTCTTGAAGGACTGAACGCAGTCTGTCCACATCTCTCTCTAAGAGGTTGTATTCTGCCCAAGCGTTCTCCATCTCCTGTTTAACACGGAACAGAAGCAAGCCTCAATACTATTGCAATAAGCTGCAATTAGTATTGCATTGATATTCTTGAGTCTTTTGTCAGTGTATGGACACAGGTATGCGTCCTCACCGTGGACACCTGTGAGATGTCTGCCCTGATGTGGACTACATCCTCCCGTAACAGCTTCTGCTGATAGGCGATCTTCTCTGCATGGGCGGGCTGGTCCTGGTACTGTTCCATCTGCTGATGGGAAACATCCAGAACTGACTCGAGCTTGTCCTAGATAAGAAGTGAAACGGAAGGTGATGCAGATAAAGAAGTTACTGTAGAAAGAAGTAGCACTAGGGACCCGAAACATCAGGTTGGACACTAGGACACTGTGATTAATGAATTTGAAAACATTTAATTTAGGTCAAAATTTGCTTAAAGTAGTAACATCTAGAATTAAACCTAAAACCTGGTTATTTAAAGGGTTAGTTCACCCAAAAATGAAAATTAAGTCATTAATTACTCACCCCCATGCTGTACCAACCCCGTAAGACCTTCGTTCGTCTTCGGAACACAAATGAAGATATTTTTGATTAAATTTGAGAGCTGTATAACTACCACATTGGCTCCTAAGGGACTGCCTCTTGACGGCCCAGAAAGTCAATGAAGAAAATGTTTAAATATCCCAAGTGACTACCGTGGCTCAACTATATGTTTATCAAGCGACGCGAATACTTTTTGTGCGAAAAAACAAACAAAAATAACGAGTTTATTCGACTATTTCTTTTCTTCCTTGTAGGCCAGAACGAGAATTCCTTAGATTTCCACGACGCATGCGCGAGATTTGCGATCTGCTCACACCAGCTTAGATCGCAATTCTCGCGCATGCGTCGTGGAAATCTATAAGGAAGTCTCGTTCTGGCCTACAAGGAAGAAAATAAATAGTCGAATAAACTCGTTATTTTTGTTTGTTTTTTCGCACAAAAAGTATTCGCGTCGCTTGATAAACATATAGTTGAGCCACGGTAGTCACTTGGGATATTTAAACATTTTCTGCATTGACTTTTTGGGCCGTCAAGTGGCAGTCCCTTAGGAGCCAATGTGGTAGTTATACAGCTCTCAAATTTAATCAAAAATATCTTCATTTGTGTTCCGAAGACGAACGAAGGTCTTACGGGGTTGGTACAGCATGGGGGTGAGTAATTAATGACTTAATTTTCATTTTTGGGTGAACTAACCCTTTAATATGGCTGAATCAATCTGAGGTTATAACAGCATAAGTCATTTTAAAGGCTTAGATCAAGTAGAAATAGATCTTAGTTAACAATTGTTAACAATACTGTTATATTTTTTAAAAGGTTTTTCAATCAAGTCACTTTTCGCTCAATATTCCTTAATATATTAATGGAAACCATGACATTTTGTTTCTTTCAAGAATAGAAAGTTCAAAAGAACAGCATAGAAATATCCAACTTTTGTAACATTATTTTGTAATAAATATTATAAATGTATTTACTTTAATGTATACATTTGTATTTTAATAAAAGTAAACATTTCTTAAAAACAAAATCTTACTGGCCTGAAACTTTTGAACGGTAGTGTATAAAGTTGATATTGTGTAACACAACTGACTATCCAGAATTTAGATGAGAAAAAGCACCTTATCTTCTTTGAGTGTGCGTATACTGGCCTCCAGCTCCTGTAGGATCTTGTCTTGCTCACATAACCTACTAAGCTTAACCTGGGGAGACAATCACAAACAGCAATCTGAACTGAATCCATTAAAGTATACAAACATATCAAAAAGAGGGCCGACGGAAAACATTCTTCCGCTATTCCATATTCAACATTTTCCACTATTGAAGATATTCATTAGCATAAACTCCAAGCACCCAAGACAATTTTGGTGTCATTATTTGCAGAAACAAACAGCATTTTCTCAGTGAAAAATGGGTTACGGGGTACGTGCGCGCGTGCGAGAGAGACGGGAGCTGCAGAAGTGTCTTGTTTACGGTCTTCTTCACACTGCCTGTTTATTCTCCACTCTGTTTATCATTCCCTCCAATTAATTATTAAGCTGTTATTATTTTACCGCCATATACTGTTGTTTTAACAACATTAAATATTCATCACACGGATAAATCCACCAACAAAATTCGTATAAATTGTTAAACCGAAACAATGTTAATGATGAAAAGCCAGGACTTCCAGATTATTTATCTCCAATAAACTGAAAAACAGCGAGAGCACTGGAATACAAAAATCAAACTGAAAAATTTACAAGCCCAAAGTATAAAACTCCCATTGCATGTATTTTTCCCTTTAAATTGAGCATTGAATATAAAAAACCCTCGTCAATAATTTCAATTTCTCCACGACACCGAGAGAGCTTGCTTCTCCCCACAGCGCGTACAAATTCAGGCTAGAGTAACAGCATTTTGTGAGACGCAAACAGAGAGAACCAAAGGGGAGGCAATGATCAGAAAGTGGGCATTAAAAAAAAGAAAGAAGAGAACTTACATCTATGTCACTTTCAGCTATTTTAACAGGCCGAGGTGGTCGATCTTTAAGAGAGTCGCGTCCAGTTACCTGTTGACAAAATGCAAAAGCTCATACACTTTCACCAACATCAAGACTATGTTGGCTGTAAGGTTGCATCGATCAAGCAACCAACAAGACTGCACATTCTATTGACAAAATGTTGCTGAAATCATGTAAACAAACTGTGCCGTGGCAAACCAAAAGAACAAGGCCGTAAAATCTCAAGATGAACAAAACGAACAAAATAAGCATAACAAAACAAACCAACACTGTTTTTGGAAGCTATGAGATGTGTTTACGAAGAAATAGCAAACTGGGGTATTTGGGGAGAGCCGCAACGATCCACCCAAAGCGCTGTTCTGTCTTTGGCAAAGTATCAATACTTTCATCGGCAGTGAACTTGACATGAACTCATGTGGGAGTGAATCATTTAGTGATAAACAAGGGTTAGCTAAAGGATACTGCATAAGTAAGAGCAGCTGTCAGTAAACATTCACTCATTAACAGAAAACCTCAAACTCTGCTTAATGTTTGTACTGAAATAATTCACATATTGGTCACAATTGCAATGCAATCTCTATGACAAACCCTCATCAGTGCAGTATTGATATTTTACCAAAAGAACAACAAAACAAAAAAAGCACATGCATATGAGTATGACTCTACAGATCATGTGCAATGCACACAACGATGGTCACATTTTGTGCACACGCCATCCTTACATTCAAACAGAACGCACTGTGTACCGAATAGATGAGAGGTTCAATACTTTTCATCTGTTTGAAATGAAGATAAAAAAGGGTTTCTGTGAACTGTAGGTATAAATTTAGGCATACATTGGAAATATACATTTGAAATGATCAATTAAAGCACTCCACTTCAAAGAGGGTCGGAAAAGTCAGTGACCATAAAGGTTGTGACAAGCGGAGAGACTCTATATAAGATATATAAAGGCTACTAGGGCTGCACGGTATATTGAATTGATCAAAATATTGCATATGTTCAAATCGTGATTTGCATATTGCAATGGCTTTATGAAAAATCTGGTGCATTTACAATGTGCATTACAATGTTATGATGAACTATATGCATTTCTCCATTGACTTTCTGATGATCAAACCCTTTCTAATGGATACAATTATTGACTACAGGAGGACTTAAAATTGCACACATCACATAATAGCATTATTTAACAAGTTACTGTACATCACATTTTTCTTCAATATCGTGCAGCCCTAAATGCGACTGATGCCACTGCACATACTGTACAGAAGGAAAGACAATTCAGAGTCAGATTCTAGCGTTCATCTGGCCTTCAATTGACAAACTCTCCTCCTGGACTCTTAACATTTGCAGACATCACTAGTCACTACATCCATGCATCCGCCAAGACTTTTATTGCTAAATTGCAGCATAAAATCAGATTTTAGCAATAAAAGCTTAAAATGACGCATTGCTCCACTCTCCACATCCTTCAGGGTTAAAGAGCAGAGCAGCCGTTACGGAGAATAAGGAAGGGGAATAAGAGTTTATGCCTTGAGGAGAGAGGGAGAAGATGGGTGGAGGAAGAAGGTGAAGGCAGGTCCACTAAAGCCCACCTTCAGGTCTAGATACTCCAGGTCCTTCTTCAGCTGGATGTAAGTGTCATCTGCCTTTAAGTGGGAAATGAAGAAAGAGGTCACATGACTCATGGCTTAGAGTGTGAGACTGATTTAAAATGCTGATACATAATAACTCAAGAGCATGTTATGGGTGATTGACCCTTTTTTTATTCCTATAATGACAACAAGCATCTTCAATTTGTTCTCAGGTTGATGCACTGTTGAAGGTGTGCCATAAGTTTATTGAATAAACAAATGATTTGTTTCTTCACTTTAAAGGTCTATACTTACTTAAAGGCAGGGTAGGTAGAAATTTTCTAAAAAACTTTTTCCCAAATTTGTTTGAACTGTCTATGTATACAAATAGACCCCTTTTCAGTTGGTAAACATGATGTTATTTTGTGGGCGGAGCTTAGGTGGAGGCAGAACGATCCCTCTGGCCGCTTCACTAACGCTAGTTAGCAAGTATTGTTAGCTTGTTTTTTTAACAATGACTGGAGAAAATCCGATTTTATCTTAATGTGGAAGGTCACTCAGTGTCCAGGACCGCGATTGTTATTTCCAAAAGTTATATTTAATGGACGGAACCAGATTGGCCGACACACGCTCACTCAATGCAAGGACGATCTGACAGGATAACGTTACGTTACCTCGGTTGAGTGGCCTGACTTCCTTCTACACCTACCTTATGGAGAAACCGATCGTAAAGAGAAACTGAGGGCATATAAATCTTTAGATGCCTATATGGTCCTGTACAAGACTTGTGTGTACGAACCGCAGCTCTGCCGAGCCAGCGCCGAGACGACGACAATGTAAAGAGTGACATTACAGTGCGATTTCAATGATGTGAATATTTTCTAGAAATAAGCATATTCATTTTTCATCAATTTTTGCACCAAACAACACAACAAGATGGCATTTTATAATAGTAACAATAATTTATTCTGTACCCGAATCTGTGCTGGTTTGTATTGGTCACCTCCAGTTTTGACTTTGTTTTGCCTCCAGCTAGATCCGTGACGTAACTGTGACGTCGGCGCAAAAGTCTATACATAATTAAAATGTAAGTACTCTGAAAAAGAAAGTAGACAAATCGAGTGTATTCCTCTCAGTGCTGCAATAAACACAGCTTATTATTTCCAACCGGGACGAAAGAAATGATTGGCTGACTGTCACTCTCCCTCGCTACAATGGCTACCAGCACTGCTGCGTAAGAGCAGCCTACATGCACGCACACGTTTGCTCGAGGAGTGAAGGAAGCTAGGGAGAATTACATTTATGGCAGAGAAAGAGCAATCAAAATTCCCAGTTACCTGCGTATACAGTCAGCGAAGGAAAACCAGGCAAAAAAGGAAAACAGTATTTGAAAAGGCTATGACCAAAAAGCCTTTGGATAAAGCAAGAAGTCAGACAAGAATCAATATCGGCGGGGCTTTTCAGCCATGGCGACAACTGACCACCAGGGGCTGCAAAGTTAACGCCAACAGTGCTTTCGTGGAAGCTCTTACATGTAAAACACCGTATATTTTATTAATCTTACATGAAATTCACCTTCATCACAGTGTAACTGATGGTAACAGGAAAACATGTTTCAATGCAACCTGTTTTTAGTTTAGATGTTACTAGCTCGTTACCGAATCAAACTCAATATATTTTAAACTTTACCATTACCAGTATTGATATGCTAGCTTGATAGTGAGTATTATCAACCATGTTAGTTGTTTATATTAGTAATGATAAAGTTAGGCATTTTTTATTACATGTGATTCTGAAATGATGTCACTACATGCACTGCTCCTCTTCGCAGCGCTGGCGTCCTCCAGCTGAGCGCGGTCGGTTTGTATACTTTCTTTTTCAGAGTACTCACATTTTAATTATGTATTGGTAAATATAGACACTTTAAACTATTTTTTTTTTAGAAAATTTCTACCTACCCCACCTTTAAAGCATGAATTTATGTGAAGACGTGATTTAAGAAAACATGAAATGGACCCCTTTTAAACAGAGTGCAAAAATCTGTGCGCAGTAAAGCATTTTATAACAATGCTGTAAATGTTGTAGAATACTAGTTAAGTTTTAATGTGCGACCCTGCAACCGACAGAGATCTAGAGTATGTTTATACTAATTTCTGAGTACCTTTCTGACACATTTCACATATAAAATTCCATATACACAAGTAAACCAGTGATGTTTTTTATATTTTCTGTTCATGGCAACATTCAATCATGTGAATGCAGGCAAGTCAACAAGCAACATGCTGTTAACATCTGAAAAGCAATCTGAGGATCCAAAATACAAGAGAGGAAGAAACTACAAAAAAAGTCCCCAAAAAAAAGCAAAATGCAGAGGAAAGGTTCTTCAAAAACACTAAACAGGCTGTTATGTCAAATTGTGCAGCCCAAGCTGTAACGCTCTACCGCAGACTCCATGCTAACGGAGAGCTAACACCAAACAAACGCAACCACAACTAGAACCAACAGCGCACAACTTTAAAGATGAGCACAGAATGGGGGTTAAGGAAAGGGGGGTATGATATGCTCAGGGTGGGTTGAGGGGGAAATGACCCTCTAACCTGCAAAATGGGGCCTGAGAGGCCGTTGTGCTGGTTCTGCAGGTGTGTGAATGTGTCGCTGTGCACGCTGGCCATCTTGGCCTGGTGTCTCCTGAGCTGGATGAGCAGCAGGGTCAACTCCTCCGGCTGCAGGACAGCGGGGAGACGGGAAAGAAAGCACTTCAGGAGGTGACCACCAGGGCAGCGGTGAGATGTTGTGAAATTTGGCCAATAGGAGTGGCGAAATGTAACTGCCAGGCTACAACGGCATATCTCAGATCACTTTCTCAAAGCTAGAAAGCAAAACGCTCCTCGTGGCCGAAATGTAATCTACCACGCACATCTTCCGTTTCCCTATGTTTCCAAGATCTGTTCTGTTCTTTATGGAAGTCTTACCGTTTTTCCATGAAGACTTGGTGCACTGACTGTGTGTGTGATGTAGCCCATCATCGGCATGGATCTCCTTTCTATTTGCGAGGTCTGCAGAGACACAAAATTATACAGAATGGTGGAATTGATCATGACAATGAAGAAATTCACAGTCCTCTAATTTGAGAGTCCTACTACTCTCAAATTCTCACTTTTAGTTATGTATACTCTACATTTTTGAAGACAAGTAAAAGTGTGCTCAGTAGAGCACATTTTATTCATTCATCTGTTTCTTTTAGTTAAGAAAGTGTGTGCTTGATTTCAAATGTGCCACAGGGCTTTGAGGGTTTGACAGTTTTGCTTAACATACAAAATTCTTCATCTAGGCCCATCATAGCACCTCAAAAAGGACACAAACAACAAGAGATTTAATTAACTACACATAAATTATCTCCAACCTGCTTCCTTAAAATAACATTTGTTTGCTACCAGCAGAGTAGCACTGTAGACTCTGTTTCCAATGTGAATCCCACGGCACTGCATTTTTGCTGTATAATAGGTTTTTTATTTAAATACAAGATCAGAAGAAAGAGCCACTGCTGAAGCGGTTTATTGGGTGCTTTGCTTAGCCTTTGGCGAATCTTATCAGCTAAACAGTCTAGTGATCCACCGTGGAGGTCCATAAAACCCCTCTACGAAACACGCTTTAGTCTTTAAGATGCATCTATACAGAGAGGCTTCTGCAGCTGGGTAATTGACATCACAAGTCGAGCAGTGACACCAGTGTCTTTCTGTGTGATATAGTTAGTTTATCTGAAACTACGTTTGGAAAACATCATTTCTAATTCTTCTCTAATTGTGTACATGCAGTACTTACTCCATATTATTGAGAGATTACGATTCTGTACGTTCAAATTTATATTTTTTTTTTATTTTTTTTTATTAATATTAAAATACTTGGGGGGGGGGGTAACACTGGAGAAACTATTTCAACTTGTGTGATGCTAGGGCAAAAAAAAGTGATTAAAATGGTTAAAACTTGAAATGGTCACCAAGCTACACCACCAAAATAAACACTTTCCATATTAAATTTGATGTATACATTTTATGTACAATACTTTTCAAAAGTTTGGGGTTGGTAAGTCTCTCTTGCTTACCAAGGCTGCATTTATTTCATCAAAAATACAGTAAGAACAGAAACATTTTGAAATATTTATTTAATTTAAGTCAACCGTTTTCTATTTTGATATATTTTAATATATAATTTATTCTCGTGATGGCAAAGCTGAATTGTCAACATCATTACTCCGGTCTTTATTTTCTTATTTTCTCTTTACTGTCAATTAAGATAAATTTAATTCATCCTTGCTGAATAAAACTGTAATATATATATATATATATATATATTTAAAATAATAATTACTAACACCAAACCTTTGAACATTAATGAAAGACACTCATCTCCACTTTGCATACAGTGGGATTCAAAATTACGAAGAAATATTTAAGATTTTTAAGAGCTCTTTGAATTATTCTTAAATCATGCTGGAGAACATGGTCATCGGGCTTTAAACAAACTTGCGGCGTTTGTGCAGCTTAAATGCTGCTGTAAGTAAAGCAAAAGGGGACAAAAAATGCAAAGATGTTTTAAAATTACATTTGAATTTTTCCACTTAATTTATGTTGATAATATTTACGTCAATTGTTATGCTGGCAATATAATATGTAGTGAAAGGTCTTTTCACTGGTAGTCTCAGATTTTCAGATCCCACTGAGATGTTCTTTGTGGTATCACTACATTGACTGAAGCTGTGTTTTTCTTTCTATCTGTCATTTGACAGCTTCTGTGAATCTTTCTGTTGGAGGCATGTAATTAGTGAGTTCACACGAGTCCCAGCGTATGCATAGCAGAAGTGGGTGACAGTATGTTAACTTGTAAGAAGCACAGAGGCTTCTGTGACTGCCGCTGCGTGTGAATGTGGGCCTGGGAGCGCTGCTCTCATGTGGGGGGTGTAGCCAGCAGATGCTACTATTTGTCACACAAACAACTTCAGCGACACACATAAACAAAAAAACGCACTCTTTAGACACACCCTCTGCACCTGGGAGCCAAATCCTGAGAGAAGACTGTGTGAATCCTGTCACAAAGTCCAAATCAAAGCCTGAGTAGAGGGAAACTCAGTTTTCCCATAACCCTTCACGCCTTTGGTGGTCAAGGCTCCTGTGGTCTGAACAGAGAGAAGAACTTTCCACAACTAAAATTGTGAGATTACTGTATGTGAACTGCTCCATGTTCCCTACCTTTGAGATCTGGGAACAAATTCCTCTGGGAGAACCCAAACTGGGTGTGTCCACGGTGGCAAGATCATCCAGCGGGCGCACCGTCACCCTGTCGGAGGGCGTGTGAGGCCTGCGTGGGGACAAGGACCTGGAAGGGTGCCCGGTTGGGGTCATGTCACATGGTGATGGTGGCACAGATATGGATCGTGGCATTTCCAGAGTGACCCTGAAGCCAGACGTGTCCATGTAGTCAGGCCCGGTGTAGATTGGCGCGGTGGGGCTTCCGTGGCGGAACTGTTGGCGCTGCTGCCACTCGTACAGCTGCCACACCATGCCTTCTTTAGTGGCCATCCGCTCGTCAGTGGACATACGGAAGTGACTAAGACGGTCGTGTGCGTACTTGTAGTCACTAGGCAGGTTCCGGGGCACTGGGGGAGAACTGCCTGCGGAGTGATGGCGAGTGGTCTTTGGCAACGACTGGTACGTATCCATCATGACGGACTTAGGCTGGAGAGGAGGTGTCCGTCTGGGTAGGGAGTACTCAGCAGTGGGATGGCTGTAATTTGAATTTTTTTTACTGTTAATATTGATGCCCTTCTCACGATCAATTAGCATACATATGCAATACATACACAATATTTATATATAAAAACAATTATTATTTTCCCTAAAATGTTTTTATTCTGATCTGAGAAAGCTGCAAATTAAATTATTATTACAATTATTAATAATAATAATATATTCTAATTTTATGTCTAATATTTGATATATTTATTATTCTTCCTATTCTTATTCTAATGTATTTTACTAATAAAATAAGAACATATTTTAATATGTTATAGATATTCAATATAATATAAAAAAATATTTAATATATGCTATACATTTCAGAGAAAAAAAAAAACTTTAGGGAAAGTTCGGTTTAATACAAATACGTTTTAAAAAGTATTCTAGACTGCAAAAATGTGCAAAAACGTAAATGTTATTTCATTTCGAGCTACAAATTAAATTAATAATAATAATAATAATAATAATAATAATAGCATTTAATAAAATAATACTTGAAAACATAATATTTAATTTTTACTATTATTAATATTATTATTATTATAATACATAGATTATAATAAACTAATACACTGTACAATACAGTAAAAATAAGAATATAATTGAATGTATATTATAACCAATATGCAGTATATTATATAGTTAATATATATCCCATATATAATTTATTTATAAAGTTTAATCTAGCGACTCGAGGACATTAGTTTCTCTAGTGACTCTTATTGTGCAATAATGTAAATGTAATTTGTTCAGTAGTAACCAAAATACTGTTGCCAGAACTACTGAACACAAAACATTCTCTTTAATATCCAGAATGTTTTTATCAAAACCACTAGAGGGAGCTCCTTTATAAGAAGAAACCATATGGATACAGAATCCCACAACGGCTCAAGTCCTCAGTGTTACATCATTTAATGAGCTTATTACACATTTCCTATCATTTCCCCCCATCACAGCATATATAAGGGTGTCTACGCAGACAAAACTGACCTTTTGGGGTCTCCTTTCTGCACCTTCACCCAGTGTTCGACCTGAGCCAGCGCAGTTTTCCTTTGTACCTTTTTCTCTGTGTCTGTACGGGGGACGAGACCCCTCTTATACACCACGTTCCCGTTCTGATCAGGGGGCATGCCTGAGGACGGCAGCCCGTTCCTGTGAGAGGGCACCGTGGACGACGGGCGAGAATGGGCACCTGATTGGGAAAGCCCTTCCTTTTCTCCAGGGCAAATGGTTTTAACAGGATCCTCAAACACTTCCTTGCTGTAAACATAGCACTCGTCCCCATCCCGCTCCGGCCTCAGCTCTGCCACCTCTACATGCTGCGTCTGTTGGGGACCCTCGGGCTGGGAGGAGCTTTTGATGCTGAAATGGTTGGTCTGAGGGACTGCGTGCTGCTCAAGTTTAGAGCTTCTTTCGGCCTCTCTGTGGAGTGAAAGACAGTAATTTGTCAAAGGGAGTAGATTGTTAAATACTCAAATATTTATATGTACAGTTGTATGTTTTTATTTCATGTATTTGTTTTGTTTTATATTGTGCTGTGTATTTTATGTATATTTCTACTACTGTACGCCGAGTCCAAATTGCCTGCAGGTTATTTTAATAAAGTTGAACTTAATTTAATAGTCAAAATAAATAAATATAGTTAATATTTAACCTTCAAAATGACCTTTGACTCAGTGGACTTATTACTGATGTATATCAGAAATGAGTTTAGACTTTTGAATTAATTCTCATAGAATCTACAATTCAATGTGTTGATTTAATGTGCTGATAACTGACCTTGAACTGACTGTCTCTTTCTTTCGTGGAACATCAAAAGAAGATTTTAGCATTATATCTGAGTTGCTTTCTTCTACAAAATGAAAGAGGAGGGTACAGGGACTGTCACGCTCCAAACAGGACAAAAATGCACCATTAAAGCATCATATAATTAGCCCATATGACTCATGCAGTATTCAATACTGTGATCCTAAATTTGGAGTGTACAATTTTTAACGTTTTTGAAATAAGACTCAGCAAATACGCCTCAACAAGGTTGTATTTATTTAATCAAAATTCAGTAAAAACAGTAATATTGCAGAAATATCATTATGACTTAAAAAATATATATATATATTTTTTAAAGTATTCCTTTTTCATTTTCAGCATCATTACTCCAGTCTTTAGTGTCACATAATCCTTCAGAAATGATTCTAATAATTTGGTCATTAAGTAACATTTATTATTATCATTAATGTTGAAACCAGTTACGCAGCTTCCTATTTTTGTAGAAACAGTCTTGTATATGATTACTTTGTAAGAAGATGAAATGCAAGAAACAAAAATATGCCTTGACATATTTTCCTTGAATATGTTTAACAAATGTTATCAACACTGACTTTCATTCCATGGAAAAGAGAAGCTTAAGTATTCAGCAACCCTTAATATTTTTGTGCTCAATGGAAGATTACACATTACCAATATTCAAAATCATTTTTGAATGAGCTATTCCTTTGTCACATAACCTGACAATTAAGTCTAATTTGAGCAGATATGGCATAATAAATAATCAATTTAGCATAATTAATACAAATGCATAATTTAGCACAATTAATTAATTTCAGCAACCTATTTGCTTTATTAGATCAGACAAATGGTCATCTGTATAAAATTAAGAAATTATTTTAAAACTCAATATTTAAAACACATACGTGAAACTAACAAAAAAAGGAAATCTGAAATGCATCATAACACTTCAGATGCAATATTGTGAATGTATCCCTAGATGGTGCTGTTATTTTACGTTCAAAATCTCCCTCAAATGAACCTAGGGCATACAGCAGAAGGTCAACTAATTACAATACAGTACAGCAGCACTAACTGACGTTTTACTCCTCGTCATGATCAGACACGTGGTCGGGCATCAAAACGACACGAATAGTAACACTGCCGACAATCCACATGCTTCTGTGAAAGCCTTTGCCAACAAATTGCAACAAATACAGCCACTACACTAGCCCAACCAACCATAAGCAACATTATAAACCACCTTCATGGTCATTAACTGCCTACTCCTCTTTTTTATGTACACTATAAAAGCTCAGCGATAAGGAAAGCCTCAGGGACAAAGCCTCATGCGAGAGAAGAGCATGGGGAAAGCACACTAACATCAACCCCAGTCTAAGTGCTGTGTTTGGGCCGGCGGCCCACAGTCAGCAGCGTGCCGCAGTGATGCTCCTCCCCAGAGCTGCAGTGTCAAAGTGTACACAACTATGGCACTGTGCCTTATGCACCAGCTCAAAATCAGCAGGTGAGTGAGAACCACACACTGCTTTTGCTATACCCCTGATCTGTGGATCAGACATGAGCTTGAATCACTACAACACATCTGCAGTTTATGAATGCCATGAGTCCTTCAAGTGACTTAAAATGTTTTATTTGTTTAAAATAAAATAATAAAGTTGCTTTATTTGGATTCAAATTTCACATCTTAAAAAGGATCCAATCATTTTTGAAAATACATAAATTAAAAATAATAATAATAAAATAATTCATCCCCAAAATTACTTTTTTAAAAATTGCTATGTCACGTACATACACAAGTCAGCACAAAGAGTAAAGCTGCAGTCACACTGAGTGGACAAAAAAAAACCATGCAACCTTTGAATTTAGGTTATGAGATGTTTAATTTTAGATGCGGTTTAGGTCTGCTGTAAGTCTAATAACTTTGAGTAATGTAAATTTGCAGGTCAGATTCCACCAAAATTTGTTACATATTGAAAGATAACCATTCTTTGAATTGACTTGTGTTCAAGGGTTAAAGTCAAGCTTTAACCTTGATCGTCGGCTGATATGATGTCATTGGACTGCATCGAGATCGATTATATGTTCCAAGTAGTGCAAAAACCAGTTGAGACAACTTCAATTTGGTTGTGCATGAAATAATAGAAAATATCAATCCTCACATTACATAAAGACGTGTAAAAACATATAATATTAAACATTTAATGACAATATAATGAGGGTTTAATAGAGGAAGTTCAAGAACAAGTAAAGAGAAGAATTAATACTATATTAGTGCTAGTTCTTAAAGAAAACATGAAATTGCTTTCATAATGTAATTATCATTTTATTGTGTCATATTTCTGAGACAGAATAATGCAAGGCCTTTGTAAGGGGTTTGACTGGACCATGCAGGGCTGAAAAATATTACACTGATATATTATTTGGTAGTCTTATTTTTCTCAAACCATGCAGACCTGGCAAAGTAAGATTAATGAAAAAATTAAGTTGTTTTAGAGGCCCTTTTTATTAAAATAAAGTGCACTGCAATGAATCCATTAAAGCCAGGAAAATGTATTAAGCGTTTTCAATCTACTATACTTTTGGATTGTTGATGCATTTTAGATGATATTAAAGGGGTCATATAATTTCATACAAGTTAATTTGATTCTTTAGGGTCTAAATGAAAAGTTTGTATTATACTTTAATTAAAAATTCTCATTATTATTGTAAGAAAACACTCATTTTACCTGACAGCTCTGTTTTCAGCACGCCGTTTCAGAGCATATGCCTTTAAATGATAATTAAGGCTCAAACAGGATGTTTCTGAATGGTTGGTTAACATAATGTCACTTTGATCTATCTTTGTGTACTGGCAGGGTAGAGTAGTGAGATACGAACGCTATGTGTTTACTGATGTATACGTACTCAGTTTGTAATAACACAATAACCATCATGCGTTGTTCATTATAAACGTTGGATTATGAATAATATTGAGAATGTCATACATAGAAAACATGCCGTAATGTACCCCGAGTGTAAACCTTAACTGCATTCATCATGAAGAGTGCAAGCGATTTGGAGAGATTAATATAAATGTTAATAAAACATTACACTCACTTCTTCTGGAGGTGCAACACGAACAGTTGGTACCGATTCTATTGTCATGAGCAGGTTCTTAGCAAAAACTGCTTTATACTGAGTCTGACCCTCTTTTATAAAGCAGTTTGGTTAGAAATGATTTGCGCAAACATGAAAGCATTGACGTTGCTCGTGGGGAATATTCCCCTTGTAAACAAAACTCAGCCACTTCAGCAGTTCGGATTTACAGTAGGAACTTCAAAATGACTGCTGTGTTCGTTATTACACCCAAGAACAGAACACCACAATCTGCTCCAGTGTATCAACAATGACGGACTATGGTGACAGCTCGCTCAGGGCGGGTCTGTGTTGAAACACTGCTGTCAATGAAAAACCGTGTTATGTCGGATTTACATACTTTTTTATCATTATATGATGTCACTGCCAACACACATTTCAGTACAATCAACTTGAAAAAAGTGCATGTACCATTATAGGACCCCTTCAAAATGCAACCAAATTATATACATTTGCCCCCTGTGGTTCCTAATCTGTTTTATGTCTGGCAAATAAAATTATTGTTTAAAAAGAAGTAAGGGTTATCCTACAGTTCTTAATAGATTACATTTCCCATCGATTTTGTTGAGACAGTAGCCCTGAGAGAAGAGTTGTTGCAGCAGCGGGAAGGGACTGACCTCTTCACGCCATGGCTTTGCATCAGTGCGGACTGGTTCATGGCCCGGATCCAGCCATTCATGTCTTCTTGTGTGTCGGCGCTGAAGAAGTATGTCCTCATGCCACAGTGCTCGGCCTGCGAGCCAATCAGAGAATTCTTATTGTAAATGTAGGAGCGCATTCCCGTGTGGCAGGCCTGAGGGAGAGACAGAGATCATCATAAGCTTCGACCATAGAGGTTGCCCCGGACCAGCGGGGCCCCAGTATTGCTGTGACAGCAACACTGTCATTGTAGCAAGCTCAGACGTCATGCTGAACTGCCCTGTTTATTTTGTTGATCTGAGCACAGGAAGAAGAATATCAATCAATGTTTACTGCATTATCATTGTTACAAATATTACCATGCACTTCTGTCAAATGATCTACACTGGTGCAACAAGCATTTGAGACTTTTGTTGAAAAGTAATTATTGTACTCCAGTCAGACTATACTCCATGATGCTTCCAAGTATTAAAAAAAATATTGTAAGAAAATGCAATATAACTTTATACTCATTGAGATAGAAAATCACAATTGTGAGATGAACAAGACCATTTTGGGTCATGTTTTTGAAAGAAGCCTCTTATTCTCGACAAGGATGCATTTATTTAATGAAAAATACAGTTTAACAGTAATATTATGTCGTATATTACAATAAAAAAAAACTTTTTTAATTATCACTAGCCATTACTCCAGCCTTCAGTGTCACATGATCCTTCAGCAATCATTGGTCCTCAAGAAACATTATAATTAATGTTGAAAACATTTGTAAGATACAAAACAGCACTTATGACCAGCAGTTAAGAGAAATAAGGTCACAATTGTGAGACAAAAACGTACACAACCGCAACGTCACAAAATACATTACAAAATAAAGCCACAAATGTGAGCAATAAAAACACTGATGGAAGAAATAAAGTTGTCACAATTTTGAGAAATATATGTCAGTTACTTTTTAATTGTTTTACTCTGAAGTAGAAACAGGCTTCCATAAAAATAAAAACCATCACTATCAGAAAATCAACATCTGAACTACTCCGCAAACAAACTGTCCATGCAAAGAGAGATGAATGCAATTGTCTATTTATTCCACATATTCTTATAATATTATATAATTTAACAAGCTTTAAAAAAAAGAGTCTGTATAGTTTATTTCGTTATTTATACAAATAAATTCTCGAGAAGACTTTTTATTTAATAAATACATTTAAGTACACATAAGTGTGCAAATACATTTCAGGGCTACAGTACTAGTTAGTTATTTTTATTTATTTAAGTGTCTTGCACTTACATGCCCAGCCCAAATGGGCTTAGAAGACACTAATTACATAAAACATACACCAAACACAAGATGACCATCATACAAAAAAAAAAGACACAAGAAGATCACCAACACAAAAGGTACATACAAGGCACATTACCATAATTTTCTCAATATAAACAAACAAAAAACAAAAACAAAACACGACAACGTCAAATTATATCAGGATATAAATTTCTTTGCCTAAGTTTCCACGCCTTATCCACATATCTAGCCAAATAGATTTCATTTTCAAAGAGCCAATTCAACATATCCCCATCCGTCATCCAAAACATATCAGGCTTTTTACATTGAATCCTCTCAAACAAACTCACTCTTAATTCGTGATATAAAGGACAAAAAAACAAAAAATGCCATTCATCCTCAACAACCATTAGATCACATAAACCACATAGTCTATCCTCTTCTAGGACACCTTTATAGCGTCCCACCTCGATCTGTAAGGGCAACACCCCAGCTCTGAGCTGGGCACACAAAGACCTCTGCGATCTAGTTAACCAGCATTTGACATAAGGCTCTGCAAAATATTCATTCTTAAAGTGAACGTAACTTCTCAATTTAGGCTTATTTAACACCTGCCGTAACCATTGTTCTTTATAAGAGTTAAATAAAAACTGCCTGACCTCAGATATATTACATTGTAAAGTATTTGTAAATATATACTGTATTTTTACTGATGAGAATATTTCAAGGACATCCATTGACCAGGGATAATTATGAGCTTTATCCCACTCAAAAACTTTCCGAGTAAGTCTATCTTCAGATAATCTTGTAAAACGATTCCACAACCTTATTATTTCCACCCTTTGTTTCACAATACAAGGCTCCCAACCCATATCTCCCTCAATTGCAACTCTAGTAGTGAACCTATGCACTCCAAGGAAACACCTCATGGCCCTGTTCTGCAATCTATTACATTCTGGAGCATCTTCAAAACCCCAGACCCCAGCTGCATAAAACAAAATAGGTCCCACCATACTGTCAAACAGTCGGGTAAATGTTGCATACCCTATTTGTGGGCAAAGCTTCAACCTATTAATAACGGCTCCCAGAGCCCTCCCTGCAGACTCAGACAAAACCCTTCTCCCTTCTGAAAATGTCATATTTTCATGAAAAATGAAACCAAGATATTTATAAGTTCTGGAATACATAAGCTGTGTTTGTCCAAAAAAAAACTCAAATTCACTACGTGTAACAGATGGTTTCCTAAAATGAACAATTTGTGTTTTATCCCCATTTATAGAAAGTCTCCATTTATTACACCAATCCTTCATAATACCCAACATTCTTTGTAGTTTAATTTCTTCATCTGTGCAAACAACAATATCATCTGCATATAATAAAATGCTGAGGTTAAAACCATCAATATCTATACCCAAATTTGCTGACTTTATCTCTTGAGCCAGATCGTTCACAAAAAGCGCAAAAAGCGTTGGTGAAAGAACATCTCCCTGCTTAACCCCAAATGGAGTGGGAAACCATCCTGTCCTCATGTCATTAATCTGTACACAGGCCACTGGAGCCTTATACAGAGCTCTGATGGAATTATACAGGTGACCTGTAATAGTACTTGTAATAGACCTGTAATACTGTACTAGTTCTGTATGTAAAACACATATTAGAGATGCACACAAACACTAAAAACACATAAACAAAGTTGTTAAATCTCTTACTGGTGTTCTGTTTAACGCCAGGGTTAACAGAACCCCCCTCCCACCTTAACATGCTCCGTGCACCTTCTGTCCTGCTAAATCTGCTACTGCCAAAATGCAACTGTTAGTCTAATCTCTCTGATGGGGGTACGGCCACCGCTCACTCATCTAAACGCTTAAACAGAGTCCGGCTCAGCGCTTTTGCCAGGCCCACCCAGACCCAGGCAGCAGACCGTCATTCCAAGCACACACACATAGAGCTTACATCTGGTAACTGACTCATTCTGCAGAAAGTCAATGCAGTAGCCTTTGGGCTACATCGATGGCGTCTCTTAATTCACAATTTGACAGCTGCATCTCTGCTCACGGCACATCTCTTCAGCCTCTCCGGGAGTCTATTATCCCGCCTGTCACGAACTAATGGCTGATACAGCCCATCAGATATCTGCACCTGAAGTCTTCATATTACCCTACTCTGCTCACATACACTTTGTTTCAGTTCCTTTATTGATAGCACACATAGGTTGACCAGAGAAGTCTATGTTTGATTGTCATCTGAAAAACATCTCGGCAAACCTGAACACTTTAAATGATTGGCAGACTAGTTAGAAAATAGTGACATGCATTTTTTCATAGTTTACAGACCTGTCACAGACAAAAGTGTGTGACGCTTGCTTCAGTGATCAGTCAGGTAGTAGAGATATTTTATGTATGCTATTCCAGTATAGCTTTTAATCAACTTAGAATATCTCACTGTGTCATACATACATATACTAATAAATGGCAGAATAGAATGGCAGAAGAAGGGAAAAAGAAGGCTGTGTCTTACAAACATTAATCACTATTTCCAGAAGACAAACAACAAGAAATGTGGGACAAAAATTGATTTCAGTGCGTGTTTTGATTTGTCAAGTATTCGCTACTGAAGGAAAGCATGTCTGCTGATATATATTCTTCTCACATTCCTGTCTTTAAGAAGTTAATGACCTCAGATTACCCATCACGTCCTGGGCTTTCATTCAGGGTTATCCCACTAAGAGGGAAATGTGGTAATTAATCAGAGGAATTTATTCAATCGCTCAACCTCTTCAGAGACTAAAGGAATATTCTGGGTTATTTACAACTTAATATCTAATGACATCTGTGACAGGAAATTGTCTCTCAGTTTGTGAAATTGGCCAAAAACACAAATGTAGCTTAAGAGTTATGGAGGCGAGAATGCCAAAACGTTGAAATATTCAACTGTTACAAAAGAACAGCCATAAAAAAGTTATTGTGTTTTGTATTTATGTCCAATTAAAAATGTTTTTATGTTAATTTTTAAAAACCGAGGGACAAATTGAAGTTACTATTTAACAACATGCCACAAATGCTGTCCAATGATAAAGTTGGAACCTGAATATTCCTCAGAAAGTTAAACATTCAAGAATATATACATTTCAACTTGAAAACCTATCCTTTTGAGAAATTAACAATGAGCTAAACACAAATATAATAGTACAGAGTAACAATTCAGATGTGTTGTACGGTACCGTTCAAAAGTTTAGAGTCAGTGATTAAAAGAAAAAGAATTTAATAATTTTATTCAGCAAGGATGCATTAAATTGATCGGTAAACAATTTTATAAATGTAACAAATGACTTATTTCAAATAGAAACTGTTCATTTGAACTTTCTAATGCAAAGAATCTTGGAAAAAATGTATCATAGTTTCCATAATAATATTAAATACAACTGTTATCAACATCGATAATAATAAGAAATGTTTCTGGAGCACCAAAATTAGCATCAGAATGATTTCCTAAAGGATCATGTGACACTGAAGACTGAAGTAATGACGCTGAAAATCTAAAAATGTATTAAAATATATCATTTAAACTGTAATATTTCAAAAATTATAAATTACATACAGTGTGTTTTTAGTAATTTTAAATTTTAAATGCAGCCCTTGGTGAGACTTTAAATGTTTTTGAACCCAAACATTTGAACGGTAGCGTACTCTATCTAAATATTTGTATCTGTTAAAAATCTAAATACAAGCACAATTTAACAACAGGCAACAGTTCATATTCGAGTACTGATGACAATTGAACAGCGACTGAACAGCCGATGAGAGTGGAGAGATGTGTGGATAATAACCAACACTGGAACTACTGATGCAAGTGATGAAGTGATAAGAGGAAAAGAGCAATGCCAGTCTGCAAAAGTCCTCATCTTTAATATAAGATTCACACATTCATAAGGACACGTCTGCATTTCCAATATTCACATCAGGGAGACTGGATTGTCGATCTGGCATTGCCTGTTCCTGAGGAAGCGGAATGAGTCGCATGCATGTGGAAACGCAGCAATGCACATGGGCTATGTGCATTTTTCGCCTGCCTAGGAAAATGCCATACACGGGATGGTGATGGAGTGGCGATCCGCTGATAGTAATGAATGGAAATTAAAATACCTATTCATGCAAGAGGCTGACTCAGGAGACGGCCCTTCCACCAGATGCACCCGGTTCAGCTCCCATAATGCACCAGGTCACAACAGGAAGCAATAGGCAATTGGAATGAGAGAATCAGAGTGAGTTGTGCAAAAAACAGAAGGAGGTGGATCACGGCCTATGTGAAAAATGTTAACAAAAACTAGAAGATGTGTTGAAATGTCTCTGGTTGTGAAATATCGTCAGATACGGTAAGCAGGGTGAGCTGAAATGCAATTAACATTAGAGGCAGCAAAGCTAAGCAGAATTACGCCACTGGGAGAATAAAAGTTCAACACTCCAGAGAACAGGAAAAGATCATTAATAAACATCAAAACATTTAACTACTGTAGCTGAATAAATGAATCAACTGAAGCTGAGCATCAGGAGTTTTCCCATGCATACTTGAATTCAAATTTATGCCATATCATTTGCTGAATGAAATTTACAACCTTTCATGACTTCATTCCATCTTTTATATTCTCAAATGGCCACAGATCAGAGATGGGAATCTTAAAGAATTTAACAATTCCAGTTCCTTAAAAGCTTGTCCTTTAGTGCTTGTAAGGAATAAATATATTGGGGGGAAAAAAATGCAATTCCATCACCAAATGATTAGATCATTTCAATATCAAATAAATGTTAACAATTCTTCCAATTCTTACACAAAATTGTATGTGTTTTTAGAGATGGCATACATGTAATCCAATTGGCCTTATCTAGGTGTTAATCAATAACAAATAAATGATGTATTTTCGGAGCTCCGCACATGAAACAGGAAAAGAAATATGTATTCTGTGAATTCAAAATTCTTTCCAATGACTTCAGCACATTTAGTTTGTAGTCGTGCACATGATATGAAGTTTGTTCCCTCATTTTACTAAATCGTGGCCAAGTTGTAATAATTTGCTCCCTTGGTTTAGTTAAATTGAAACGATGGAACAAATTAATTCAATGTGTTAATAAGTTGTGGGGACATTAATTCGTGGCCATGATATAGCCTATTTTTTCTGCATGTCATGTGCGGGGCTTTGTATATATTTTATAGTTTAAAATCTATTAAAAATACACAATTATGTTTTTGATTCTCTAAAAAAAAACTGCTCATGCTCATAAAAGTCATTTGTTCTGTAATCTCGGTTACATCTGCGGTTAATGGGGTGTATTTAATAAAAAAGAAAAAACTACCCTTACTGCAGATCTTGCTCCTAAAGAAATCTTACAGAAAATAAACATGCAAGACTCTTCACTGCTGACTAAGAAGCCAGTAAGAGTAAAAACATTATACAAACAGCATACCTTGGGGTCTAATTCGCATGAAAATAAAGCAGGCAGATGTTCAAATAGCTGCTGGCTAGTTTCACTGATGGAGATCTCCGGACTAACAACTTGCTAATTAACACCCAGAGCACCAATGCGAGAACAAGTCCCCTCACCTTGCTCTGGTACATTACAGACTTTAGGGCAAGTAGCGTAGATGTATAATTAATCTCCCTGCTGGCACAATAGTCAAATAAATTCCAGCACTGGGGAATACGAGCAGGGAAATGGGGTTTGAACGATGCATCGCGAGCCCATAGGGAAGGATGAGCGATGAATGAGCTGCGTACCAGTGATGGGATCAAACATTCATGGAGTATTGTTCTTCAGAAGAGCTTTGCTTCAGGAGGAGACTGGGGTAAGGTGCAAATGGCTTGATACAAATTTCAAAGTTTTAGTACGTTATCAGTGAATTATAGAATAACTGCTGATTTTTTTTCCACCTCCATGGTACAAAAGGTTTAAAAAATTGATTTTTCCAGTGCAGTAAGTGTAATAGAAATGGTAAGCACTAAGCCTTGTGGGATATTATTTCACTGTCTGCCGAACCGCAGTTAACAGTGGGAGGAGGTTTGTAAGGCTCAATGGAAGCTTGCCATCAAAAGGCCTCAGTCAGAGAAGGGTTTAGATAATGATGAGAAGAGAAGAGGGCTGTTGAAAACTTGTTGAGCGAGTTGGGTGGAAGCTCAGTGTGAATTCCTGTGAACAAACAGCAGCTTCTGTAATGACAGCATTGTGCTGACAGACATTGAGGGGAACAATACCGGTCAAAAAGAGATGGGCTAAAACAAGTTTACTGAGAGGGCTGCAAGATCCAGTTTTACAGTTAAAGCATGCCGTTAGACACAACAGAGCTTATTAGAAAGATTTTAAAAAAATGGTGGTATCAGCAATTTCTTTTAAAAAAAAATTTAAATTGAATAATTAAAATATTTTTCATTATTACATAAATACATTCAATAATCAAATATTACAGAATTTAATATAATAATTAAAAATACAAATAATTTGTAATTATTGTGGCAAGCAATATAGTTAATTATTTAACACTATTGCTGATAAGCATTTTAATGGCTATTTAATGATAAGCTTTTCAACAGACACAGAATGTGACTCGTTCTAACAATTTTTAGAAGCAAAAATGTCCTTTTTAAAATAATTATTCCCTTTGTTACTAACAAAAACTATCAGGTATTTTGTCTTCTTGAAAAGAATATTTTAGGAACACAATGCTATTAGTGAAAACAAGCCGAGATTTAGTTGAGCCTGTTTTGAGGATGTGAGGGCAGTAGTGACTGATTTGTGTGGTCAGAAGAGGGCAGAGAGGAGTCAAACAACTGCCACATTAATCCGTCATCATTGACTGCTGCCCACACAGCACCACTCATAATAAGACACATGACACAGACTTCCTGAGGGCTTAGCCAATGAAGGTGAGCCTACACGCAGGAACCGAGTAGCATTACAGTGCAGATCATTATAACTGTCTTACCTTAAAGGTGTACTTGCGGCTGATGTGGTCCTCGGGTCCCACGGGAGAAACGACATAGCTGGGAAGAGGAATGCTGCCCAGAACAGTCTCCTCTCGACTATCTGTTAGCAAAGTAGAGATGTTAGTTGAAAAGTCTTTGATTATAATTGAATAACGGTGTAATTGGTTTGTTAGCAACACTCTTAAACAAACAAGTAAGTGATAATCCACCTTGCCCACCAAAATGATTAAAAATGATCAAAACAGTATTATTTTATGTGAACTGTTAAAATAATATAATTCAATATGATCTGTGTAAGCAATAGGGAAACAAAAAGGAAATAAGAAACCTGTAATTTCTTATTTAATTATAGGAACTCTCATAATGTGTTCCAGAAAATGTGATTGTGGAGCAAAAAAAAAATTAGAGACCGTTCGAGATAATTGCAGCAAACTAATTACAACTCTTTTTGATGTTGAATAACTCTATTATAACTCACCTTTATAATAAAACAAGCAGTAATCAGACAACACAAACCATTTCCTCTTCCACAGTCTCATGCCTGAGCTGTCCTGGGGATTAGGAACAATAACATTTCAGCCTACAGTAACAGTTTCATATGTATGTGCATTTTAATGAAAATGTACACAGAAAATTAATACCTTACAAAGACAGAAAAAAAAACTATTTAGACGCAAATTTTAGCACACTCATATTTTTTTTATTTATTAATAATCAACATGAATTGTTTCATGTTATTTTTTATATAGATCTTCATATTATCTTTTAAAATAAAAAAAAAAGATCTATCAGTACCAACCAATGTAAATATTGCTATTAGCATTTAATTGGAGGCCCCTCGTTTCATATTTATAAAATATTCTAAGTTGAATAACATGCTAAGTTAATTAGTTTATTGCCTGTGGGGTCTTACTTCATCATAAGGTCTAATTAAGATCTAATATAACATCCGAACACCGTTCAGTTCAGATGAAAATCAGACTCTTTAAATCACTCACACCAGGGTTTCACTTTTGAGGGCCGCACCTGTTTGTAGAGCCATCCTCTCACCACCACTGGGACGTTGGGGTTCCTTTTGATGGAATGGTCACGCTTGCCAAAGCAATGCACCTTCCCACTGGCTTTCAAATTCTGAGGTTTTCAAAAGAAAAAAGAAAAGCACTATCATTTGATTGAATTAAAATTGCATTTTTGTTTGTTGCATTTATTAATCTTGATCTATATGAAGAAGTTCACAGAGAATAATACAGAACATTTACAATCAGCTTTGCATTTATTAAAGACCCCATGTGGTGAATATCAATTTTTAATGTTGTTTATATGTCTATGTGGTGTTTTTAATATGATTTAAGATGGTAAATGGTAAATGGACTGCATTTATATAGCGCTTTCATAGACCTAATGGCCACCAAAGCGCTTTACATATTGCCTCACATTCACCCATTCACACACACATTCATACACCGACGGCGGTGTCAGCCATGCAAGGCGACAAACCATTTACAAAGTCTACATCATTGCTGAGTATTTTCTCCTTAAATCTGCAGTGAATCAAAGACAGTCTCAAAAACACGGTTTGAATATATATAATTTCACCACTGATGTTCTGGGTTGTTGAAAGCGTTTCTAAGGATGCTGATTTTTTTGAATAATTTTAATAAATTATGTACCCTCTGGACAGCCCTGGGACCACACCTGTGTTACTTAAAGGCACACCATGTAACTGTTTTTTTTTTTTTTTTTTTTTTTTTTAAATTGACCAAATTTAAATAACAAGTCAATATACATCCTCAATCCTTGATGGTGTCCAAAAAATCTATCCAAAAACATTTTTTAGACATGTCGGGATTGTTTTCCACAGAACATTGTCACTTGCCCAAGTGTGTCCCATCATATCCATAAATAGTGTTCCTCCAGCTACTTTTACACATGTATGGTGTGGGAGTGGCATAGGTTAGTAGTGAGAAAGGTTGACTCAGTCTTTACCCTAAGGGGAATCACCCGTTAAAAAAAAAAGAAGAAGAAGCAGAACAGTGGAGAGTCTGACTCTGCTGGCAAAAAGAGATCTAAACTGATTATATCTCTTAAGCCTAGTAAATGTTTTATGAGCAGTTGGATAATCACTCTTTTTTTTAGTTATGACTTATGAGAAAGCCCCACATTCATCAACACAGTCACGTAGACTCGAAGCACAACCCAAACAATGTTCTTAAGCAAAACGCATGCAGTTTTGTTTGACCGCTAGAGGGCAAAAATGTACATTGTGTACCTTTAAGAATAGAATGAAAGATTCATTAACTGTTTAGAACACACAACAATGTGAGAAGATGCTTTGTTAAAAAGAACCAATGGTGGATGATGACTGATGTCCACTGGGACCCTGGTTCTTGTCCCAGTAAAGTGTGTGTGCAGAGATAAGGGCCTCTGGGATTGATCGATTGGTTTGTGAAAGCTCATATGATGCTGACACAGTGCTGTCATTGACAGGCCAGCATCAGACTCTCTACCACACAGTGACACAGCTAATGTATGTCAAGCCAGGCCACTAAAACTTCAATGTGTCAAAAACACCCTCTAATAGGAAGAAATACATTTGTCTTTATTTATATATATATTGTGGCGAGCAGGAAGAGGCAGAGTGACGTGAGAGCGGTGCAAGGCCGGTGGACCGCTCACGGAGGAGCGGAGTATAAAGGAGGAGCGACAGAGAGAGAGAAACAGGCCTTATTTTATGTTGTTTTTTTGTTTCTGTGGCCAGTAGTCGTCCGTGAGTCGCTGTCAAAGAGTCCTCGCCGCTGTGGGGAATCCGCGGTGCCATCGAGCATGGTGGGTGGAGTCCGTCACCATGGACGCTTGAGGCAGTGCGCTGGAGTGAGTTGCCGTGGGGACGGTCGAGCTCGCTGCCGGCCACCTGAGTGTTTGAGGGGCGGCTGCTGTCCGCGAGGAAGTGGAGGAGACGGCGCCGTTCGCCGTGTGCCGGAGCCTGTTGCCATCCGCCATGAAGGGGAAGTGCAGGGAAAGGGAGATTCTCCACCAGGCGGCAGAGGAGTGTCAAGCCGTTCACCGAGGGCTATCCAGCACCACCGCCAGGCACCGCCGAGAAGATCGTCAGCTGGTTGAGGACCAGATGGCAGCCCGTTGCGGGAACCGGACCAAGATTTTTATTTATTTTTCTCTCGGATTTGTCGCTCCTCATGCTTCCGTCTCTGTTTCTCTTTTGCCTAGTCTGTCCATACCCCCAGGGATCGTAGCTGCCGCCGGGGGGCAGTAGAGCGCAGTCTCGTGGGCGAACAGGACGAGGTCGAGTGACGTGAGAAAAAAATACAATATATAAACTTAAGTTGTGATTTCACACAATTCTGAAAACTCAGATTTCTAAATATTTGCATTTTTAAACTTTGATTTTAATTTCAATAGTGTAAAAACAAATTTCTTAAATAAACAAAACATTAGAAGATTTAGATCAGATGGTCCTTTATTTAAAAAAACAACATAAACTGAAGGAAGAAAATTTTTTTCCCAAAAAATTAACAAAAACATACATCCAACGCTGTTGATGAAGATCTGACGGTGTTGATGAAGATCTGACGGTGTTGACAAAAAAATATGTGCATTGTGATTATTGAACAGATGTGCTTTTTAAACTACTACTAAAACTACTCCTTGTTATTAGAGTATTGAACTTACTGTAAAGCAAACTATAATAAACATGTTGCACATACACTTAGTTTCCAACTATTATAAATTATACCATTTCCAAATGAAGAGTTCAGATGCAAAAGCCTCTAAGTGCCATTTGAAATTTTCTTCTAAAATGATCATTTTTATCAAGCTTGTATATTTAAGTTCAGTAATTTCACTTAAATGGCAATGAAGATTACCTATTAATTGTCATTTAAGTGAAATTACTGAACTTAAATATACAAACTTGATAAAAATGACCATTCTAGAAGAAAATTTCAAATAGCATTTAGAGGCTTTTGCATCTGAACTCTTCAAATATCAAAAAAAAAAAGAAGAAGCCAGAAACAGGGGCCCTCCTCCCCTTCTGTTTTCATCTACCCCCCTATACAACTTCCTGCTCTCCCTTTTCTCATCCTCCTCTTCCTTTCCTCCTTTGTAAGTAGCCATTTACTTTAAAGTGGTGTGGGTGTGGGTGGATGGGATTGCCCTGCACTGCCTACTTTATAGTGATCTTAAATGGACATTCCTTGACAACAATACTGGGGCCTCATTTATAAAACTTTGCGTAGGATTTGCGTCAGAAGTGGCGTACGGATGAAACATAGGACGTGTGTACGCACAGAAATATTCGGATTTATAAAACCGTGCGCACGCACATCCTACGCATTTTTCCCTTAATAAATCACAATCAATTCTAAATGTAGCGCAGCTTTTGCGGCTTCATGTCACGCCCATAGTTGCCCATAAATAGTCCGTGAAACGCCCACAAGTTAATATTCATCAATTGCGAAATCATGTTAAAAACAGAGAGGAATTTAAAAAAAAACTTAACTTCACTCAATGTAAAGTAGAAGTTATCATTGGCGAGGTGGAAAAGAGGAGAAAAATGTTGTTTGGAGGGCAGAGTGTGGGCACTTGAGTGGCAAAAGATTGCAGACGTTGTAAATGCTGTAGCCTCACAACCTCGGACTGTGGCCGAAATAAAAAAGAAATGGTCGGACATCAAAGTCGAGGCAAAAAAGCGTCTAGTCATTAATTCAATTAGAGAGGTGGCCAAGGAGTTGGGCGAAATCAAGACTGTCCTGACTGAAATAAACTGCACAATGAGGGAATTCTTGAATAAATAATATATTTTTTCCACACCCTTTGTTGTGAAGATGATGCGTTCACTCCGAATCCTTCCATTTAATCGCCACATCTTCTAAGAGCTCAAGATCAGCCACTGTGGGTCATTATAGCCTACGCATTGTGATGAGGCATTTTATTTCCATCCATTTAATTCTGCATCTGACAAGCTACGGTTATAATCTAAATGGGAAATAGTTCAGCGCAAATGTAATTTCTTGCAGCTTTCTGAATGGCTGAGACATACATCATACGTTATTTTATCAAAAATAAAACAAACTAAAGGCATGAATACCATGATTCCGTAGCTGATGAAGATATTTTTTACAATGAAAACGACTTTCCCCAGTGGACAAATAATACATCTATCTATTTATCGATCTATAGGCCTATATATCTCCCTAATTATCAATCTATCTGACTATCTAATTGCTATCTGCTCCGTTAGACGGACATAGGCCTATTGGCGAGAATATTTTGTACATGATTTCGTTCTGTTCAGTGTTTACCATCTTATTTATGAGGATGAATTGTATATGCCAATATTATTGCAGAACTTTTCACTTTCTTTTTGGAAATATGTGTTAATTTGCATTTCTGTTGCAGATCAATCAAACGGGTGTTCGTGTAGGCTGTTAATTGTAAGACTTGTGACTTTGTGAAGTCTTCGTGTTATTTATGAGAGGCAGTATTGCCATTTATTTTACACAACCGTCTACAGTTTCACACACTTTCACATGTTTTTTGCAGACGGTGTCGCCATTTCTCATTTCACTCGTTTTTGTGCGTACACCTGGGTCAGAGCTTGCGTGAAGGACCGCACATATTACCGTCAAGTTTGCTTTTTATAAATACCAACTATAGAGCGGTGTATGCCTTCTTTTGTGCGTACGCAACGTTTATAAATGAGGCTCCTGGACATTTTCTGTGCCTCTCTCCAATACTTTCTCAAATTCCTCTTTGCCCTGTCTTCCATCTCGTCTATTTGTTTTACTTTTTTGTCTTTAGCTCTCTTCTTTCACCTTTGTCTTTCCTTCTCTTGCATGCTTGCTCTCTTGGTCACTGTTTATTTTTTCTCTTCTCTTTCATTGGTACTCTCTATTTCTTCGCCTTTGCTCCTCAACTGACAATTTCTGTCTGGCCATGCTTCCCTACAATACAAATTTAAATAAAGGAAAATGTACATGAATAAGACTATAGAATCAGATTTTGATAATTCAGATCATGATAAATGTTTTTTTGGTCATAATCGCCCCCAGCCCTAGCCTGGTAATACCAGACTCTGCTACTTCTCTTTTCGCGAAATGAAATTAGCGGAAGTAGGAAGTCTGAAGTAATCAGGCTACCCCAGCCCTACATTGGCTTCTAATTTCTCTATCTCTGTCTCTACATATAAAGATACACTATATATATATATATATATATATATATATATATACAGTATATATGTGCTGGCAAAGTTACACGTTACACAATAATAAGCAGACCACTGCCTCACCATTCTCTACAAGCCAGATGTGTATGGTTAAATAACGTAATGCATGCTATTATAGCCCTACAAAGCAAAAAGGCAGTAACTGCAGTTTTGGTAAACCATTAATTATTACAATTTTCATGACATTCAAGGCATCCTTTGTTATGACAAAACATCTTATCTTAAATGTGTGTCGTTTTAGAGAAAAATGGTAGTCGTTTGTACAGTAACTGCAAAAAGCCCTAGCAAAAGTCATTTTTCTCAGTTCTGCACTCTGCGTAGTTACTGCCTTTTTGCTTTGTAGGGCATTTATGTCTCAGTAAAACCCTGAAATAACAGTTTAACCCTTCACTATATTCACAAATAATATTATATTCACACATTAAGAGGTTATTGGTAGATTTGTCAACTCCGTCAGCTTACAGGTCAACTCCGTCAGACATAGAACCTGACGGAGTTGACGTCTGACGGAGTTGACGTAAGGGCATGTATTTTCCCGCCAAAACATGTATTTCACACTGCAGCTAGGTAGTTTTTCCTCAGTTGCTAACTGTCCCAATAACCTCACTAAAATGCTTTAATTCAATCCACTATGTTTTAAAAAAAGTATTTTAAATGAAAGACAGTATTGACATTGTGCAGCTGTGACCAAAGGAATATTGACATTGTTTGTCTAAAATATAAAAAAATGTAAAACATACCAGAGCATGTGTGGTAGTGCTGCTTTCACCACGGATAGGGAGATAAAAAGGGGTCCTCAAGGATATAGCTGACCATGCTATTTCCTGATTTTAAGAGCTTTATGAAAAAATCTGACGGAGTTGACAGAAGCTGAGGACGCAACTTTAATAGGCAGATTTTTATGGAAAATATTGTTTGACGTTCACTTCATGCATTGTTTTTTTATATTTATACCCCTTATTTTTATTTGATATATATGTTTTCACAATTGTAGAGCTTTTTTCAATATTTTTGGGATGGTTAATATTGTAACTTCATGCTGAGGACAAGTGCATTAACATGGACTATCTAAGCACAGACCATATATTTAAACAACTTTTCCCCAAAAAGATAAAAAAGTTTATTCTGAAAATCAGATAGGTATATACAATTCCTTCCGATTTAACTTTGTAAGTATGCCATACATGATGAATTTCTTAATTTTTGCTATAAATTAGACTTTTCTATGTGGGACATGTTTTGTCCCGACTCTCAAGAATCAGTGATATATATATATATATATATATATATATATATATTACGTTTATTATGTACAGTATGTGACTGTGTGAATGTGCCTCACAGACTCAGGTTTGATTTGTGAGAAATAGCAAGAAACATTCTGTAGATTTCTCAATACCCGCCAGATGTTCTATGCAGTATTACCTCATGACCTCTGCAAAATGCAGCATCCCACACAGGAGATTAAGTCCAGATTCTCTGGGGCTAGAAAAATCAGTTACCCATTCTACCTACCGCTTGGGTCATTTGTCAAAATTGAAGAAATATAGCAAAAATAGATGAGGCCAATTTCTCTTCCCAAATATCTATAAAACATTATCAGTTTTCAATATGATATCATATGAGATACACACACATGCACAGTTCACACTCACACACACACACACACACACACACACACGAAACAGTGAGGCTCTCTAGACTATTAGTCAGCCTTGCACTTTCATGCACCTGAATTGCTCTGCATGAACATTTCCCTTTATTGAGAATCAGCACCATGACAGAAAACATTAAACCAGTCTCAGATCAGAACTGAAAAAAAGCTGGGCTTCTCACCCTGGATCCTGAGGTGGTGTCCGCTGGGGAAGAGGAGATGGCGACAGAGGACTCGCTGACCATGCTGGGAGGCCTCGGCTCTGGTGGTGGCTTGGACATGCGTAAATTTGCCCTACAACAGTAGAAGAAAGACATGATTTCTGACACCAAGTAAAAGGTGTGGTTACTAATGAAATTAAGAGTAAAATAGAGAGATTTTTGTGTTTAATGACAAACAAAAGTGAAGCAGAGCCCAGGGACACAAATTACAAGAGAGGAAGAGACTCAGCACACTCCCTTTTGAACACTCAAGTAACATGTTGTTAAACACATTGCCTAAAGGGCAAACTACTCACAGACAATGACAAGACATTAACATCCATCTATATATATCATACATATCTATTTATCTACATAGTTATATCTAACCAGTGGCAGAAGTTTTATACACAAGGTATAAAACTAAACACCCCAGACACCCCTCTGGCCTCGCCACTGTATCTACCTTAAAGGTTGTCTAAGCGATGCTGGGCCAAAACATTTTTTGTCACATACATCAAACGTCTCCTCACTATCGGCTAGCTGCCTGTCCCCTAAATACACTGTAAAAAAACGCGGTCTCTGTAGACACCACAGGCTCCACAAACGGCAACAAAAACAATCATGTCTTACCCGGACCACGAAACCTAACAAACAGTGTTCCAGCCAATCACTGGCAAGAAGTATTTGAGGGTGGGTCTGGGGGGTTAGTGCGCATGCACATGAAGGGGGTGTGTGTGTGAAGGAGAGCAGCGAAGCATCAGAGGGAAGTTTGAAAAATGACCGACACACGATCAGAGACGTCGTTCTGAGGAACAAATTAAAAAGAAGAAGGAGTCGGATAAAGAATGTGCTAAGTTCCGAATTTACATCGCTAGCAAATCTTTTGAACGATGGCGAGAACTCCGGCGGCAGAAGGGATTCCAGTCCGACATTCACAGGTGGGTAACGTTAAATTGTTTTTTTTCTTCTAAATTGAGGCTTATGTTCGCCAAACCCACACAAGGATATAATTAGCTAGAACTATGCACGTTCACAATTATTTCAGGAAGCACGGAAGGGAGGGGGAGGAGATGAGATGCGGAGGAGGGAGGGTCTAGCTCCGATTTGTTTGAAAATATTCGAACGTCAACACCCAGGATCGCTTTGAGAACCTTTAATTATATCTGACAATTTAACAACACATCCAATTATTGATTTGTCTATCCATCCATATATCAATCCATCTACCCCTCCATACATTTATCTACATATATTTATCTTTGTATCTACATATTTATCTCTACCTTTCAATATCGATCTATCTACCAACCTATCTATTTCCCCATCATACATATCAATTTATCTTTGTATCTACATATCGATCTACCAATCTACTTACTTATCTATCAATCTATCATCCATTCATCCACATACATATTTATCAATCTACCTACCTATTAGCATATCTAACTACCTACCTACTAAATGAGCACCAGACAAATAATTTGATGTTTGCACATTAGCTCCACCCACTACCGGAGAAGCCGGCAAATCTTCTGTTTGTTCTTAAATAATTAAATGAATAATTGCAAATGAACTCTGTTATTTGGACAGGAAAATAAAACAATGAATATGATTTACATGTAGAGCGTCGATTCTGGGTGGTATGTAAGACACTCTCTCGCCCGCACTCTCAAATGCTCAGTCAGTCAGAGTATTTAGGGAGGGAAAATATATACTGTATGCTAAACTTACACTTAGCCTCTAACACGCACACACTGGTGAGTAAAATCTAAGAATTTATCATCCAATGGCTAATGATAGACATTATTTAGTCGCCAGAGTGAAGATTTAGTCGCATATGAAAGTGATTTATTCACATTGTAGAGGGTTGCTACATTACTACCCATCTAACAAATAATATGCATTGTAAAGCACCAGAGTAAACATCAATGCAGTGTCATAACGATACTTCAGACCTCCTAAGCTTCCATAAAGGGTTAGTTCACCCAAAAATGTAAAAATTATGTCTTAAATGACTCACCCTCATGTCGCCCGTAAGACCTCCGTTCATCTTTGGAACACAGTTTAAGATATTTTAGATTTAGTCTGAGAGTTTTCTCTCCCTCCATTAAAATGTATACACAGCATACTATCCTTGTCCAGAAAGTAAATAAAGACATCATCAATAGTCCATGTGACATCAGTGGATTAGTTAGAATGTTTTGAAGTATCGCAAATACATTTTGTTCAAAGAATAACAAAAACTGCGACTTTATTCAAACTACGACTTTATTATGACTTTATTCAATGTATTCTCTTCTGGTTCTGTTGTCAATCCGCGTTTATGAGTCAGCAGTGGCGCTGATGACGAAAGACGCTGCTGACGTGTTCTGGTGCGTCCGTGTATTCGGGTTCAAATAAATATGGCTGGGCAAAAAATGCAAGTCTTCCTCGGTGTCGAAATCCTTAGATATGTTTGCGAAGATTCATTTGTTCACAGTGTGCGTCTCCCTCAGACTGTAAACGAAGTTCAGCGCACCAGATACAGTAACACGTCAGCAGCGTCTGTACTTGACAACAGAACCGGAAGAGAATACAATGACACATAAAGTCGTAGTTTTTGTTATTTTTGGACCAAAATGTATTTTCGATGCTTCAGAACATTCTAACTAACCCACTGATGTCACATGGACTACTTTGATGATGTCTTCAAGGACAGTATACCAAACATACATTTTCAACGAAGGGACAGAAAACTCTCGGACTAAATCTAAAATATCTTAAACTGTGTTCCAAAAAGGAACGGAGGTCTTACGGGCTTGGAACGACATGAGGGTGAGTCATTAATGACAAAATTTTCATTTTTGGGTAAACTAACCCTTTAATTATGGGTATTTTTACTGGGACACATTCATTCACTACTTAAACACTCTGCACTTACAGTATACATGTCAAGCTGCTTCCCTTCTCCATCCATCAACATTACCTTCGCCACAGTCACAACAGGATTAATATGAAGTATAAGAGTGCCCGATTTGAATGAGACAACCCATATTTAGCTAATCTGTTTGTGTGTGCTCTGTGAATGAGAAGATTGGAAGAATGCACAGCAGCTGAAGAATGCAGGGCATTTATCAGAAGTCACATCACAGGCCAAGGTCAATAAACAGTATGAGTCAGTTTCACTGGAATTACAGTAAAGAGGGTGTAAACACTCAGGTTTGTCATGTCAAAAGCAAGGCTTGTTAATTATGTTGTTAATAATAAATGAGTAACCAAACATTTGCGAAATCTCAGAGCGACGACTGCTGTGATACAAATGTCTTAATGCCAGTCTGCTCCTTTGAAGTATTTGGCTCCATTTCACTTTCCTAACAAGGACAACTACTGTACATAAAAATCTGCAGTGAGATTCAGGTAATGCTAATGTAACATTTTGGGCACGTCAGTAGAGAGAGGGGATGGGGGAGAGACTAGGGAGAAGGGGGGAATAGAGGACAAAAGAAGGCTGAAACAAATTATCAAAGCCGCAGGCAACAAATAAAAAACTTCTCCCAAACACTGTCAGAGAAAAGTGTCAGATTCAGAGACTGCAGGGAAAGGTATAACCTAGAGCGAAAGCCACCAATGTGCTCCACAGTTCAACCAAACATCTGTCTCATTTCTAAATCTCCTTCAAGGAAATGACAAATCATTTTGGTACCCAGGGAATTATTATTAATTTGGTAGACAGTTGCCTCTTGCCAATGCAAATGCAAAATGTATTTGTTATTGTGTAAACAGTGTTTTTATCCCACAGTGTATAAACTATGAACACATTTTTGAGTCTCAAAGCCAGAGGCCACAGCCACATATAGAATGCCTATAGTCTGCTTGATGTATATTGCACACAAAAATGTCAAGTGCTGGCTGAAATAACCGAGTGCAATCCAATAGACTCAAAACATAGCTGCTTGGAATAAAAGTTGTTTACAAGGTACCGGATTGCTCACATCTCCTTTGTTTTCCCTTCTCCTACCTGGGAACCCCTCTTTCTATGTTAAGCTCCAGCTCTGGTTTCAGCTTCATATTAAACTTACAAATAAACAGGTTTCATTCATGGTATCTTTCATTCTGTTCTGACTGTCTAATTGGACGGCTCTTAACCAGAATAAATAGCAAAAGCGCACCAGACAGTCAAAATACTGTCTAAACTGTACTAAGGCCTGAAGTAGGTGAAATAAAAACACATCTACTGGTACTGAGGTATAGGATATATAGGAGTCTATAAAATGATGGGAGTCTATAAAATGTAGTAGACTCTCAGAGGCCTTTAGCGTGGTAACAAAAAAGCTCTCTTAGTGAAAGCTCTGCCTCTCGGGGACACTCCTTTAGCGAACCATCTGAAAGTCACACCATCTCTGACATCTAATAGAAAGTGTGGACAGATAGTGAACTCTGATGTATGAGTGGGTTGAATCTAGAGCACGCTGAGAAGAGCAGATAAGTGGGAAAACGTACTGCTCTTAAATCATCAACTTCATGCATCAAATAATACACTTGGGACATAATTGATCCAAAGTGAGGGGGAAAACTATAATCTATTCAACTTTGATTTTGTATATAAAAACATTCATTTATCAGTATTTATTAAATGATTAGCATTTTGTGTGTATATATATATATATATATATATATATATATACACACACACAAACTAATATAAACTCACCTACCATACTAATACTGTGTTTGACCCCCTATCGCCTTCAGAAGCATTCTTTAGAAATTTTGGCCCAAATTGATAGGATACGGTAGCATCTTGCATTTGATGGAGATTTTGTGGGATGCACATCCAGGACATGAAGCTCCCGTTCCACCACATCCCAAAGATGCTCTATTGGGTTGAGATCTGGTGACTGTGGGGGCCATTTTAATACACTGAACTCATTGTCATGTTCAAGAAAATAATATGAAATGATTCAAGCTTTTTGACATGGTGCATTATCCTGCTGGAAGTAGCCATCAGAGGATGGGTACATGGTGGCCATAGAGGGATGGACATGGTCAGAAACAATGCTCAGGTAGGCCGTGGCATTTAAACGATGCCCAATTGGCACTAAGGGGCCTGAAGTGCGCCAAGAAAACATCCCCCACACCATTACACCACCACCACCATCCTGCACAGTGGTAACAAGGCATGATGGATCCACGTTCTCATCCTGTTTGCGCCAAATTCTGACTCTACCATCTGAATGTCTCAACAGAAATCGAGACTCATCAGATCAGGCAACATTTTTCCAGTCTTCAACTGTCCAATTTTGGTGAACTCTTGCAAACTGTAGCCTCTTTTTCCTATTTGTAGTGGAGATAAGTGGTACCTGGCGGGGTCTTCTGCTGTTGAAGCCCATCCGCCTCAAGGTGCGTGTGTTACATTATAAATTATGTATCAGAATTAATCATTTTAATTTAATAATTATTACTATTATTTACTTTATTTTAGTTTTATCATAGTTTAGCTTTATCGTAGTTTTACTATGTTCAAACCTGCTTGTAAGCAAGCGTGTTGTTATAACCCCATAAACATTTTAAAAAAATTATATATTACATATTTCTATCACATCAAACGTGAATCTGAGGTTTTAACAGTTTTTGTTGGTACAAAGCTACAAATACGAGTGCTGATAATGGAAAATAAACCAGCGATAAAATGATGAAATGCATGATGCAACTTAACATGGTCATCAAACCCCTCAAATATTTTTGATTATTCTGCTAAAACTCACCAAAGCCAGCAGATTTCCAAGCAGCATGTCAGGCTGACTCCACGCTTTTAATGGGTGCTGGAGCTTTCGGCAAAACACAATAACCCTGTCCAAAATCTAAAACATGCGCAAACAGACATCCCCTCAAAAAACCATAAACAGCTTTTCTTCCTTCCTGAAGTGTGAAAGAGTCGGGAGGTGTTTGTGGCCCGTGTACAACATCAAAACAGCAGGAAGCTACAGCAGAATTGTCATTTTTCACCTCACAAACTGGCTCCCATCCAAAATTTCTCGAGATTCTCTGCACCATGGGACTTACTAGTGTTTTATCTAGGCTTTCATATTATTTACCTGCACTGTCTTTTGAATGGATGGGCGCAGAGGGCCTGTATTTCATGCTGGAGAGATGAGAAAGATCCCGGCTGAAGGCCAGCAAGAACTCAGGCTAAAAAAAAAGACCACATCTGCTCCCAAAATACTCAGAGCACCACAGTGGGGGAGCTTCAGACCCAGACCCACTATCCTGGTTAAGTTATATAATACATAGCATAGAGCAATATTCAATAACCTCCACTTAATTTACACAATGACACAGTAGTTTTTGTTAGAATGCTACCAAAAGAACCATAAGTGGTGGAATCACATACAGCAGTACTTTGATGGGTACTAAGGTACTGAATGATGAACAAATTCAGAAATCATGTATTTAACAGTTCTTTTTGATAGTGATGACATTATTAAAAAAAAAAAAAAAAACATTAGAAGTCAGATCAGTTATAGCAGTCTGTAAACTGATGTCATAAATAAATTCAAACAAGACAATCAGGGGGCTTTTATTACCCTGAGGCTGTTCATTTCTTATATAATGACTAGCTGACTGTGCAACATCCTGCTTAATGCACAACTACCTACCAAATATACAAAAGGACATGAATTATTCATTTGTTTGGAGTATTGTATAATGTGATAGAGATATGAAACTAAGAATGGTCAATTGATACAGTTTAAAAGCCATTAAACAAAATTACCAGCCAACAAGACGGATAATAAATCATAATTAAAAATGTTTATATTTAAGTCATATCATTCAGTATGATGACAATGATAATATAGCAGTATGATTTTTTTTTGTTCAATAAGTCATTAACAAACACTACAAAAGGCTTAACTGACACATTTAAAGATGAATATTTAAGAATCAAAGTTTCAAAAATGAAATAAACAGAGCAATTCCAAGAGGGTCCTCCTCACACCATCAGTGCTCACGCCCTAATTAACTTGTCATACAATGTACATTTCCAAAATATTAATCTCCAGCGCACGTTCACGCAACAACGTCTGCTCTCGCGTCTACACAACATGCATGCGAAATGGTGCTCTCGAGCACTGGAGATTAATACTTTTTGTTAAACAAAGTGGTAAATTATGTTTTTTGTGTAAACAAAGCACTTGGGTCCATTTATAAAATTGAGGCTAAACGTGGATTACTTTTAAGATGACTTTACGACTTTTTTTTGGGACTTTAAAGTGGTAGTTGGTTAGACTGTCAATCAAGGGACAGAAAGCTCTCGGATTTCATTAAAAAGATCGTCATTTGTGTTCCGAAGATGAACAAAAGTCTGACGGGTTTGGAATGACATGAGGGTGAGTAAATGATGACAGGATTAAAAATTTTGGCTGAACCTACCTTTCAACTGAGGATCTGAGGCGTCATATAGGTGAAGCTTTTGAAATTGCATCTAAATACGATGCACATGGCTCCCTTTCGCGTCAATATAACACGCTTTTGTTATGGGTAGGTTCAGGTCTGGGGTAGTGTTAGGGTTAGACCACTAGGAGGCGCCTTTTATATCTGAGTTTGATATTGACGGTAAAGGGTGCCATGTGCGTCGGATGTAGACGCAGTTTCAAAAGCGTCACCTATATGACGCCTTGGGATGAGACCGGGCTTTTATATAATGTACTAATCATGTGTGTTTGTTAATTAAGTCAATAAAAGTGTAGAGCAGTTTGGTCATTAAAGGAATGAATAATGCATACAAAAAAAGCAGTCAGCCTTTGTGGCACACAATGCACCATGCTTTAGTGTTGTCGAGATATGCACTGTGCTCAGATTAGCCATTCAGATCAATAGTACTGCACTACCAGGGGATCAAAACACTTCTATCACTGCACACATTTCCACTGAAATCCCCACCAATGGGATTGCAGCACACATTTTAGCCCTTCACTGAGGAGGGGTGGGAGTATGCAGCACTATTAAGGGCACACAGATGAACTGAAATATCAGAACACTACATATTTAGATCAAATATTTTGATATGTCTCCTGACATATTTCACAAGGATTTCCCAAAGATCAGCACTTATCACAGCTGTTAGGGTGAGGTTAGTTTCCACTGTTAGATTCCTAAAGGAAAAAAGGTTGGGTTGATGGGGAGAGAGGACCAAACGAGGCCGGACTTGTGCTTAAAATAGCTCTTATGAGCAGCCAGGAGTGGTAAGTATTCCAGTTATGTCCTGTAACTTCACTATCTCTCACTTCTACAAACCACAAGCATGAGAGCTGACACTACATTAAAAGTCTTCCTGCCTTATTGACACAGCTGAAAGTGACAAACTTCCTCTCTTACTCTTTAACACATTTGGCCATGATCTTTATCTCTTGGGCACTCAAACAAGAGGTTTGTAATCTGGTAAACTAATAACTAATCAAGTAACTCTTCTGGATTTTCCCGATGGTGGTTAATCGGAGCCTGAACCTGGCACAGGTCCCGCACACACTGTGGCCCTAATGAGAAGCATCAATCAACCTTGGCAGCAACATTTACTTACCTGTCATCTGCATGAGAAATTATCTTGACGACTGTGTGCGATATTCCTACAAGAGCCCAACATTCTGAATCCATGAGCCCACCTCTATATGGAGCACAAGGAGTGATAACAGGGAAATGGAGGCAGGCGGCTGAACTTCGTAACAGTTTTCACCTAGGTTTGTTTCAGCAGGAAGCAGAACACTCAAAATAAACAGCAAACCCTTAGCCTGTTCTTTCCTCGTGCGTTAGCGAGTTAGTCTCAGCGGGGCATGTAAATCTGAGCTCTCTTAACCCTCACAGCACTGATGAGGTAGAAATCCCAGCTCAACTTACCGACATATGGGAAGACAGTAATTAATGGAGAGGAGGAGGAGAGGAACAGGTGCAGTGGTGCACATTTTAATGGAATAGTGAAGAAAATGAGCAATTCTTGATACTATTGTACCATGACTAAGTATAATTGTTGATAATGACTAAATCAACAACACTTAACACAAGACTTATTCTTATTGATTTCATTTTCATTCCCCTGGTTCTCGGTTCATTGTGAGCTGAACATTAAAGTATTTGTGGTTCAGTGAGTCAAGAAGAACCACTCTGAATGAGTCACTTGATTGATTTAAGCAGGTAACTAAGGCTGCATCAGAAATCGCATACTCTCTGGATACGATCAGGACTACCTTCATGGCTATATACTGTAGTATGAATGTAATCTGGAAGTACTACATTCGTAATGTTGTCATTGTCACATGACCTACCAGCATTAGTTGTGTAATCCTCTCCTGTGGCCTCGTATCGTTACAGTTGTTGTCCATTGAATGCACACTTCACAATCTCGCCATCCAGGTAGTTTTTGCTAATAGACATGTATTCGTAGATTCTTCGTAGAACTGTTTCTGACTATGTAGTATGGAAATATGCATTTTCAGATGCAGCCAATGTTTGAAAGCAATTTGTAAGTCTATTGATCGATTGATTAAAATAATATGTTCATAAGAGTCATTTGTTTACAATTCAAGACAACACTAGTGCTCTGTTTTACCTTCGAGAAGAACACAACAAAAAACATGTTGTCTACTTACTGTATAGTACGTCTTTATTTTCTTTGTATGACTCCCAATCTTTTTCCGTCATAACAAGCAATTCAATCTGAAAGCTTTTTTTCCCCCCAAGGAATTTAGTTGGACATAGTAGTTCACTAGTGTCTTTTAATATTATATTGTGTAGGTAGAGTTTCAAATTATCTTCATCAACACTGTATGCTTTGCCCAGATTCCCAGATGATCTTCAATTTAACTCAAATTCAGTAATGCAGCTCCAAGCTAGAAAATGCAACACCAGCAATGGTCATCATTATCATCATCTCTGGACATTTCCAGCCTATTTGCAGATTCCAGCACAGGCATATGATATCAGTGGCTCATGGATCATTACTATACATCCCATTATCCACGCATTGTTAAAGAACAATTCAAAACTCTTGCAGCTATTCATTTAACCCCTTTAGATCTTCTTTAACATGGTTAAACATACAAACAACCTGCATTGAATACATGCCCTCAGATAAAACAGGGAGTGTGCTTCCCAAAAGTACATTTCATGCATATATAAGGAAGAGAAGCACTCACTGGTCCTGTAAAAGGAAGTCAGTGTTTTCTGAGGAGATGTGTCCCGTCACAGGATGCCTGAACGTGGTCGTCCTCTGGTTGTGGCTGCATTGGAGAAAAAGAAAAAGTCAGGAGATGAGGGAAATGGGGGGGAAATGACAAGAGAAGAAAAACTAAATGAGTAATCCAATATTAATCATGTTTAAATTGACACTTCCCTGCTGTGGGTACTGTAGCTGTTAGAGCAACATCTACAGAAATAGACCAAGTTTGAGGAATTCTGATGACTTTCCCGCAAGAGTGCAGAATGTGTGGCACTGGCAGCGCTGAAGTCTGGCCAAGCCCACTCATATTATTTAACACAAAGTGTGGTGCTAAGCACAAACTGCTGCAGAAACTATTGATTTCAATTACACAGGGTCATTCACTGTTTTAACTAGGGCATTAAAACATCCCACTGTCATCAGGTGTAATAAGACAGAGACAGGGGAGGCTTCTAAGGGTGAAAGCGCTGTGAAATAACACACATAATATGCCTGCTGTCATCGATTCAGTTATTCATTTTTTCTTTATGTCATTTCTTTGGCTGAAACAGAGGGAGTGGTAATTTGATGACTAAGGAGACACCCCTCAGTGAGTTAATATGCTCCAATATGGGGATAATTCCAGTCACTTATCTGCCTATCATCATTTCCATTATGTTAAAAAAAAAAAATCACATTTCCTCAGTGACTCTCTGTGGACACAAGGCTTACGCATTTGAAAGAACAGGCATAGTCATGCTTCAGGTGTGCTAGTAATCATCAAGCAAAGTGAAGATGTCCTTCACGGAACACAGAGGTTCGAACAGATGTTAGCACAGTTCTCTGTAAACGCTGTTCCCTTTTGCCTCTCTATTGAAAAGTACATTAATATTAAGTCTAGGCAGTAAATAGTCAAACAGTAATAAGTAGAGCCAGACCGATATATCGGCCAGCCGATGTTATAATGGCCGATAAATTAATATTTCAAAAATAAAATAAAAACGGACGAAACACGCTTCAATCAACTCTCCTTGGCCTGTTGAATTGAAAATGTATGTTTTACAATTTGCAGTATGATGTTATTGCTAAATTATGGCTCATCATAGACTAGCTAACCTGACATTGTAATTATAAGGTAGCTTATAAGGCAATGTAGGGACTAATTATTATTTTATTTATCAGAACTTTAATATACTGTTGTGACAATAAAAGAAACAAGTTTCTTTTTAAAATGCTTTATCATATTATTTCAGTTAAAACTCATAAATAACTACAAATAACTATGTTAGGGAAATCTGTTAATGTTTTGTTGTGCGTTTCTGAAAAAAAAAATTAAATAAAAAATATCGGTCGATATATCGGAATATCGGATTTTAAAACCAAAAAAATATTTGTATCGGTATCGGCCTTCAAAATCCTTTATTTTCGGACGGGCTCTAGTAATAAGACATATAAACAAGAACTTTAACATTTCAAAGTTTAACATGAATAACATTTCAGAATGGTGGAGAGCAAGATCAAGATCATATCATACAGCTTCAGAAGACAATATAAGGTTTGAGTTTCATGGAAACGTGTTGTTATTACAACTAAAACTATTTACTATTTTTGAAAATTGAAACATAACTTGTACAAAATAAAATATAAATATTGGATGAAAATCTACTAAAGAACTAAAATTACTAAAACTGAAACAAATAGATATAAATAGAAATAAAAAACAGTTATATTATTTGCTAGCAACATTTATTTAATAAATTATTCATAATTACATGCAACTAATACCTACAACAAACCTAATCAGATGTAAAGTAGTTAATAAATATTAGTCAGTGTTTAAATCTATAATGACAACGGCAACAAGATCTTAAAATGGTGGGTTACACATTATTTAAAGGTGCCCTTGTGTAATTATACATTTAAGCACTGAGTAATATTTATTAACTACATGTACTTACTAAAGGGTTATAGTTAGGATTAGGTTTGTTGTATGGTTAGTTGCATGTAATAATGCATAATTTAAAGTTATTACTGTATTAACTACATATAACGTGTAAAAGGACACTGTGAAATAAAGTGTAACCAAAAAAAAAAAAAACATGACATGGTCTTGTAAAAACATGGTCCTATATCCACCATCAGTGTACAAGGTGATTTCAGTCCAGAGCAGCAACAGCACTTATTACTCTGGTTAGAGGATGTTTAAATACAAGGCAAGCAACACTGAATAGAACAGAACATATTTTTTTTTCTCTTAGCACTTAGTAGACTGGAAGAGTAGAGAGAGGAAAGCCAAATATATGAGCTGGACTTGAACCTATACTGCTTGCATGAGCAGCATGGCTGAGAATGATTGAACCACTGCACAAGAAATGAACAGCAAGATATCTATGTCAGCATTCCAAAACAGCCCCTTATTAGCCTTCCTAAACTTATAGTGGTGGCACAATCACCATGACCAATAAACTCAGGCATGCTTCTTTCACAGTACACTGTCAAATTTAACAGGCTGTGAAAAACACTTCTCTGCCTCGGCGGAACATGTCATCATACACCCCCGGTGACACAACACTGTCAAGTTCATTCTTTAGTGAACAATCATACCACAGGAATCCGAGGTACAAATGTCCTCAAAAGATAGCTTTTAGTGTTTGGAGACACATGTTTGCATTCAGCAGAACTTTTATCTCTAATTGAACATTTAGTGCATCAGCAAACTCTGCTGCATAAAAGCTCTTCAGTGGTTGCATCAAAGAACGCTTGACACAAAAGCATGTACTACAAAGCCTTCACTACAACAATGGTCTTATCTATCTTGTTGCAGCCTGATTCAGTTCCTGAATAAACATGATCCTGAAGTCAATCCTGCTACCTCATCTGTGAAATGAATTTATGTAATGATCAATATCATCCCAAGAAAAACGAATTCAAACTGAAATGTCAGAAAAATATGCAATGGAAAACCAATGAAATTCAAAAACAAATCAATAAAACATATAAAAAACATGAATATAACAAATAATGTTTGCTACAGCACAGGAACCAACGGAAGCACTCCTAAACCGCTGCGTCCCTGGTTTCCCAGTAAGCTTGGTCCGTCCATCATTGTAATGTAAGTTAAAAGACCCTCCTCTGAAAGGTTCTTCATCATTACAGGGCTTTCAGCCCTTACTTGGGCAGCCTGACTGCAACCAGGCCTTTATTTTTTATGTATGCCACCCGCATCTGAGAGGAGTCAGCCGCGGGCCTGCCATCAGACTCCATTAAATTACATTTGGCATTACTAAGAGAATTTCCCAGACTTTTGCACCTATGGAGTCAATGTGAGTCAGGTATAAATATGCTGTTTAAAGCATGTTGACATCATTGTATAAAAAAACTCTTCACATTGTAATAGAGCCAGACCGATATATCGGCTAGCCGATATTATCGGTCGATATTGGGCATTTTGCAAACTATCGGTATCGGCAGTTACAATGGCCGATAAATGAATATTTAAAAAATAAAAATGGACGAAACACGCTTGAACCATGTCATGAGTGTTGGAGTTGTATAGTTTGTCCACCACAGGGCACTCTACACCGTTCCTGTTGGCAACACACGTTGAGTTGGTCACGAACGATACATTGCTTGAATAACAATTAAAAGAACATCCCCGTCAGTTCTCTTAACTAAAATAAGCATGACAATATTTGTGACTATCATGTCCAGTTTTGCTGCTGTTAAATAGAGTGAAGAGTGAGAGTGAAGCGGAATTAGCTAGTAATAGTTATGTTACGTTGTTACAGCGTACAGTAGTTGATAGACTGTCCTTTTAACTTTTGACAATATGACTGAAGTACAGTTCACGTGATGTATCATCTCTCCTTGGCCTGTTATATAGAAAATTTATATTTTACAATTTGCAGTATGACGTTATCCATTGCTAAATTATGGCTAACCACAAAGCTAGCTAATGCCACTATCATCAGTCTGTTCTGTTGTGACAATAAAAGAACAAGATTCTTTTTAAAAGGCGTTATCATATTATTTTAGTTAAAACTCACAAATAACTACAAATAACTAATGTTAGGGAAATCTGTTAATGTTTTGTTGCGCGTTTCAGAAAAAAAAAAAAAGAAAAAAAATATCGGCCAATATATCGGAATATCGGATTTTAAAACCAACAAATATTTGTATCGGTATCGGCCATTGTAACACAATTAACTTTCTAATCTATTTTTAGACCACCAAACAGAACAGCTGATTATCTGAGAAGCAGCTCTTTAGGTCAAATACAGTAAAACAGGCCAGAAGTGAAACCTGTACAAAAAAACAATGATGCACGCAAGATTACAGTACCTCCCTTAGTCGTCATCAGCCTGTCAGGCACAGATTGGTGCACCTTCCTGCATGTAATGGGCTACAAAATGGCTACAAAAACACAAGCACATTTCCTGATTCCCTCTTTCCCTAGCTTTTTTCCAAAAACTTTGCTAAACTGCATTGGCCCAATACACTACTTTTCTACTGTTGATTAGGAATCTGCATTCTTTAGCTCTTTGTTCTCATCATATTACTTCCGAACTACTTGCCACGGAATTCCCTGCATTAGCATTGAGGATAAACAGAATAGCAAACAGTAGCGCTGTTTGTTTGGCCATAATGCAAGTTTGAGTGAAAGCAGCCTATGACATTATGAATGTTGATCATGAATAATCTCTCATTGTGTTAGACTGCTAGACCATTTTTCTTGTTACTAGAATCACCCTTTATAAATTTGTCACATGACAATATATTTTTGTTTTTGGTTAAAAAAAAAAACACTACTTATGTTTCTACAAATTTTAATAAAAACCACAATGTGAAAATGTGACTATTTCGAATTTTCTTTTTTATATAAACAACATTTACCATTTGGGAATGTAAATTGTTCATGTTTTGCCCACTGGTTCAATTTACCGCTTGACATGACAGATCTGATCACTAAAGGAAAGTGATGAAATATGTAAAGTATACCCCAATCATTTTGTCATTTTGTTAAACTGACCATTAGATTATTGGGTAAAATCATTCATAACATCTTTGCTAAAAAGACAGACAACATGTAACGTATATTACATTCAGTTATAGACAACACAAGAATGCTGACAGTCAAATGCAAGAAGTTGTGTAGTGGTACAGTCGGGCCTGTTTATATTCAGTAGATTAGTCCACAAGTATTACCACAACTCTCAAATCCCCTTGCACTATGACAGCTTCTACCCGTGGGATGAACATATCATTTGGCATCTCAAAAGAGCAGAACATGCAATTGTGAAACCAAAAGCCATGTTTATATAGAGAAAGAAGAACACATTATTAAACAAAACTGCTGGTACTAGTATAGCTACACAAAAGATATTGATTTCTCACGCAATTTTAAAGTTATAACGCAGTGCAAAAACTCATTATCTCCATCAAGAACAACTATGTGGTAATCTTAAGGTCTGTATTTTAAAATGGAAGATGATCTGAAATCATTATCTGTTGTCTAAAATGTTGATATTATTTATACATTCTTCTGGTTTTATGGTCTTAAAACTTAAAAAAAAAGTTCTTTATTGGCATTTGGTTCCATGGAGAAGCTTTAACATCCATGATGGAATCTTACTGCACAAAAGATTCTTAAGTAGAAAAAAGTTTTTTGAACATTGTATTTATTGTTTAATACAATGTTATTAAAAATAAAGGAGAAACAATACGAAATATAAATTGAAAAATTCTTCCAGTTTTGGTTATTTTAGGAACAGTTTACTGAAGGATCTTTGGGGAATCGTTCTTTTAAAAATCTCCCTTTGGTGTTTATGTAAATTATGTATTTATACAATGGTCACCTCATGAACACACAAAACACAACACTTTCAGTGCCAAATCAAGATAGCGTTCTCACAAAGCACTATCAAGGGAGCTTGTAATGAATCAAATGTGGTTTCTCTGCCTAATTAACCAAATTTAACTCCCCATCCAACTTTAAAATAGCAATAACGAAAAACAACAGAGCTTAGAAGTATTTTAACTATTTAACTACAAGTTTTAACTATATGCTTTAATGGCACAGTCTATTTTGTCAGTGGAAAAATTCTTTCACGACGCAGGCTGCACAGTTATTAAATTGTTTCAATAAGATTTACGTTTTGTCCATGCAGATATTCAGTCCAACGTTGAGCTGGCAGGCTGAACCACGTTCACAACGAACAACATGCTCAGAGGTAAAGACCTCTTAGCATCAGATTTCAAGCAGCAGCACCATGGCATTCCCACCAAAATACTTCATGACTTGCTGTGCGACACTAGGGGAACAAACTCTTTTTAACACTATTTAAACACAAACTTCCGGATGTTCTCATTCAACCTTGTTTTCAACTCTTTGTGTGCTGCCCTAAAGTTGTCTCACCTGCCAGAGTGCAGTAGATTATCTACTTCCTCCTGGATTCATTCCGCCAGTCGGGTGGCAGGAATCAGGATAAGAGCTCTGATGGGAAAGTTGAAATCCTGTTGAAGTGAAGCAGTTTTCCTGAGAACAGCCTGCCAGAAGTTTCACTTACCGCAAAGTTTTTGACGGCCGTTCAGAGATCAAACATTTTCATGACCAGAACCGAGCTCAGCCACACAGCTTATCAGATATACCCTCTTTTCTCCAACCTTCCCTCCCTTTTTTCCTCTCTGTTGCTCTCTCTCCAACTCCCACCCTCTCTGTCTCTTGCCAAACTACAGCCCATTAACTGGGAGGTGTTTCTGTGACAAAATAAATATTTCCCTATCTGAGCTTCATAACACAGAACCAACCCGGCTTTATCGCACTAGACTGTTGCCTTCCCAGAAAGCATCTCTTGTTTCTATTGTACTGCCAAGGTTTTCTTGGCAAAAGCATACAGCTAAATTTGTATTGTTTTGAGTTTCCTGTGAACAAAAAAAAAACGACTGACAATTGGAGGGGAAAGCTCTCATAATTTGACAACATCACTGCAATAATGTAATTTTACCATATATATGATGACAGCCTGCAGAGGAATGTGTTTCCCCTTTGTTAACCAAAATCTTGTTCTGAGTCAAGGCACACACCACTGCACCTGCATCAGATTCTCTTCAACCTACTGGCCAGACTGTGGGCTGTAAATACTAGTAGGTTAGCTCACAAGAGATAAAACATGAGGAATGCAGACCAGGAAAGCAGGTGTTATTTGCACAGCTCTAAAGCAAATATTGAATCAAAAAACAAAAAAATGTTCATCTCAACAGAATAATGGTTTAAAATGCAATTGGATATGAAACTATAAAGAGTTTGCTTTGATAAATATGTATACTTGTAAAACAAAACCTGAGTCAGCAGCAGCAATAATAAACACTTACGCAACTTTGTACAAAACGCATCACATCAAGCATATATTTCACAAAGAAGTAAACTCAACACTAATCTATAGCTTTATGAACATTATAGATCTTAGTTGAGAGGAGAGACAGAGAAAGAAATGAACTCAGCCTTGCAGTGAATTACTTTGAGCCATTTTTCAAAAGACAAATTGTCCAATTGTAAATCGTTGTTTTTTTGTTTGTTTTTTAACAGGCCGGTTTCACTGGATGATTTGAAATATTTTATACAAGGTATTCAAAAAGCTATTTTACAGAGTACTGGATAGATCATATTACTCAAAAAAATCCTGGATGATGTGACAGCAGCCATATCTTCAGCCATTTCTTTGGATAAAGGCATGTGCCCAAAATTCATGAATGTGACAATAAAGGGGTGATGAACTGAGAAATCAAATTTTCCTTGAGCTTTTGACATCTAAGAAGTCATCATATTATAAGAATATCCTGTAAGTTTCAGAACTGAAAACGTCCTTGTTAGTCCACTAAAAGATTTTATTTACACCAGCCTCAGCAAACGGCTCGTTTTTCAAAGTGGGGAACTATGACGTCAAAGAGGATAAAACACCACCCCTGCAGGAGAATATCAACACCTACTTTAACACGGCTGGTTTAGCCCCGCCCACCGATTCGCGCATTACACGCATAGCTAAATAACATAGGCCTACCTCGTGAGTCGTGATGACAATCCGGATCGAGCTACCGAGCAATACAAAATATTGTGCAGTGCCTGGTTGTGGAAGAAGACAGGGGCTGCAAATGCTTCCTCTGGATTCCAATAGGACTTCATGGATAAACTTTATTTTTAATGACGTTCCACTCCAGCTGATGAGGGTAAAACATTGTCGTCTGTTCGCTTCATTTCACTGAGGATTGTTTTGTAAACAAGACTGGATTTGCAGACCGATTAAAAGTAAAGAATGGTGCTGTGCCGTCTACATTGAATCCGACAGGAATTGTGCAACAAACGGACTCTGGGTCAAATCAATCTGGTTGCAATTTTACAATATTGGACGTTTTCAAAACAATTTCCCCCAAGTGCATCGACGGATGAGTTGAAACTCATTATAGTATGCAAAACTATTATCCACTCACAGCTAGGGTTGGGTATCGTTTGAATTTGAACGATTCCTTGTTTCGATTCTGGTTCCTAACGATTCTCGACTCCGATTCTTTTAAGAGGCAGGGTCAAAAAAGTTTAGCTAACCTTGCTAACCAACGGTCTTTTGGAAGGAAATAATCCTTTCTGAAGGAAATACTCCTTCTGTCACAAATACTCCTTTCGTCACAAATTTTGCATTTTGCCGAGATTTCGTTATTTTTAGAAAAGTGAAGCCGCACTTTGGACCGCCGACGTAAGCTACACATGTTCGACCAGCGCGGTTATGCCAACACTTCCGGTAGATGCTTCTTCGTTGGTGTTGTTCAGCGGTTTCTTCTTCCGCTCGGCGGACTGTGAATATCGAAACTAAGAATCGAAATTTTAACTTTTGAACGATTCCGGGAAAAACGAAAAGTTAGTCCCGGTTCCAAACGATACTCGATTCTCGATACCCAACCCTACTCACAGCAGTGGGCGTTTACTTCCAAGTCTTCAGTGCGAGACGCCCATAAAAACCGAGCATTTTTCAGGTAGGCTAAACACTTGGGTACAAAATAGCCTATTACTTATTAATTTTGATGTTTTTGAATGCAAAAACCAAGCGAACGTCATAAGTTGACCTCAGACATCAATATAAAAAAATTTAAAAAGCCAGTTCATGACCCCTTTAAACCAGCCATAATATATCCGCATAATAAAACAAACTTCTCTCTTCAAAATGTTTGACCCTAGTTTGAGTCTAACCAGCACCAGTGACTGCTCTTTTCCTGCTGGTGACATTGAGCACCTCTCTCTGAACACACGGACCATCCTTTTAATTATGGCCCCTAATCTGCTGCTGAGTGACATCATGATCCTGGCCCCTCATGAGTGAGGCATCCCTCCTAAAAAAAGTTTTGCAAGGTGCGGTCACTGTGGTACAAAAAAGCAATCCTTCCATTCTGGCTACCTCAAGCTTCCTTGATACAAAGGAATGTTACCAATATAAGGACATAAAGCACATATTAAGACCTCACATGCCCAAAAAAGCCTCAGACTTTAAAGAACATCGAGAGCTCACAGTATTTATTAAACAACACATTTCAAAGGATAGCCCCCAAAACTGAAGGGCACCACAGCAGAAAGCTAATTAGAGCGAAGTGAAAGGACAAGGATCACGGAACAACGAATGGGAGGATTAGTTGAACACAAACACAAATGTTGTTCGCTCCGCCTGGTTGCTCACAGACTCAGCTGCAGTACCCAGTCCACCGAGCAGCATGACGGACTGATGATGATGTGTAAAGAGAGACTTAAAAGAGAACCAATTCTAAGTGAGACATCCAGTAATTACCAAAATGATTAGGTCAATTTCCTACTCAAACAAACAGTTAACGCAATGACAACCACCCCATCACGACTCATAAAATATCAAACCTCTAATTACGCAGAAACTAAACCCACATGTTTTTGACGTAACCCATTTAATTTCAGACAAAACAGATTAAAATGAAAATCTGATCCGGTGCTTTGCTCGCTAACAGAGCATTACCATGACAACATTTGCTCGGATGAACTCCGTTTGGATTTCAAAGCCCCCAGAAAAGCGCGTTCAAGGGGCGCCTGGAGGCGAAACTCTGGAAAAATCTTCAAAGTTTGAGAACAGCTAACAAAACAAAAGTTGAAGAAGTTGAACCCTTGGCCTTGAAACAGTTTACATCCTCGTTTATGAGATGGAGCTTCCCATGGTCAGCACTTCTGTTGGGCCTTTTAATAGCCTAATATTAACAAGCCCATCAAACGGCTTGTCATTAGTCGGCAAAAAAAAGTCTTTGTTAAATAACTACTGATCAACAAAGCATTATACACACCCCCTTTGTCCATATACCGAGATCTTCACAATGGCCTGAGGGAAAAGATGCACCCATAAGAATACGGCAGCATCAGCACTTCCATCACTTCACTGGCACAAATTTAGCCTGCTGATAAATATTTATAAAGAACAATTATTTCACAGCAATTTATCACAGAAATTGCGGGTTTAAAGCCACCCGGACAGACACAATGAAATGACTTTCAAAGGCACTTAGAAGATCAATAGCGACAGCAATTTGGGTTGGGGGCTTGGGGTGAAAAAAGCTTGAAGTTGTTACGTAAAATAACCAGAAGGAAATAATTAGTGAAACACACCCAAACCTGCTTTATCTAAACCAGGAGCGGTGACCTGTGCTGGGTTCATTAAGAAACTATCTGAAGCAACCCCAACAAAAGCCTACAACATGCCTTGTGAGTTCATCTCAGCTCCGCACAGCCTCTCAACATTGATTTACTTTAGCTAACTGCTCACGTAGAGGCATAACTTGAACAAAAACGTCATGTGACATTTATGGGCTTTGCTAACACATATGGCGAGATGGGATCTAATGACAGGAGAGACAGAATAACATGGACATGAGTGGTTTTGATAAGTAATTCTGAGACAAACAAATGTCAGACAAGGGGAAAAACAAATGAAATCACAAACCATAAAGTTTACACGTAAACAAACATATAAACCGACAGATGCCATGTCTAGGTTTAGTACCTCAACATCTGCAGTAATGGCCGCAGGATAGATACAGTATGATGCCCTGAGACTGAAGCAGAGCAGCGGCACATACAGATATCGCCAACTTAATTCAGTTAAGTCAACATTTACATTCTAAATACATAGAAAAAAAATCTTACAATTGATCAAATAACACAATACCACTGAAATGTCATTATAGTAGAGACTGTTTAAAATCATAAACTGTTCCAAGCATTGTAATAGTCTTGTTTTTGGAATCAGGGCAGATGCATAAGTTTGTGATACTGCATTTATCTTCCTTTCTTTGAGACCTTAATCATAGTTGATAATGCACGCAACATTTTTTTGGCTTCTTTCCCTTTTCATGACTTGTTACCTATTGCATGAGGTGCATACTAAACTATTAAAGTCAGCTCTTTTACTTCAAAATGTAATGTTTAAAGTGTACTGATTTTCTACTCTCTTTGAATTGTTACAATATCGGTAGTATATGATAATCCACAATGCTTACTCTTTCTCTCTCGCCCACAGACAGTCAGATCGACAGAGGGTTATTAACAAAATAGTTATTGTAAGGTATACGTTTATCACAGAAAATTGTATCGTACTTTGTTTACTCTTTAAACAGCATTATGGAAAAGTGGCAACAGCTTTCTTACCAGTATGCGACGGAACAAACGAACGGCAGTTTCTTTGACACACAAATGTTCACAATGTTCTCCCTGTCACAAGCTAAGCTTGGTGACTGAACATGAATTACTGTACATGAACTTGACACACATGCACACATCACTACCCGATTATGCCGGCATTTACCATCTTTTATACCATGGTCTGGGTGAATACTCGATTCTGATTGGCTGCAGGGTGTCCGTTAAAAAGTGATAGAGGACACCTAGTAAAGTAGTTCTGGTGAAAATGCCTGTTTACCATTCGAAATTAATAAATAAATGCGCTTCCTACAACGGCTGTGAGTAACCATAGCAACAGGCAGTCACATGCTCTATCATCTAACGTTAGATATTATAGCCTAATACAACAATGAGCGACTTCGTGCTATTTCTTTTAACATTTATGGAGAATATGGCAACTTTGACGACTGGTATGCTGCTGAAGAAAGAAAAAATGTAAATAAAACGGAGAAAATTACACCGCTGCTGCTCTGCTCCATTGAACTCTATTGGTAACGACGTAACTTGCGACCGCATAGCTGCTAGTTGGATAACGATGCTTTCGGGAAACGCACCCCTGAATGAGACCCTGCGGGAGTTTTACGCAGCTGTCCAGACAACCAAGGCAGGAGAAGGCTGAACGTTACAGCGTTTCAAGCCTAAGGAGCCTGAGGCAAATGACCCTCTCTTTGATCTGATTAATTTATTGCCCTCTATAACGTTAAGCGCAAATCGCTGGAGCTCAGAGCTAATTGTTTTTTTATTGTTGTTTGATTAATTGTTTTATGTGTAATAAAAAAAAATAAAAAAAAACTATGCCTACCTTTGTGTTTCATGTAAAAAAAAATGCATTTGTGAACCTGAAGGGATACGAGCTAAGCGGACTATAAATATCTCCGGTTGCTAGATAAACAGTCAGTCAAGTTATTATTTGTAAAAACTAGATTTAGCCTAATTAAAATATAAACTAATGTTTTAAAAATGTTTTATTTGGCAAGTGACCATGGTATAATGCCCTCCGAGGTGTCCATTGTCAGGTTTTAATGGACTTCGGCGGAGACAACCGTCCTCCGCTGCGCGTCGGCCGGTTTACGCCTCGCCGTCGTCCATTAAAACCTGACAATGGACACCTCGTCGGGCATTAACCCTTACTTAAATCAGAATGGTGTTGTGTAATTGTTTTCCCTATTTGAAATGAGTTTGATATATATATATATTTGTCTGTTTGCTCCAAAAAGTTGTTCAATTCAATTATTTCTTTTTAGAAGAAACTTCACAACCAGTTGATTGCAGTCAGAATTACCTTTTATTTCTTGTAAGAATTCCCCCCAAACCTTTGTTTTGGCTGTTGGCCTTGTAGTCTCATGCTGCACATAGCATAGACCTAATTGATTGACTGATCCATTTGTAGTTTTGTCTGGGGGAGGGGAATAGCAGCTAAAAAAATTTTTTTTCCTTTTCATTTCCTTTTTTTGTTATGTTTCCTTGTGTCTGACTGTGAGGTTAAATACACATGGGTTTACACAGTGTTATTTGTGAATGTCAATCGGTCCCTGGTAGGGATGAGTCACGATCTTCGAATGGTCGAATAGTCGAAATGCGTTCGAACTTCGATCATAAAATAGCTTTTTCGAATATCGTTATATTTTCGTGCAATAATTCCAATGTGTATTTAACATAATTGACGCAGCGCCTACTGACACAGATCGCGGAGCAAGGTATTTTCCTGTTAGGGTGTCACTAACATGCATGAAACCTACTGGGCGATCTAGGATACCAGCTTTTTGAACATAGTGTAAACAAACAACAGAAGAAGAGCACTGTCGTGAATGCACTGAATCGGGAATCGGGAGAAATGCCTACTGAACCACCGGCGGCTAAAAATCCACAAAATGACGCCCTCTCTGCTGCAGCGATTGCGGTCTTGTTTGGCGAGGATAACATCGAGCAGACAGCAGCAACAGCGACAACCGAACTCTTGCAATACTGCCAAGATACAGTATGCCCACCAATGAACGCTGATCCCATAACATGGTGGAAGGCCAACGCGAAGAAATATCCCCGCCTGGAAAAGTTAGCAATCTCCTACTTGAGTGTGCCTGCGACATCTGTGCCATCCGCGCGGGTGTTCTCCGCGGCTGGACTAATCGTCAACAGGTTGCGCTCGCGTCTCCTTCCAGAACATGTTGATGACGTGCTAATTTTTCTGAACAAGAATATGACATAAGCGTTATGCTATGAATAGTTTATCTTAATCGAAACGAATTTGTTTAAAAAGTCGGCTGTTGCCGGTTACAAGGCAGGTTCGCATAAAAACATTATTACATGATATTATTTTTTGATCGAGCGAGCATCTGGTTTGTCGATGCAAAATCGTTTTTTGTGCTTTTAGTTTTTTCTTCTTCCAATTATTCTTCTGTGTTAAAAAAATGACGAAAACATGTCACTTGTTCAATTAATAAATCGCTAAAGATGGAATTAGCCTCCCTTCTGTTATTGTGTGAGTGCGTTTTTTTTTTCTCTCCGATTTTCGAACGATAATCGACTTTTGCTCCTCGATTTTCGAATGCCATTTTTGGCAGAAATTCACATCCCTAGTCCCTGGGGTCTATATGACCCCAATCGACTTTTCCTTGATAAAAAAAAATGGTTTCCTTTATCTGAGTGGAATAAGATTTTGTGACTTTTCCTACAAAATCTATCTATACACACACACAAAAACTGGGCTTGATTCGGTTGTTCTAAAGGTGTGTAAAAAAAATGTTTACAAATCTGGTCTTCGGGGTCAATATGACCCCACATTGAAATGAATGGGAAATGTGAAAAAAACTAAATATTTTGTATTCATTTGTCCAAAAAAATATATAAATCCATCATAAATCAGAAAATTTCCACACAGAAATAAAGGCCTACTACTAGAGCATAAATGTGATGTAGAAAAAACATGCTCACTCACACACACACACACACACACACAAAAACACACGCAAACAAACATGTATTAGTGTACTGCCACAGAGAGCATTTTTTAGAAATCAGTCACAAATGCAGAACAAAGATATTAAAGTGTGAGACCTAATACACACACTCACACACTGATTATAGTTTTACAATTTGTTTTACATGTTTTTTGTAGCTTGTTATTGCTTTTTAAGTTCAGAATTTTATTGGAAAAAATGATAGATTAGATGTTCACTCATATTGCTTTTGTTTTCATATTATTTATTTTATTTATTTTGCATTCTAAAGTTAATTATTTATTTTTACACTTTGTTCAATAAAATCAACAATGTGCAACTAAAATCTGACTCCAAGTCTTGTCCTTTAGGTGTGTCTTATGTGGCATTTAGCTGTCCTTTTTCTGTGGCACTTTGTAAAAACAGACGTTTCAAAATGCATCAAAAACTACAACAATTATACTATTTAAAAAAATTATAATTTTAAATGTCCTATCTTATGTTTATATATATATAAAAATTCATAAAATGTATTTCAAAAGTTGTGACAGAAGTAGTAGGCCACATGCAGTAAAATGAATGGCTCTCTATTGCCTCTGCTGGTCAAAACTATTTATTTCTAAAACTGTAAAGAATTTAGTTTTATCTCTAACCAGTAGATGGCGTAATTCTACACATAGCACCTAGCTCAATATCCAGAAGCAATTTAAATTAAATTTTGATCATTATTAAAGTGATTTTTTCATAAAAAAATAAGATTTCATTTGCAAGTTTATGGTGTGGTTGAGGAATTGTGTTGTAAATAGGCACAAAAGTACTTCTTATCTCCCAAAACACAGCATTAATGAATAGATGAGAAGTAAACAAAAATATATATATATATATTATTTGTATTATTAAAAATGTATAGTTTTTGTACAATTTCTCTATCAATTGTTGGGGTCATATTGACCCCAAAGACCAGATTTGTAAACAGAAACAAAGACCTTTTGAGGGTTAATGTTTCACTATTTTTATTTGTGTGTATAATGTATTGTGTGTTTGATCCCTGCTTGTTCATTTGGTACAGGCCAAGGGTGGAGTTAGCCCATATAAATATGGAGCTATAGAGCTTATCAGGTCAGTATTGGTTTGTTAAGGTCAAAGGAAAGACCCTGTTGCAAACTGGACCAAATTATTTGGTGTAGCCTTTTTTGCACATTGTTGCAGTTTTGTTTTGTTCAGTTTGTTTTTATTTAAGTATTTGACCATGCACATTTTTTTTTTTTCATTTTAGTCATAATAAATCACCTTTTTGGGATCCACTGAACCTCTTTCCAGCTTATTTAAAATGATCCTCTAAGACCACTGGGGCCATCCTTTACACTCCCCATATTTATGATTATTTGCAGCCTTTATCCACTGTCTACAATGCTCTGGATCCTTTACTGGAAATCAGAAATAACTCTCTTCAGCTTAACGTTCATTTTTTGAATTCTTACTCCCAAGAAAAATACAAGTTGAATCCATTATGACTAAAAGTATGCTAAGAAGTATACCCTACTAAAGAAAGGCGCTATTTGACTATGGTCAACTGTATCCATAGTGGCATGGCCTTGGAAGGCAACATGCACAGTGCATTATGTGTGTTGAAGTTTTCTGTTTTCTCTTGATAGCACCAATTCAATTTTTATTGAAAGCGCACTTTGCCAGCACTTATGCCAAAAAATGTTCAGTCTGCAGTACAGTGTACACACATATATATTCATAAAGGTGTTAACATAAGGACAATCTTCCTTACAACTGAATTCTCTCGGCTAGAATAAGGTGCTCAGTCAGTTGCACCATAATGTGCTGTTTTTAGGTTTGGAATTGAGAGATTGTGGTATTTAGTAATCTGACGCAGCTAAGTAATGACAAACTGACTGAGCCGCACATTTGTCGCAGTAATAAGGAAACGTGTGGTCTCTAGTCTTAGACAGCCTCAGGCACTACATCACCACAGCCATCCAAATGAGGCTGTCATAGAGAGAAATTAGAAACACTGTTACACTGATACTGATTATAATGCTGCAGATTAAATTCACGGATGCTGTGAAAAAAAAGGAAAAAGTATAAAATTCTATTAAAACGCAAACACCCAGGTTCATTTTTCTTAAATAGGACTGTTCCTACTACAATTGAAAGCCCCCTGTGTTTTGCACAAGCCAGAGAGCACAAACTATAATTATATTTTCTTTCGAAAGCCAGGTAATCAACAGCAATGAGAACACTTAATAAACATGGATCAGGAATACACACAAGAATAAGATACAAACAAAAGACAAAATTTATCTTAAAATGTCTGGAAATCCTAACCTATTGGTGTGGGACAAAATACAAAAAAAAAATCACACTGGATGAAGTCATCATTGAGACAATCAGCACAATTACACACAGCACTGCACTATACCTCCTGTTTTAATTGGACTAAAGTGACTGGGAATTAAAAAGTAATAAACCCAGACTAAATATGCACTAACCAAGAATGCCTTTCCTTGTTTTTTCCATCATTATAGTTTCTTATCAGATGGTTTCATGTTAAAAAATAGATGTACAAAAATGAGCATTTGACTGCCTCAGTATTCTTAGGATCTGTGATCTTGGGAGTGACCTGACCTGCAGTGACCAAAGAAAATGTTAACCTGAGATATAACTTGAGATGCAATACCTTTGTTCTGACTGTCAGAGGGAAAATGAGACAATGATATGAGACAATACATTGTCAGCAGGGTGCTGCAGAGGGAAATATTGCTGTGACAGTTGTTCTTTGGGCATAAACATCTTCCTGTGAACTCCACGCAGTCAAAATCAGAGCGGCCCTGTAATATCTGCAGCAAGGACAAACTTCAGGATCAGGATCATACTGTCATACAGGAAATACACATTCCTCTCAGGCCACACTCTTCCTAATAAGAGCGGTCAACTGCACATCCAGAGAGCACACAGAGAATGCTAATGGTGTACCCTAAATTCAACAACTCAAAACTCATAACAGATTTCCATTTTTCAAGCCATTTTGTAGGTCATAAAACATAAATAGATACATTTCCAAAGTCTGGGGTCATTAATTTTATTTTTCTTAAGGAGTTAATACTTTTATACTTCGGAAGGATGCATTAAATTGATTAAAAGTGACAGTAAAGACATGTTGCAAAAGATTTTGATTTCTAATTAATGCTGTTTTGAACTTTCTATTAAAACAATCCAGAAAATGTATCATGCACAAGATTCAAAATACATGTTTCTTAAGCACACATTAAAAAAACTCATATATAACTTCTTAACAACATTCTTAAGTCGCTAAAAGCGACAGTGATATAAACAATTTTTAGACAAAGACAAAGACATTTTTTAAAGGAGATTTTCTGGGAGATTTCAATTCTAGGGAGAATTGAAGTCAAAGTCAAAGCCAAATCAAAGAAAAGTAACCCAGGGGCAATATCAAAGATGCCTAAAACAGCACAGGGAGAATATAGTCCTGCTGCCATTCCTTAGGTCAGATAAATTATCTGAATTTCTGTAACATCTCCTAATCTTACAAGAGCTTTGCTTCCGACAAGTCCTCTGAGCAGTTTTCAGCTCATCTCTTTAGATTAGAAATGTTCAGGCTTGTGCTATTCTCAGGATACTGCAGTTGAGGCTTCGACAGACGATGGCTTCAGTTCAGCCAAACACTTAGCTGCATTTATCACTGATGGTTCTCCTCCAAATGCAAGCAACCTAGTCACAACGTTAGGCTCCATGTGCACAAAACAGATTTACAGCAGGCAGAATACATTAATGGCATTAGAGTCAGTGTTCTGCTTTGCCAGAAAAAAACGGTACCTATAGTAACAACAGTTTTTTATTCAAAAAGCTTTTAATTCAGACTGTGAACTTTTATTTGTGGCCTTTAAAACAAGTTACTACTTCCTATTAACCAAGGCAACGGGTCATTAGACTTTCTAGTAGCAACAATGCCTTAAACAACCAATTATCCAGTGGAAAAAGGGGAAACCCTTGGTTTGTTTTCCTGCATCTAGGGACAGCTGTGTTCAACAAACCCTTGATGAAATGCTTATATGTTGCATGTAACAAAATAGCATTGTTCTTGTATTACTGCACATGTCACAATCCATTAGACACTGATGCCATTAGACAGAATCCCCAATGTGGAAGGAGAGGAAGTTGTTTTAAATGCAAATATTCCAGTCTCAAAGAACAAGCAATGACTCACATTGTTTTATCTACAGGATGCCATACTGAGTGCTGTACCAGCTGTTTTCATCTGGTTTTGTTTTTAATGTGAAAACAAAACTCTGTAATGGTGCAATATAACGTTTGCTTTACATCATGAAGACTTTCCATTGATCTCAATGTTATATAATAGCAATAACTGAGCTATGACATTTCAAATTCTCAATCCCATCCCTAAACTAAGCAAACAGAAACCGTTCTGCATTTTCATTAAGACACTATTCAGAATGTTTATTAAACCTGGGTACAGTTGACTGGTCCATGCAAAATCTGCTCCACACACATAACCAGTGAGTGACCACATATGTTCACATCTGGATTATCTGTTTCATCCCTGGTCTAAATCTAAAGCTTGGGGGGGGATGACCATAATCCCAACAGAAATCATAAGCCATTCCAGAATCTTAATAAAGTCTAGAAAAAGCATTGTTATATTGTTGATACTAAAAATGTTCCTCCAGCAATATCCTCTACACATAAAGGCTAACACAATACATTATTCATAAGGAGATGTAGCTCACTCCACACTCTCCACTGGAATATACATAATCACTGAGTTCAAATCGAACTGGCACTAACAAGTCAATTAAAAAAAAGATCAATATCACTGCAGGGTTAAGTCAAAGAAGCCATATGACTCTTGAGGTATATTACAATCTAATGTTTCTAGTCACCAAAATAGTCAGGGTTCTAGCAACAGAATTTAAATTCTTCTTTTTCTTTTAGCATACGGCATCAGGAGTTAACCTACATTCAACGAAGAGCAGAAGTCTGGCATCTCATGCGGTGTAGGGCCAGGGGTGAGTTGTAGAACAGACACAGCCTCTTTTAAACGGGCCTTAAAGGGACCGAGGCACAGATAGTAGGATATAGCGGTCAAACACTTTATTCATAACAGTGAGAGTGCCCGATGTTTCTCTACATCTCAACTACAAAAAATACAGAAAAAGAGGAGAAAGATCGCACCCATGGAGGCAGGCCACTTTAACTTAAATTATAAAAGGTGAAATGTGAATTGCTGTGCCACTAGATATAAAATGCAGAATTGCATAAATACTGAGGAGTGATTTTCCATAATTACCCATCTATACCATTGGTCACACAGTCCAACCCTAAACTAATGCAATTGGTTCAGCCAACAGTACAGAATGCAATACTATAAATGAAAATAAAATAAAATACAAATTAGGGCTACATAGTTATTCGCTATAAAATCAGAATTGTGATATTGCTTAGTGTGATTATCAAATATAATTATTTTCTTAAATACTAAAAAACATTTTGTATTTTACCATTAAATAGTAATAGTAATATTACATTTTTTTAAATATTTTTTATTAATACTAATAATTGCTACTTATCAATTTACAGTTGTTTGGGCAAATTAAGCATTCTGGAGAAAATTGCATTCACGATTTTTATAAAAAAAAAAAATACATATAATCATAAATCACTTATTTATATTTAATGAATACATTTAAAATATCTGAATGTGTCACATTTTCCCCAAAATGTGCAGCCCTGCTAATGTGAATAAAACTCTGTTTTCACTTTAGTCATAAACAGGCAACTCTGGTTTCACTTAAAACTACACCTAGTATATATAATGCGTAACCAGTCAAACAGTCATGCCGCATTACTGAAAAACTATAACCACCATATGTCCCACACCACAACTAAGAGAGGGTTTGAGAACATAGTTATTGTGTTATTTCTGGGCTGTTTTCCAAAAAGATTTCAATTAAGATATTATGAATAATCAGTCACTTTTTTCCATCACAACTTTAGAAAAGAGAGATAAAGAGTGAGAGAGACAAAAAAGGTGGAGAAACCAATGCTAATGGGCTCTAAAAGCAATGAAACTTGCACAATCCTATTTGGTTCCAGCAGTCGGCCTTTGTCCTTCTGTGACTTCACAGTCAATATGCTCACACAGACACAACAACAAACTGAGTGCCGTACGCACCAATCCAGTTATAGAACTGCTAGTCTGGTTTTTAAAGCATATATATGTATTAGCCTTGTGAACACCCTGTCCGTACATACAATCAGCTGCCTAAAAACGGCACCGATCAGATAAGAACAGGGACCCTGTAGAAAGGTCAGAGAGTCGAATGTTTAGGCTGAACAGGCTCTGATGGATAGTTACGACAAGCATTGATGAGTATGATAACAGAATCATGCAAATGTCTACCATTGCATTTAAAAAAAATGTAGTTGTATAAAAACCAAATGCACATGTAGTTTACATTCATATGTTATACTTATTACTATAATATATTACAAATATTACTACGTAGTTTACAACAAAAACAATATTTATATTAATACTAACATCGGAATATACATCAGTTTAATTTTTCCTGCTCACTCACTCACTCACAAAAGTGTTATCAGCTAGCATCCACAAAGATTAGTGACACATCTTCACATCTCTCTCTGTTCTCAGCTTAGACTGCAGAGGGGAAGACATGTTCTCCTTCCCAGAGGAATATATAGCAACTCAACCTGTGTTCCATTAGTCAAGAGAGCAAATAGAAATGAGGTGCATGGAGAAGATAATAAGTACAGGGGTAAGCCAGCGTGACATTATAAGAGATTATTACTTTAAAAAGAGGGGCAGAACTGGTGAACTGACATGAATGTGTGACAAACTCCTGAAACAGAGAAAATGTATTTTTATGGACTGCCTTCCAAAAAAAAAAAAAAAAAAAAAACTGTTTCCATAGCCAATTACAATTATAAATAGTCATACTATACTTGAACATTTTCCCTATCCCAAACTGACACAAGTAAATGCTACACCATTTTGAAGATCTCATTCCCGCCAATAGAAGGCACAGTTCATTGTTCTCATGTATGAGGGGGGGATTTGTTAAACATTAATAATTAATTGAGTATGTTTTGTTCCAAATGTTTAGTATTATGATAACAGTTTACACCTTTGACACTGTTAAATCACATATCTTTGTATTTCTTAAATTTATAAATGGTTTAGTCCAGGTAGGAGGGGCTCTTCCTTTTTAAGATGGCCTCTCAGAGTTGTTTGGAGGCTCGTATATTGAGTTGGAGTTTAGTTCCAGCTGTGTTTTGGGTCAATCTATTGGCATTGTTCAAAAGTTATATGTTTATGTATTTATTAAATATACTTTTGGACTTCCACTGTTAATACCATTTGCACATCATTGGGAAACCTTTATTTTTGCACTTCTTGGAATAAACACTTTGAACCTTTGAGTTCATCATCACAACATTTTACGCCTCAATCTGCCAGTACATTCAGAGCAGTGGTGCTGCTACTGTTCAAAACATCTTTGGGTTTGCCTTTTTGGCACACCCCTGTCACTGTTAGAACTGTACTTGCTAATATAGTGGTTGGCTTTTATGTCCAAAGCATATAAAAAGTAATACGGATAATAGCACTTAATCACACAATTTCCAAGTAGTTTACTGTGAGTAATGCACTATGAAGTAAAGTAAAAACCTACATGGCACAGACTGCATAAAGCCAAAACAACTGAAGCATGCGTGTGATACTAGGACAGTCGACTATTAAGAATTTCAAAACAGAATGGCATGTCATCTCTAGATACATACTACTCAGGGTTCACAAACAATCCCCTCCCAGGACCTAAGCAAAGACATAGTGGTATTTTGGACAATTTCCTGGAACTCCAGATTCCAGTGTTAAATCACCTGAAACAAACAAATGAGGTTTCATGATTTTATTCTAGGAATGCCAGATCCAGGTTTCTCTTTTCTCAACCAAAGAACCCATAACTGATTGACTGAACTTCCCCCAATAAAAATAGGCTCCTTCCAAGGTCCACATTAGGACCCAGTGAATGTACCACAGATGATGCCTGAAAGATGACATGCAGTCTAGGCCAGAGCTGTCACAGGGTTTCACAGTGTGGAGGTAACAGGAAGGGCAGCCAGAGGGGGGAATGATAAATAGATGGATGGAGACTGATTTTTCATAATCCCCTGTGACACCAAGATCATTTCAGCATCAAAACATCGAGCAAGTCCCATAATGACAGAGCAGACAGGTTAAAACTGTAAAAGTAAATCAATATACTATACTAAGATATTATGCAGATTTTAAACAATGTCAATATGAGACATAATAATACACTGAAACTTCGGACTGATCTCATGAAATAGTGTGTGTATGACACGCCAATTCGTATTTCCATTTTTGGCGTGCTATCAACACACATAATCCCTTTTCAGCATGTTTGAACGCCGTTGACTTAACGTTATTACTGTATATATAAATATATGACCTACCTCAACCCTGTCCCTAAACCTACCCGTCACTGGGGTTAATGGCATTTACGAGTGTTCCCCTACCATCTTAGGCATTAAAAAAATATCGCTCCCCAGATGTAGATCTACTTTTTGCTTCGTTTCGCTCGGACATTTGACAGCGTGTACATAGACACGGAAACACTCGGACGTTAATGGCGTAGACATACACGAGAACAGCTCAAAATGCGTAGAGATAACACGCCACTTGAGTCGAAACTGGCGTGTATGTTTACGCAAAAGTCATGATGTCATGTTGGAAACTTTGGGAATTATAACCCATTGTTAATTTAAGTATTATTAACATATACTATTATTATTAATATTAAGAATATAACAGGTTCATGGTTAAACATTTGACATATTATATTCTTAATATTAATAGTGTTATTTGTATTGATTTACAATATAATTAACACTGTTATTTAAAAAGATTTACAACAAACCATTTTTGCTTGTTGTAAATAGTCATCTTCTTAAAAGCTATAACAAGTTTTATAATGCATAACTGCTGTTACGATTATTCATGAGATTATAAAACATTATACAACAGTTTTTTTTATGGGGAAATATTCATATTAAGTTAAATACTTTATATCAAAATATGAAAAAAACACCCGTAAGTGAAAATGCGACTATAAGGCGATTCAAATATTGTGCTTGTTTGTTTGAGTTCAGCCAATGCTGTGAGTTTAGGAGTAGGGGAATCAGTTTGGTCAGCCAATGGTAGTAGGTGTTCAGGAAACCTTATTAAAACATTAACTATTTATGAAATGCCGACTGACAATATTAGTTATTGAAGTAGCTTTAAAATACAAATTTGCAACATTGAATTAAAGGCCTATGCTTTTAAGATGATAATTCAGAAATATGTTTCTGTACTATGCAAATGTGTGTGTGTGTGAGAGAGAGAGAGAGAGATCATATGAGAAATGTGTGTGAAAAACTCCCAAACAAGAAACCATGCTCAGCTCGATTCTAGATCTGCCTGCATATCCCAAGAGTATTTCTAAACTAGAAGCCTGAACAGATCCGACACAGATCGTTCAGCAAATGACCCCTCAATATTTCACTTGAGGATAACATATTACAAAGCAGATAAAAGCAGGGAGCACACAGCTACAGCGAGCATTAATAAACACAGGCGGCATTCTTAAAAGAAATCCTTGAGTCAACATCAGCAGTGAATCAAAAGCTTAACAAGATCCCTCCTAACACCTTCCTCTCTGACGGCACAGTCGTCAACTTGTACATATAAACGCATCATGCATAAGTCAGTATAACTGATACAAGGTCTAGATCTGCAGATCTGTGTTTCTGAAGCAGGAGAAACAGAGCAGATACACACCTGTGCGGCACACTGCAGTAGGGCTGCCCGCTTTGAGGGATGTGCTCAGAATAACTCGCCCGGTTCCACATGCTTGCCGCAGATTTGCTAGCTTACGGGAAACACTCCTCTGAGCGGAGCACAGCTGCCGTTACTGCTGCAGACAAGCACTGCCCAGCTCACGAGTTTCATTTAAACGGCCTTCCCGCTCTCGGGATCTCCCACTCACCGAGAGACACGGGGGGGATGGGGATGGTGCACAAACAGCTAGCATGCACATCCAAATACACAAACACATGACCGTTTTTACCTCTCCTGCACCTTGTACCCCTTCACGTTTGTCACGGTCAAATGACGCAAGGGTCTCTACTCATTACACATTTGTGAAATGAAAATGACTTCAGCAGGTTGGGAAGATAGAGAGGCAAGAGGAGGAAAAAGAGATGCGGGAAAGGATAGAGAGGTGGGCGGCAGGAAGGGAAAGAAATGAAATGAGACAGTGATAAAAGGGACGAGACGCAAGATTAAAGTAGGCAGGGAGAAAGGTTGAGACAAAGAGAAAAGAACTGATTAAAATGGACAGAAGGAGAGAACAAGAAAAAGTCCATTTAAAAGAACAAAAATGCAGGTTTTAAAGCCTCAAAGAAGGGAATTGGCACGGCTCCAACTGGCGAGACTGATTATAGGCTGTGCAAATGGGCGCTATCAGCTAATGAAAGAGCGGCTGCAGGTGAAGGATGAGTCTCGAGCCTTGAGGTAATCCAGAAGGGTGACTGGAAACAGCCCTCCATTCCTCATGCTCGTCACAATCCCCCAATGAAACCCCTTCAACCCCAGTTCCCGATCTGTTCCCACAGCCCAGATGTAAAATGAGATTCACTAAGAATACCCAAGTATGGGGTCTTGCCTTCAATTACAGTGGGGTCTAAATGTCATGGAAATCCTCACTGAAAATCTGGGATGCAGTATTATAATTTAAACCTGGAAATAAAGTTTCTGGGTTTTTGATTCTGCACTATTTCAAGGTCACTAGACCAAATATGCAAATAGAGATCAACCAATATTGCTTGTTTAAGACCATTAACAACTATTTTTAATTATTTAGTGTAAATGTTGAATAACTACAAACCAACTATTGAAGAAGATTAACTGATTTTTAATTATTCTTTTATTTCTAGGGGGGTTAATTTGGTCTGGTATTTATTGGATACAGGATACTTATGCATCCTGATTAAGTTCCCTTGGTCTTTGGAATTAAAATAGCCCCACACTATCGCATACCCTTCACCATAAGCGTTTTGCAAATATTGCAAGTGTGAACACACCCTTATTGCATGCATATACTGTATATATATATATATATATATATATATATATACACACACACATACATACAGTACTGTGCAGAAGTTTTAGGCACACTAGTATTTTTGCCTCAACGAAATAGTTTTAAGCCAGTTATTTATATATTTTGTTGTAGTGTCTCAGTAGGAAATATCAGTTTACATTTCCAGACATTAATTGTGCTATTAATTGTAATAATCCAGTGAAATTTTTGAATGCACAAGGATTCTGACAACAGCCAATGCTCCACACGGAGGTCGGATCTCACCATCAGAGTGCATCTGAAATTTTATGAAGAAACAGAAAAAACAGAGACTAAGACCAGAAGAACTGCGGCAAAGTCTCAAAGGTAGTGCCTGCCTGCCTGCCTGCAAAGCTACAGTACTGTGAAAAATCACTTGTGTAAAAATGCTGTAAATGAGAATGTTTTCAAAATATTATTAACTTTTATTAACTTTTAACAGTTAACTAAATCAAATAAATGGGTGTTTAGTACACTTTACGTTTAAAACAGCTTTTGTCCAGGTATTGCACATAGTTTTTAGTTTTGCAGGTTTTTTCAAGTGTCTTTGGAAACGTTGCCACAGTTCTTCTGGTCTTAGTCTCTATTGTTCTGTTTCTTCATATAATTTCAGATGCACTCGATGATGGTGAGATCCGACCTCAGTGTGTGGAGCATTGGATGTTGTCAGAATCCTTGTGCATTCAAAAATTTCACTGGATTATTACAATTAATGTCTGGAAATGTAAACTTGTATTTCCTACTGAGACACTACAACAAAATATATAAATAACTGGCTTAAAACCATTTCTTTGAAGCAAAAATACTAGTGTGCCTAAGACTTCTGCACAGTACTGTATAATATATATATATATATATATATATATATATAGTAAATTTGAAAAACAGAAGCGTTTTCACTATGGTCTTAGACTTTTGAACCCCACAGTATGTAATTTTGAATGCAAGGCAGGTTGGCGCAAAGGGCAGAAAAGGGGAAAAAATGAGAGGAGCTCATCTGGTTGAATTATGAAGGATGCTCAATCATGCACATGCATTTGGCACTCACCTGAGTGAGTAATTAAAATCAAACATCACATATACAGCTCACTTAACCAATTACAGCCTCACAGCCCAAGGGGACCTTCAGCCATTAGCAAGGTGGCAGCCTCCTCCATATCCGTGCTGCAAGCCACTAATGTATAGGTAATTAAACCGCAAATGAGAAGCAATTACTCCCACATATATGCACCATAAAAACACATTCTTCAAATGACATACAGTTCATTGTAATAACATCACTGTTAAAAAAATTGTTTTAAGCTTTCCTGAAATTAAAAGGGATTCATTTTCTCCATCCCAATATTATAAAATACACTTAAGTTGAATAGTAAGTCTGTAAATATGATAGTAGCAATTATTTTGCTTTGCAGTTTTTTCTTCAATTCAAGTGTAATTTTTTTTAAATTACAAATTATATCATCCGCATTAAAAAAAGGAGTGGAAGGTTTCATTAAAAAAAAATTAACATGAATTTTACATTTTCTTATAAAACCTGATATAAGAAAGTCCCTGGTACTTCAATGGAAGTGTAATGCTTTAGTCCAGATGATGATGATAATAAAGATTCAAAAGGTTCCAAAACAAAGGTATTTATCATATATAAAAAAGTGTGTAACAACGTGACAATACCGGACAATGAACTGCAAACACAGAGGAACTTAAAGGGACACTCCACTTTTTTTGGAAATAGGCTCATTTTACAACACCCTCAGAGTTAAACTGTTGAGTTTTACCATTTTTGAATCCATTCAGTCGATTTTTTGATATTTAGAAGAAAGTCAATAACCAGACAGTTCCTGGTCTCATTGACTTCCATAGTAGGAAAAAAAATATACTATGGAAGTCAATGAGACCAGAAACTGTCTGGTTACTGATATTCTTCTAAATATCAGAAAATCAGCTGAATGAATTCGAAAATGGTAAAACTCAACTGTTTAACTCTGGGGGAGTTGTAAAATGAACCTATTTCCAAAAAAAGTGGAGAATCCCTTTAAATATACAAAAATAAAGAGCTAATGATAAACAGGTGTACAGAATGAATTGAATAAGTGTCCAGTCCAGGAAACCAGTCCATGAAAATGAAACCAAGGCACCATCCGAAATCTCATACTTCCCTATACTATATAGGCGAAAAACAGTATGTGACTAATGAAGGATGGCCAAATTCACAGTAGTCTTTAAAGAGTAAGCAAAAAGTACCCAGATGAACATGACCGTTAATTCAAAGGAGTTCACATAATCAATCTGAAACTACCATTGCATTACATTATGTCTAATTTTTCTATAAAATAGTCAAATTTATGTTTTTTGTTGATAGTCAGTCACATATTTACTTATGATTAGTGACCTAGAAATATTTATAATATTTCTTTGACTTTTTTAATCAAAATACTAAAACTTTTAATTAGTTAGACTTACATTTTCGATGTGGTCTCAGACTCGCAATGTATTTGCCATGCTTATCATTAAATCAGAGTTTAGTTGCCCTCCACTGACAAAAGCAAGACAGTTGCAGATCTATACTCTTGGATGCCATGATAAAAATCTCAGAAACCTCCATTGATAATGCACCAAAAGCTGCCTGTTCTTCCCATTATCATCTGAAAGCAAACCTTTAAACATTCAAACTAACCACTATACAAGATGTCACTTAGGGTGCTTTCACACTACCACTTTTGGTTTGCACCCGAGATGTTCATTTGGAGGACGCTGTAACTCGGGTGTCTGCAAAGAATATTTGCAGTACATTCGTCATGTGCTGACACAGTAAAACCAAAACATAATACTGAGGTGAGCAACACTATACATTTTGGCACCTTCTTTGTCATTTGATACCATGCAACAGGGGACACGCATAATTTTAAATAATTGTTTTGGTTGCAATTGAACTTGAATTGTCCTCATTCTCACATCATATGGTGTTACATATAATCATGACATTAAATTTCGTATCAAGTCCCACAAACTTGGTGCTGAAATTGTTTGAATTTAGTTTCTTTACATATACTGTGCAATATCTTATTTTACTTTATTAGAAATATATGAAGCTGTCCAACAAACTGTCTCATGTTATAAAAGAAGCTTTAAAAGATGCCAAAATAAGTTCAGACATCACAATCACATCCTGAATCACCCGACCAAATCTCATTTTCACAATAAGAACACTACCTTTGCCAACAGTAAACAGGTCTTCTTTAACTGAGCATTTTACATTCTTGCAATCCACATTAGATAATGGCTCCATTCAAAAACTGTGATATATTAACCATTGCCATTAATGGATTTTACACCATCCCTTCGAAATTATAGTCATAACCATAACTTAAACATGTTTATTGGCTATCTAGTTAAGCTGTGGCAATATTAAGCTATAATAATAAAATATGACTTCCACCATGACTGCTTTAGATCATCTTTAAAATAAAAAAATCTAACTTAGCCATTTGGTAATTAATGATCATTTGTTAAATACAATCTGCTGAGTCGACATCTTCTGTAGATAAATCTGTTCAAGGGAATAGTAGAAAAACTCATATAGCTGTATGGTTGGTACTCACCACTTATTAGGCCTTGAAGACCTAAAGACACTCCGGAAAAGACTTAACTTTCCAGTTTCTCTTATGTATGTGCCTCAAGAAGAACTCAGGATATCTGAAGATAGATTTTATCCACAAATCATTATTCCCTCTTCCTTGAGGTATCCTCTGGCACGTGCTCTCAACACCCAACAAGAATAATATTTCGGAGCCTCACAGTTATCTAAACTCACTGTAATCTTACTGAAGGTAAGTGTGCCAAAAATATCCCGGTGCTAATTGCTCATATGACCTCTGTTTGCTCTGGTTCCTTCCTTCTGTAGGAGTGCGGAGTTGGATGGGTGAAATTAGTGCTGGATCAGCCTGAACTGAGCCGCCCCCGAGTCAGCCAGAGTCAGGCTGTCAGCACCTTCTCCATCTCCCCTGTGAGCTTCTACAGGATGAGGGGGGACAGAAAAGAGGTCTCATCCCTAAATTGAGCAGAGAAAGAAGGGTCTGACCAATCGCCCCCATCCTCAGTGGTCTCAGGTTACACCTGCTGCAACGGGCCGCCTCAAATCAACATTTACTGATGAGCTTGCTGTCCAGATGAAACTAGAACCTTCCTGTCCTGTGCATCTGCCTTCAGGTTTACAGAGCTGATCAAATGGTGCAGAATAGAGATATGCAAGATTCTGCATTAAAAAGCACTCTTGACTGCTGTAAGTCATGATATGGATAGAATCATATCTGATCAAATATACAGTAAACAGTAAAACTGTGTAATATTTTTAGCTCCCATTACTCTTGTCTTGTGTCTCACATAATATAATTCATAATATAATATAATATAATATAATATAATAATGCACTCTGATTAAGGCCACAAGCTTGCATTTCATATGAAAGAAGGCCTTTGACTTTCATTGTGTACTTCATAACTGTTTTTATATTCATTATTCTTCACTTCCTTCCAGATTACTCCCCTTATTCTCCCTACCAAACCAGAAAAGGAGACACAATATTGTACAATTGATGGCATTTCCTTCAGTGCTTAAATTATCTTTGTTTAGATTGCAGAATGTGATTGAAGTAAGTATGCATGATAATTGCGATTCGACTGAATAACCATAATCAGACAACCACATATATACACACACACACACACACACATATATATATATATATACACACTCACCGGCCACTTTATTAGGTACCCCATGCTAGTAACGGGTTGGACCCCCTTTTGCCTTCAGAACTGCCTCAATTCTTCGTGGCATAGATTCAACAAGGTGCTGGAAGCATTCCTCAGGGAGTTTGGTCCATATTGACATGATGGCATCACACAGTTGCCGCAGATTTGTCGGCTGCACATCCATGATGCGAATCTCCCGTTCCACCACATCCCAAAGATGCTCTATTGGATTGAGATCTGGTGACTGTGGAGGCCATTTGAGTACAGCGAAGTCATTGTCATGTTCAAGAAACCAGTCTGAGATGATTCCAGCTTTATGACATGGCGCATTATCCTGCTGAAAGTAGCCATCAGAAGTTGGGTACATTGTGGTCATAAAGGGATGGACATGGTCAGCAACAATACTCAGGTAGGCTGTGGCGTTGCAACGATGCTCAATTGGTACCAAGGGGCCCAAAGAGTGCCAAGAAAATATTCCCCACACCATGACACCACCACCACCAGCCTGAACCGTTGATACAAGGCAGGATGGATCCATGCTTTCATGTTGTAGACGCCAAATTCTGACCCTACCATCCGAATGTCGCAGCAGAAATCGAGACTCATCAGACCAGGCAACGTTTTTCCAATCTTCTATTGTCCAATTTCGATGAGCTTGTGCAAATTGTAGCCTCAGTTTCCTGTTCTTAGCTGAAAGGAGTGGCACCCGGTGTGGTCTTCTGCTGCTGTAGCCCATCTGCCTCAAAGTTCGACGTACTGTGCGTTCAGAGATGCTCTTCTGCCCACCTTGGTTATAACGGGTGGTTATTTGAGTCACTGTTGCCCTTCTATCAGCTCGAACCAGTCTGGCCATTCTCCTCTGACCTCTGGCATCAACAAGGCATTTCCGCCCACAGAACTGCCGCTCACTGGATGTTTTTTCTTTTTCGGACCATTCTCTGTAAACCCTAGAGATGGTTGTGCGTGAAAATCCCAGTAGATTAGCAGTTTCTGAAATACTCAGACCAGCCCTTCTGGCACCAACAATCATGCCACGTTCAAAGTCACTCAAATCACCTTTCTTCCCCATACTGATGCTCGGTTTGAACTGCAGGAGATTGTCTTGACCATGTCTACATGCCTAAATGCACTGAGTTGCCGCCATGTGATTGGCTGCTTAGAAATTAAGTGTTAACGAGCAGTTGGACAGGTGTACCTAATAAAGTGGCCGGTGAGTGTATATATATATATATGGATCAATCATGACATCAAGGCAAGATTATTGCAATGCTCTACTGGGTGTTTGCCCTGCACGCTTAATAAACAAACTTCAGCTAGTTCAAAACGCAGCAGCTCGAGTTCTTACCAGGAAGTATGACCATATTAGCCAAATTCTGTCAAATCTGCATTGGCTGTCTATTAAACATCATATAAATTTTAAAATATAGCTGATTACTTACAAAGCACTAAATGGTTTAGCTCCGCAGTATTTGAGAGAGCTCTTAATGCATTATAGTCCCTCACGTCTATTGCGATCTCAAAACTCCAGCCAGTTGATAATACCTAGAATATCGAAATCGACTGCAGGCGGGACAAACTCTGGAACAATTTTCCTAACATTGTTCAGGAAGCAGACACACTCTGTCAGTCCAAATGACTAGACTAAAAACACATGTCTTTGGCCTAGCATACACATAACACACTATAGACTTCCTTAATTCAAAATTAGGCTGCATAATTTAGATCAGCCGGAACTGGGAACACGTCCCGTAAATCCTGATGTACTTGATACATCATAAGAAGGATGGTGTCTACGCTATTATTAGTCTCTCTGTTTGTCCCGAGGGACCCTCTATGGTGGACCTGCGCCTGGACCCATCCCGTCTCGACCCGCCTAAACAACTCGTCTCCAAACCGGCGTGATTACTTCGACTTCCAAACAGATGGAAATGGACAAATACTCTTAATGTTTTGATCCAATTTGTTTTGTAATGCTACCCGAATCACACTGTTCCTTCGTTGGCCAGAGGAGAACTGGCCTCCGAATAAGCCTGGGTTCTCCCAAGGTTTTTTTCTCCATTCAGTCACCTGATGTAGTTTTAGTTCCTGGCTTTTGGCTTGCTTAGTTGGGCACAATTCAACAATATTATAGATCTGTGTTGTATTATTTTCACGTTATCACTGTGATGCTGCTTTGATACAAACTGTATTGTAAAAAGCACTATATAAATAAAGGTGACTTGAGTTGTATATATTTATAAAAAGCATTTGGACTTAAATGCATCACTACAAGGCCAGAGGGTCAAAGCCTGTACAAATATGATGACATGAGCCTTGATGGCCAGCTATCAGTCCTGTAAACACTATAGCATGGGCAGTGATGCAAAAAAAAAGTCAGAAAAGTATAATCCAAGATTACTTTTTATTACTTTTTTATTAGGGATGGGGAAATTCTTTAACACAGGCTGACTCTATGATGAATTCAATAAGCGTGATATAAATTATAAATGAGCAAAAGGGATAAATCTCCACAAGCTGTCCATTTAAATCCTGAATGAGATTTGGTCCATTGAAAGAAAACTAATCCCTCACCTCTCTTGTACTGACCACGTGTGACCTATGAAAGTCAAAGATTCAACAGCATTCCCTGGTGGTTGTCTTGAGCAAAGCAGAGTGTTGCTACATTATTACGATGCTCGGGCCCAGCAGAGGATCATTGACTCTGACAGAAATAACTTCATCCTCTCACCGTAGATATTTCATTCAGGCTTTAATGTGGGCGAGGTGAGAAACTGCCGTAACTAGTGCTTGGGGCTATTTGTCCTGTGATCAGTCCTGGCAGAGTGAGTTAAGAGTGTATGTGTGTGTTATAGCTGGTGGAGGGACATACATTTCATGGCTATAATTAGGCAAATAAATTGCAGCAATCAATGTCACCATTACAGCTTGTTCTAGTATGGAGAGCAGTCACACTTGATAATGTATGGATAGATTTAGTATGCAAAGATAGTATACAGTTAAAAGTGCTCCACAATGAGTACAAGGAGAGAGAAAAAAGCGCAAGGAGAAAAAAAGTACCAAGTTGAATATTGTCTATTATTTATATACTTTATATTGGCTTTTTTTATCTTTATACCTTTTTTACACACACACACACACACACACACACACACACATATATATATATATATATATGTGTGTGTGTGTGTAGTGTGTACATTGTATAAAAAAGGTATAAAGATACATTAGCGGGAGCACCACAACAACAACTCCTCATTTGGCTAATAGCTGCCCTGATCGCTGCCTCGCGCTACGGAATAAATTAATTACTGTTATAAATGTAAAACGACATTAAAGACCTATCATTTTTACAATCATTTTTAATGTTAAAATATATTTGTCGGAAACCCCCCAAAATCCAAAAATAAATTCTTATGGAGGTCCCTAATGACTTATGGAGGGTCCAGGACCCCCCCAGACCCCCCTCATTTTGAACCCTGGGCACAACTTCTCCTAAAACATTCAACATTCCAACATATAAATAGCAGAGTATGACATTTTTTGGCTGATCGAATCAAGACAAATATGCATTTCTCTCAGTGTGGTTGTCCATTTTTGAGCATCAGTGGACAACTTCACCACTCTCTGTAGAGCCGTGCAGTCAAAGGGCAGAAACTCTGCCATGCAAAACAAGGCAAAAGTGTTTTTACTCTTTGCATCAGAAAAAGTAGGATATGGTTTGAGAAGCCGTCTAACCTCTCTCAATGCGTTTTCTTGTTTAGAGAAGAAGTATTTGTTGACTCAGCATAAGAGTTCTGCTAATACTGATTGGTTCACGTTTCTCCTCCCAGCTTCCTAGAATCAATTACCAGATGCTTTGAGGAAAAGGTTGTTGTCCCTACACCACACTGCCAGCAAGAGCTCTTTAAATCATGCCTTTAAATCACTCCAACATAGGACACAGCACTACAAAACAATAAAGTCCTGCCCGAACAACGACTCCCGTGCAGGAAGATTGCTCACTCAAATGTTACTTGGATAAATCCCAGGTAACGTGACTTCTTGCAAAAGGAAATTAATGTTTGTTTTGGATGGATGACCTTCCTAAGAAACCAATACCACATCCACCTGCCTACTCTGACAATATATCCTCCAGAGAGTGTCTATGATTTAGACTAATTTTCTTTGAGGAGTCAAAGCAGTAGTCATCAATAGCTTTAAAAAAGACAAATGGTCCTTCACACCGTTTCAGAGAGAGCACATTGATTTTTATTTTATTATTTTTTTCAGAGAGCTCCTAGGTCTACCTAACATTCAGCTAGACTTTTTAAGGTATCAAAATATTAAGTGTTCACATCTAATTTGCAAACTTGGTTCATTCAGAAGAGAAACATGTTTAAAACAAAGGCATAATCTGCACAACCCTGCCGTTCAGAATAACCTAAATATTTGAGGCTTTACTTCAAACACGCACCCATAAGACTGTGAAGATCATAGTTCGATAGCAAAATCTCAAGTATTAGCCATTGGAATTTCCTTTTGCTTTAAAAAAGGAGGCCAGCTTCATGGTCTGAATAGCATAATTCCTCGTTCTAAACCCCACAGACTGAAACGTCTGGAGCAGAGAGCAAAAGACACTGTTTACAAGCTCAAGTCATCTCAGCAGCTCCATTTATGTTAAGTGAAGGAGTGAAAACGGCATCTCTGCAGTCATATACATTTGCTGGCTCACTTCTTACAAAAATTCAGCAGGAGATCTGACATCTGTATTCAGTTAGAGAAAAAAAAGAACTCTCCAGCACTAGGCTTTTTGGGTCCACAAAAGTGTTGTTATTGCTAAGTATGGTAACTATTAAAGTTACTTGAAACTATTAAAAAAATATTTTCATCAATTGAATTAAAAGTACAGAAATTAATAACTTAATAAATTACTTAAAGTGAACTAAAAGCAAAAAAAAATTACAAAAGCACATATCCAAACTGAAATTAAAAAAAGAAAATTTGAAATAAAAGGTAAATGTAAATATTAACTAATAGTTTATAAACAATACTAAAATAACACTGGTCCACGTCATGCAAACTGACCTATGAAAATAATAACTTGTAAATTCTGCGAATTTGCCATCTGATCCTACAACTGCCCTGTTTACTTTGCCCTTTATTAACCTATATTCTCATTACCTTTCCTCCGCTGATGTAGTTTCATCCTCTTCCTCGCTGATAGTCTCCAGTTTAATCTCGGTCCCCTCACGTCCAACATCCTGCTTGGTCACACGGCCCAACGGCAGACAGCTGCAGCAGGTACCCATGCTGGCGGAGGCTTTAGCATCTCTACGTCTGCGGTCTCTTCGGTCTACAAACTTCCTCATGTACAGCAACACACATCGTTACATCTCAACCATGATTCTGAGTTTAGTGCGGGCTGCAGGGTTAAATACGACAAGTCAATCTGTGTCTGACTGAATGGCCCTGGTGACATACTGCAAAACATAAGCAGCCACTGTCCTCTCTCTCAATTACCTCATTGTTTTTCCTCTGTCCCTTCCTCCTGTCAATGCTCTGTTATTACACCAAGTCCCATTTGTTTTAACCAGCACAAACATTGTGTTTTTAGCCTGTCATGGCTTTCATCTGTCATGGAAGATGTGATGGTACCATGGCACTTTGTGTCTGGTGCCTACTTCTTTCTCAGAGGAAGTATCATACAGTTTACTATCTGGACAATATGGATTGCTTGAGGATACAATACAACAGTTGTTAGCAGCAAATCAGCACGACTGGTCTCCTACACTACAGATTAGGTCACAATATGGCTGCCCTCAGGCAAGTTATTTGAACTGGACTCACAGTGGTACTCCCGGGTTGTGTGTCATTCATTTTGATTTCATACTTTGAATTGAATTTGAGTAGCACAGGATGTACAAAGAGAGCAAACAATATGACACCATCAAAACATTTTGTGATTATCCCAACAAAGCAACAAGGTTTGTCCAACTAATTGAAAATAGAGGGAGTATTCAGAAAACCTTTTAGGGGGGGGGGGAAAGCTTACCATGTGCCATTAAATTAAATTTTTGTTTAAAAAAAAGTAAATAAATAAATGTGAAAATGTGAAATTATATATATATTACAATTATTACAATTATTATAAATACACCACTGTTCAAAGGTTTTGAGGTCTGTAAGATTTTTTTTTTAAAGAGTACTTTTATTCAGCAAGGATGAATTAAATTGATCAAAAGTGTCAGACAGTAAAGACATTTATAATGTAACTAAAATTAATATTTAAAATAAATGTTGTTTTTTTTTACTTCCTATTCATCAAAGAATCTGTACAAAAATGTATTATGGCTTTCACAATCATTAAGAACATTGATAAGAAATATTTCTTCAGCACCAAATTAGCATATTGATGGATCTGAAGGACCATCTGACTCTAAAGACTATAATAAATTAATAAATTAAATTTATAAAATTTAAATAATAAAATAATAAAATAAAATAAAATAAATTTTAATATATATATATATATATACAGTATACTGTATATATATATATATATATATATATATATATATATATATATATATATAAAGAGTTGTAATAATTAAATTGCAATAATATTTCACAGTACTTTTGTTTTTATTTTTGATCTAATAAAATGGAACCCTGGTGATTATAAGAGACATTTAACATTTTAAAAAATAACTCTTACCAAACCCAACCTTTTTAAATAACACTTTAAAAAATACAATAAAATATAATTTTGAATACATTTAATTTTAAGTAACAATTGTGGAAGGACATTACATTTCTCTGATGAAGAGAAGTTCTCAAAATTCCAATTCCATTATTTATTTTTATAAATTTATAGTTATTTGAAAACAGTGTATGTAGAACATAATGTATTATATTGTGTGAAAGTAATCTGAATTAATAGGCATAGTCAGACTAAATAAATGATGCATTTGATTAAATAAAAAAATATAAGAATTATGGTAGATTTTACAAAATGTGTTTAACTACTGGAATTCCTCAACTTGCAAGACAGCTTATATTTATCTTCCTGTCATTCTGATTCAAATTCCAATTCAACATCCTGTGGGACATGGCCAATTCAATTCTAATTCCTGCTCATGAACTGAAAGGGAGCCGATTCTTACATTTGGCACAACCCTGGAATTCTTAAGACGATCAGTCATGCCTGAATTCATAAGCAGACCCCCCTGCTGCTGCAGGTGAGATACAAATAACACGATTTCCACAAGATAAATGATTAATGCCGCAGGTAGTTCAAAAGAAGCATTTCTTTTTTTTTTCCTCGTGAGCAGTTCAGTCCACTGCAGCTCCACTGCGCACAGCCCCCTCCGCAATAGGAAAACATTAAGCAGTCCCGTCACAGCGAAAGGCTCCTGCCTCACTGAAAAACGCAGCATAATCACTTTATCCTCTATTCTCTTCAGAGAAAGAGGGTAAGAGGGAGAGAGAAAGAGAAAGAGGGAGAGAGAGGGGTAATACTGGCACAAACATGCTGTCTCATAATGCCTCATGCGTATGCTGAGAAACATCTGAGGGATCAAAAAGAACTAGTTAACAAGTCAAGACACCTCAGATTTCAAATCAATCTAACTGAAGTGAGCATCTGCTACTGAGTAAGCATCCATCCTGAGCCACTGCACCTATAATATTAGCATTTTTTACTTGCACTGCAATATTTTGTCTGACGTACTGTGACGAAGCACAACCACTGCTCGGCGCTGAGGCTGACTACAAAAGCCAGCCAATCACTCGTAGGGATTACACAAAGGAAACAAACACCTTTCAGTGGAGCAGATGTCATGTAAAGGTCACACACACACACTCATAGTATTCATGATGAGGCCAAAACAAAAGTCTGTAAATGTATAGCTATAATAACACACACGCAGACAAAAAAATAAATCAAGTAGCTTTAAAAAAGCATTTGAATCTGACTGATAATAAACTGATGATGTTACAGGTTGTTTATAAATCACACAATCAAAGACATCTCAACAAATCAGTCTTTAATCCAACAGAATTATGCAGGAGAAAACAACCACATTAGCACAAACGATACCATCAACTATACGCAAAGCAAACAAAGCGTAACTAAACAAGGAACACCTGAACTGAATGAATCAAACAATGGTGTAACCATGGAAACAAACAAGCAGAGAACAGAAATGAAACTCAGGCATGAACGCAATAGAAAAACATGATAAACTCAGAATGTGACATTACTCCCCATCCTGGAAGGACCAACCCTGAGGCAAAAAGAGTCCAACCAGGGAGGGAGGGCGGGCACCCAGGAGTAGTGGCGGATAACTTCATAATAAATAATAATAAAGCAAGATACCCTGTTGAAATATGTGAGATGTGTGGTTCATATAAACTGCAAAGGTAAAGTATTGTGACCGATGTGAAGGGGGAGGAGAAGTCACAATTAGTCAATAAAGCTCTTCCGCAAAGGATAGAACGTGGATCCTTGCTCATAACTCCTCAGGAAGCCTCCTCACTCCTCGCCTCCTCGCGGTGCAATTATAAAATTGAGATGTCCTTCAAGATGGCTGAGCTCGATAGGTTTCCGGGTCATAGGACGGAATACGGAGGACAGAGGAGACGAGCAAGGATATCGAGAAGCACCAATGGCAAAGGAGTTAGGGACATTGGAGCTTAGAACAAACACTTAAGGCAGGAACAGCATCCGTGGCTGAAACTAAGGAGTTAGGGACACTGGAGTTAAGAATTGTACTGCAGGAACTCCTTCACATTTTGTTTCAGGGGCTGGCCGCTCTGACGGAGGAAGAAGAGGAGATGATCATCAGCCAGTCCTCTTGCCTCAGCGAGATCCATATTTCCCCTTCTTGTTTTGGGGTCTGGAATTGTCACGTAAAGTGTGGTTGTGATCAAAGCACACAACGATATAGAGTTCACAATAGTCTCTTTATTTAACCCAAACCATGAGGAAACATGAGATAAAGGGTAAATAAGTAAGGAACACCTAAACTGAATGGATCAAATAATAGCCGTGTTTCCACTGTTGCCAAAAGTAAGCTTGCTGGTGCGTGCCAGGGCCAGTCGCGCTTCCACAGTCACTTCCAGGGCTTGATCGGCCCTCATCTGAGCAAATGGCCAGGGGTTTTTAGCCCACAGAATTCTTTGGTCTAAAGCGGGTCAACTGGAGTTTGAGGAGTGGTCATGAACAAAGGTGGAGTTTACCTTAGTCGTAAGAAATGTACTTATATAAGATGCTAAAGGCTACTTATGCTAACCATTGCAATAATAAATACATATGCCAAATAGCAGAGGCTGTTGAAGTACATAGACAAATCATAATTATAATTGTCAATTTATTTGGTTTCATGTTTTATCGGTCTCTTCCCTGTGCCTTTGTTGATACCAGACAAATGCATCTGCATATGTCATTGAAAAAAACATGTATAACTTCTTACTCCTTTTTTCTTCTCATGAGCTTCCTCTGTTGCTCTGGCTGAAAGGTGTGTGGAAGCTAAAGTATAGCATACTTGCTGCATGACATGGAGGCGCCAACGCGATCATTCAGTAGTATTCCTGATAAATGTGGAAACAACTTAACATTTTCTGTCGTTTTTGTTCACACATATTGACAACCAGAGAATTAGAGTAATACATAATTCAAAGCTGTAAAGAGTCTTATTTTATAAACTCTCATTTACAACAAAACTTGCTTTTGTAAAAGAAATAAAACAAACAGGATGTGCTTTCTGCCGTCTCAGCCTCCGTAAACTGGAGCGCATCACAAAAATTAACAAAATCAGCGTATAGCCTACCTGCCTCACTGACAAAAGAAATACATCTATAGACCATTTTACTAGATTTAAACACTGGTCCAGAAACACTTCCCGTTTCAGTTTGTAACTGTTTTCTTTATTTCACATGTAAAGAAAGCATCTTAAAGATGTTGTTTAACTTTTTGATTCAGTTTTACATGTTCTGTTGGTTGTATTTTATCCCAGCTTTTGTGTAGTGTTAAAAAAACTGAAACAGGAAATGCTTCTGGACCAGTGTTGTTTACATCTTGCAAAATGGTCTATAGAAAGCTTGAAAAGTCTATATAAAAAAGCCAATTCAAATAAAACAAAAAATCCAACGTCTCTCTTTTCAAACACATTGGGGATGGCATGAGTGAAAGTACATAAGAGAATTTTTATTATTTGGGTGAACTATCCCCTTTGAAGGTGCTTCCAGTGGGTTAGTGAATAAGCTATTTAGTGTTCTGCCCCTAAATACAACCCAATCAAACTATCAATCCTCAATGTTTCAAGTCTAATCTCAAGCATAATTTATTAACTGTTAAATGTGAAAAAACACAAGGCCATCCCAATAGGTCTCTAGGTTAAAATGAGAACATATGTCTACAGTATATTGTAATTAATATATAAAACATGACAGTTCACTCCAAAAACACTCAGTTGTAACCTAATCTGGAGTCCATCTCCACTATATTTCAAACCGACGTGACAGCAGGTAATGTAGCATGAATCTACACCATCAGAAAAAAAGTCAAAAGGTCATTTGCAGGATGAGTGAGTTTTGCCTCTGAAATAAAGGTATGGGACTACTTAAAAACACATCTACACAGGAACAGTGATGCGTGGAGGGGGTTACTGGTTTGGCACAAATGCTGCTCCACTGAAATTGCAGGGAGATGGTGCCTATTGGGAAATCCATCCTCTTTAATCAACATTTAAAGTGATTTGCCTCCACTCTACTGAAACACATCATGGTTAATTAACTCATTGCATCCCAAGAACTGCAGGAGACTGAACCAATAGTGTGTTGTGTTGTTGTGGAGGGTCAACACACAATGAGAGAAGAGAAAGGGCGATTGAGGTAAAAATGGCACAAACTGGAATTCTACATTTTTTCCCAAGAGTTTGAGCTGTGGGAGTGCCAAAGAGCTGGTGTTTGGGAATCTGAATCTCTGTAGGCGGTCAATTTAGGGCTACAGTCTCATGGAAATACAACACTTCCACTGCAGCTCCAGTGGGACGTAAACCCAAATGACAAAAAGGATATTGTCCCAATAGGACACCATTGTATCTAAGTGCCTTTGGGGAGATATAGAATTGCACAAATTCAGTACTGAATAACATTTCTGAGTATCAGCTTGCTTTTTGAGAAGGAAAACTGAGAAATTCTCGTTTCACACATGCTTGTAGACAAAATTCCAAATAATCAGAACCTCTAACAGCCATTCACTCAAGTGTAAATATATATACACACAACCATCCAAAGATTTGGGATTAGTATGATTTATTTTAATTTTTTTTTTTTTTTAAGAAATCTCTTATGCTCTCCAAGGTTGATTTTTCAGCTTCATTACTCCAATCTTCAGTGTCACATTATCCTTCAGAAACCATTCTAATATGCAGATTTGGTGTTCGGTAACATTTCTTTTTTCAACTTTTAAGATAATCATTTGCAATGCTAAATATTTTTCTGGATAAATACTTTTTAGGATTATTTAATGTTCAAAAGAACAGCATTTATTTGAAATAGTAAAGACAATTGTAATGTTAAAAAAATTCTGCCACTTGATCAACTTGATCAACAACTGGTAATGTATATTCTCAAGAGGAGGATATTTTCTTCCTCCCTCGGGGCTCATGTAAATGAGTTTGATTTTACTACGGCAGCTCACGGTCAACAGTCCCGCCATTGTGTTGACGACTCTTATTTCCAAAAAACTTGCTGCACAAGCAGTGGCTGTTGTCACGGCAGCGACATGCAGACTTGGCCTGAGCTCAGGCTGTTGGATGAGCAGTGAAGTGAAAGAAGGGGGTCGGGGTGGGGGCTTCCTCAAACAGAGTCAGCATGGACCTTACCATCAGGGTAGACGCCGTATTTAATTTGATGTGAATTCTGAAACGAATGACAGAAGTGCAGTTTGTTCTAGGGGTGTGCAAATATATTCAAAATATTCATAATTATTATTCTAAAAATAAAGACACTATTCATGCGCTGGGTGGCTGGGAAGCAAAGTTTCGAATTACTAAGATGAAAACGATCTAACTAAATGATCTTACAAAATGGAATTACTTTTGATCAAATTAATTAATGAAGCTGAGTTATCATAATAACACCACCACATGAGAAATTGCATGAAATCCACACACCAGTCGAAAGACTGCAGGTAAGACCAGCTGTATCCTAATGAGCCGAGAAGATAATGGACTCTGATAGAATGATCTTGAAACGTGCTTCCTTTAAGTTTGGTCGAGGGAGACAGATTTAAGAACAGAAAACACAAGCTGTTAGAAAACCTCAATATAAATAACATAAGCTTGCCTTGTTGTGTATATTGCCTTACCATAAGCTTGTTCAGAAATTGTGACAAAAACACTTTTCTCTGTTAAACGTCATTTTAATAAGCAAATATATATATATATATATATATATTAAATGTCCATCCCTAGTTTGTTAAATAGTTTGTTTTTCGAAGCATCAAAAATATTCCTTTCAAAAAAATTAATTCAATCAGTAGACAAAGCACTCCAGAAAACATTGGTTATGAAAATCAAATAACTTCAGCTAGAACAAATTCTACTCCAAATAATCTGGAAAACTATTTTTAAGAGATGGATTGAACTAACCAACTGGCACAAAAATAACTTTCAAACTCAGGGCAACCCTGACTGTCCTATAGGAAAAAAATCTCTCGTGTATGAACCTGCCAATATGAGCTCTTAGTAAGAGGAAGGACATACTGTCACTCTGATAAACAACACTGACCCCCGACCCTTCTGAAAAGCTGCTGAAGCGAGACAGATGTAGAGTGGAAAGGACATCTTCGCACAGGCACTATTCCTCACACATCTGATCGTCCAGGCTGGAGCGGAGGCCTGCTGAGAGACCACCTGCCATTCACTCTGTGAGACTGAGAGACCAATGCGGGATACAGAGATGAATCACCTTGACTCTTTATCATCTTTATGACTCAGCCAAACCCTTCAGATGTCCACTAGGTTCAATAGTTTTTCCTCACGCTGAACTGACCTACGAGGACCTTTCAGAAATCATTTGTTCTGAGTCACAACCTCCTAATAAAGTCATATAGGTCATTTTAAAGAATACAGGTGCCCGGTGTCCGTCATACATGTAGGCCTACATCTGTGATGAACAAAATTATGAAAATAAAAGCAGGCCTTTTATCATTCTCTCTCTACACAGTATAAGTACACATTTAATTAGTAATATAAACAATAATATTATAACTATTACAGTTTTGACTTTTTTAATGTCATTTATTCCTGTGATGGCAAAGCTGCATTTTCAGTTTCATTACTCCAGTCTTCAGTGTCACATGATCCTTCAGAAATGTAAATGTCTTAAAACGGTCACTATTGACCAATTTAATGTGTCCTTGCTGAATATAGCCATTAATGTAAAAAAATAAAAATAATAATCTTACTGAGCCCACCCATTTGAACAGTGTATGTATATATGAATTTGTAGTTTATATAATACATTGAATTGTCAATAATTATATTCCAACATGTTAAAATCTATCAATTTATATTGAGATTGCACAATAGCACTAACAGAATGTTTTTAATCTGTTTTAAATTTATTTAAAGAAACACGCTATCAAATTGGAAAAGGCCCCGGTTTCACAGAATGAACTCTTTAAAAGTCCACCTTCAGATGCAGAACATGTGCCTCGTGGAGACATCTGAGACCCTTTTTCCTTTTTAATTAGATGAATGCTGGGATGATACAGACATACACTAAATCCATTAGCTATACATTTTATGGGACTTATTAAATGTTTGGCATAATTCAAGCCTGCAGTATATCAAACATAATTTGGATAATAATCCAGATCCAGTATGCCAGATACAGAGCAGTCCCCCATGAACAACAAAAATAATAATCACATCAGCAGAAATGATGGTCTCTGAGAGCGGCTAATGAAACGCAAGCATGCTTTGTCTCAAGGACAATCTAAGCATCACTCTCTCGACTTCATTCTGCTGCACATTTAACAACATCCAGTACTCTACTGTACCCTATACTGTACTGCAGTCTACGGCAATGAATGTTGATTTATGAAACCACAAAATATCCCCTCATAAAAGTTGAAAGTGAGGGAAAGCACACAGCCACTCACGACTGCCAGTCTTTACAGAACTGGTGCATGCTAAATTCTTTGGCATAAGTGAGTCAAATAACCACAGACAGCAAACAATGCAATTTAAACCACAAAATGGGCCGATTAAAGCAGCGGAAGGCTCTCTCAAAGTATGCAGCCTTCTCTATTCTAGCTTTCTTTGCCTAAAAAAAAAAAACACAATCCGTTCCTTTTCTAGCACGTTAACACAAAATGACATGCAGACAATGTCCAGCAGGATCAAAACAGGAACTATAAATGTCATTTAACCCACAAATAAGTTCATTCCTTTACAGTCTTGACATTTCAGCTCTTGAATGCCTCTGAGCTGCACTGTTCAGTATTTGACTGTGCCCAGATGCAGCACAATGAGTCCCTTCACATGCCCCACAATAAAACTGTCAGCAATAACACATTTCTAAAATCATTTTCTTTGACCTTTAAAACACCCCCCTCACTACAGCAGCATTGTCGGGATGCATTTTTCTGGACAGACACCAATGGAGCATTGAACTAACAAATAAACAGCTTTATGGGAAAGTGGTGCTTTTTAGATGCAAAGAAGTAAGAGAGTACGAGACACTAAGGCATTCTGGATTGTGTGGGCTACGTTGGTGGCACATCAACTGGGCGATTGTCATGTATTCTCGTTGGTAGATTTCTCAGATGCAGAGACTGCATGAGACTCATGTTGAATAAAACAACTAATGATTAATACAGAGGAAGGTCACATCACAAACAGAGTTACCACAAGATTCATTAGGTCACAGTAGGATCATGTACTTTATGGTGAACGTGTTCAAGGACTCTCCTAAGCTATTGAAAATAAGCAAACATTATTTTCAAATCACTGCATGGCAATTGTGTAGAAGCCAAGATGGACTATCTTATCTAGTAGCTTCACATTGCCTTTCATTTGCTCCTGCTGCCCCAATTGGTTTGTTAATGTGCGGCATAAAGCGCAATCACATCAGTTGTTTACTGCCAGCTGTTGGGTTGCTTTCTCAATTCAATTAAACAAGTTTAAACAAACTAATTATCAGTCAGAAAGAAAAAAAAAACGTTCTTATATGTCACATGGAACAGTAAAAGATGTTGAACGACTATGAATAACTAGACACTTTGGCTATGATGATGATGGTGGTTTGGTTGCGGTTTCCACATTAGTGGAGCTGAATGGGTAAAGTGACTTTGGAAAGCCAAGCCACCATGAATTGGCTGTATGATCTCGTCATACATCTCTGTCATTCCACGGGCATATGGGCACATGCACGTACAGACAGAGTACAACATCCGCTAAATGGGGAGGGTTAAGGTCTTGCACATTGCCGTACATGAGGAGAATTTTAATGAGAAAACCTCATCCAATCCTGCTGGGCAATGCCCTTTATTTCCAGCATTAAATGGGCACTGAGAGAGGTAATGGGCTGCAATGGGTGATTGTATACAGTAGTGAGGGCCCTATAATCAGAATGAATGATTCTCTATGTCAACATATAGCTGAGATCAAACACAATCAGATTTCCTTCCCATTATCACTTGTAATTTAATGTCATCCAAGTAAACTATTGACAGATAAAGCTGTTCTCAATCTAAATTTCTACCAAACTATAAAACTATATAAAACTTAAATTAAAAACTGAATGTTTTAATAATGTAGGCAAATTCCTGATATTCCAACATTAATACACTCCATTCAGATGAAAAGCTGAAAATAGCATCTACTGGTTCCAAGGGAAATCATCTTTTACAGCATGAGCTGGCTCATTAATACAAACGTATTTAATACATTTGTACAGAATTACCTTGGGAAACATTATCTAGGGAATACTGCGACGCTTATGACATCTTATTGCCGAGATGATGCTTTTATTTCTGTACTAATCACGCTACCAATTCACAATAGCATCTAGAACAACTTTGTCTAAAATGTAATCACAACTGAAGAGAATAACATGTCAAAAAACACATTTTTGTACAATATCAATAGACAAAAAAATCGTTGTCCTTGACAGGCTAAGCCAAGCCACACATCCTGTCATATTCAAGTGATATAGCAACATTTTATGCAGCAGCACTGACCACAGCTCCCACAGTATTAGTCCACTACTCAGCAGCACAGGGTTTCTCAAACCTGTCCTGGTGACCCCCACAACTGCACATTTTGTATCCCTCCCCCCTATCAATTAACACACCTGATTCAGCTCATCAGCTCATTAGTACAGACAGAGGGAGACATCCAGGCTGAATCCTGAAAACACCCCCTATATGCCCTCAAAAAGGGTGTTGTTTGATGGGACAGCCATTTGTAGTTGTGTCCGAAACCATAGTGGACAATATTGAGAGCACTCATTCTATCCCACATTGCACCGAAATAACGAGCGTACAATCGATGTACGCTCAACAGCGGTCCAAATTTGCAAACTTGTTTTCATTCACTCCTTCAAGAGTTTCATTCACTCACTCATTTTCATACACTTAGGGGGGGCGATTTCAGATTCAGCCCCAGAATGTGCAATGGTGGGAGTCCTCAAGCACTGTCTAAGCAGCTAATGTTTCCAGGCAGCTCACTTAGCTGTACTTCTATCCCTGCCAAAGTCCACTTCATCTCACTTCTACTGCTCACTAGCTGCCCATGTGTCTCCTCACCTACTGAACATGGTGGAGATGGATGTTGACACATAGATAGATTGACTGATTACTAGAGGAATGAATAGACAGACAGACATAGACAGATAGACAGACAGACAGACAGGCGGATGAATGGATGGACGGGTGGATGGATGGTTATCAGAATGATCTGTTTATAAACAATGATAGCTGGACAAACCAAAGGATAAACAGACGGATGATCAGTTGTCTGATTTCATTCCCACAATCTACACTCAAGAGCAATTCGGCAGTAAACATTCAATCAATACTCCGACTGGATTCATATCTTTTCTTGCCTCATGATGGAGGCTCGAGCAAACAGCGGACACTGATCACTGCGAGAGACGGGAGTAAGTGAGCGCTCGTTGGGGAGGGCTTTGCAGTTGCACTCGCATCCTCACGGTCTCACAAGGACAAAAACAGGAATTTACTATCGCTTACTTTATAAAGTAGCTGGCGCCTTCCTCGGTGAAGCCCTCTTCCCATCCCCGCGGTAAATCTAATAGGAGAGAAATATTTATACAAAACTCCATTAAGTTCTGAATGAAATAGAAAGTAACTTAGCCCTCCATCAATTATGCAAAGGACATGTTCCACAGCTTACTTTAAACACACTCACTTGCAGTATCCGCCAAAGGATTCAAAGTTTAGACTAAAAAGCAGGTTTTATTACTGTACCTGATCGTATCATGTGTCCCGAGTTGACAGGTTCACCAGTGCGGGGATGGAGCCAAGTAGTGCCGCGAGTTTTGTCGCTGGAAAACAGAAACACCTGTTACTAGACCCATTGGAAAATGTGCAGATTTACCTGAACCACAGAACAACGCAACGACTGTGATTAAACCTATAGTATGCTGCTTACTTGATGAAAAAAACCCTGCCATCCCTGCACACTCCGTAGGACCAGTGATCAGGTAGTGTGTCCCGCCCGAGAGGAGCCGCCATGATCCCGGTTTAAAGTGAGAGCTGCGCCGCAGAGTTTCCAGGGAATCGGACAGTCCGATGATCACCACTAGGGCTGCACTGCCACTGCTGTTTAAAGGGGCAGGCCAAACTTGGAGAAAGTCTTTTGTCCCAGTTATAAGCCGACAGAAAAGAATGAGGGCATCACTATTTGGGCGGGATGTTGATGCTGTGAGTGCAGTCGCCCTCGAAATTCTACCTTTTATTACAGCAAAGCCAAGCTGTAAGATGCTTCAAGCATAGCCTACTCACACAGATCCGAGTTACACGTTGAAACCTGAACAGATTAACATTCCCGCAAATCACACGCGCATTCTGAAACAGTTGGATAATTGTTCAACTTGTCAGATTTGTATTAAAGCCAGATTGCGTTAAAAATGTTGTGCTCATGACAACAGAGATTTGAGCTTCTGTAGCAAGTAGCCTAGGCGAACAGTGACGAATGATTTAAATGATACATGGTAATGATTAGTCAGGACTCAGGTTAACCAAAACATGGTTATCCAATGTGATTCCCAGACAAAATAAACAAACTGAGACACCATATCTTGCTGATTCAACTTTTTTTTCTTGAATTCTAGACATTCGGAGAAAGTTCTCCTTGCTGACAAAACGCAAACGTTGCTTTGTTTATAGGCCTAGCTTTTCGAGGCTACCTGCGCGCGCTATTCTCCGAAGCGCCAGATGGCGCAGGCTAATCATCATCACGTAGGCAACTTTGTAGTTCAGTGATATACTTGGCTACTGTATATTCAAGAGTATCGACTAAATACCAATATCTACACGACTTGATGTTTTCCATCAAGTTAACATTAAGTTTTTAAAAATATTTTTGTTGCGTATCCATGGGTTTTTAGTGGCATAGTTAGCCTACACATAGCCTAAACCTCTAGCATCAAGTAACATTTTCGTTACTAAATTTACAAGTGTTGATTGTAGATTGGGAGGAAACTCTGATAGGCTACTAAATTGGACATAATGTATAGTACATGATAATGTTACAATACCAATTTTATTACTGTGGCTGCTATAGCAACTTGATAAGTCTTCATCTGCAGTCATTTTTTGTCTGTACAAAATGATTTGTGTTAATAGAATGTAATTTGCTTTTACATCAAAAAAGTAATGTGATTATGAAAAAGTATGTTACCTGTAATGCAAAACTTTACTCTTTAGACCTAAAGTAATCTGATTACTTCATCCATGTTAGGCTACTTGTTACATCAAAAGTAATCTCATTGCATGTTAACTGGTTATCTGACTTAAAATTAACCAACTCTCCAAAATGCTGGTAAATGAACACAAGCTAATATGTGGACAAGGATGCACTTCCTCATGAAAGCAAATGTGCCGATACGTCTCATAGTATGAGAAGTCACAAAACGCATACCTACTCTCCCTATTAACTACAGGAACACACCCTCTCAAACTTCTCATTACTAAGGCAGGGCAGAGTCACAACAAAAGAAACAATCCAACTGCAACAACAGCTGATTATCCTGCCACTATTGGCTATGCTATTTATAGCCAAACATAGTCTTTCTTCTGGCTGACAGTTGACTGTTGACCTTATACTGTAAAATACTTGTGTGTGGGCGAGCAAAGGGAATCAAAGTGTTTAAAATGAATTACATTATTTAGAGTGCAGCTCAAACAGCAGGTGAGGATATTTCATTGGATATTGTGCTATGGGATCATCAACTAATAACTGAATAATAACTAATAACTGAATCTGTAAATAAGCCCAAAAAAGCAATGCAAAAGGAAATGCACTATTCAGAAAACTCTTATTAATTTATTAATTACCACACAAAAGTGTCTTATAATCAAGGTTCACAGAGAAAAAAGACAAAATCAGTTTAATAGTTACCCCCTGACTGGCAATGGGCTTAATATAAAACAAAACAACTTTTTATATACTATTATGTGACTGGAATCTTCATCTCATGTGAGTGTGACATCGTTGTAAAAAGTGCTCTTCCTTATATGTAACATATGGAAGAGAAAGGACTGAGTGCACCTCTAAAGGTCATTCAGTGCTGGCAGCAGTTAATGTATGGAAGGTCATGATGTTTTGCTTGTTTGTGTGTGTACTAGAGTGAATAAAAATGACACAGCTGAGGGGTTTCGATCTAATAGCTCTATACTACTTTGGCTGACCTAAGATTGAGAATGAGCCATCTCAACCAGCATTACAATAATGCTTACACTGCGTCAAACCGGACTTGTCCTGTCTTCTCATGCCATTCAAATTTCATCCTTAGTGTATAGAGGCAACACTCAAAGTCACGCTTCATATGTCACAATGTATATGTCAATCTACCAAAAGATAAGGACTGTATTACTGGCAAACTGCTAGAACCTTTCATAGTGGGTTCCCTATTTTTAAATTCAATGTCTTTAGATATTAATACTTCAATAGCTTGGTAAATTAACATCATATCAGATAATAAAATACAGTTATTCCTGTAAATTTTAAGTTAAGTCTGTAAAACCAATAACGTTGCTACCGTATTTTTGATGGTAAAGTTCTGGCAACCACAGCTGCCGGTGTTCTGTTAGTACTTTGTCAGAATAGCATACCTGAAGTTGAGTTTTATAGTGGGCTCTGTCAATTCAGCCTGCTTTGTCAAAACAGCATACCAGTGTTTGTGAAGGGTATGCTGTTTTGACAACCCCTGGTTTAATAAAAATACAGTTTATTAAGGGGTATGCTGTTTAAAAAATTATTTATTTGCCATTTATTTAGCTCTGCAGGGTATGAATCCTTTAAAAGGTAATTGATCATTTCCTCCCACTTATTTTCCATGTTTAAACTACAGAAAAATAAGCTTTAAATATTTAAAAGCCAAACACTAAAACCTCGAGTTAAGGCATGCAATTAGGTAATGTGTGTAATACACCAACACTTACCATGTGCTGAAATGACGGTTTAAATTGAACCGCATTAACCGAAGGTATCCCATTTTTTACCATAAAAATTACGGTTTTATTTTTTACAGTGTAGGAAGAGCCCTGGTCGTTCCAAACTTCTTTCATTGAGCATTATGGTGCTTCTGTGAACCCCAATAAAAGGTACAACAGCTGAAAATGCATATCAGAGCAAAAGCCATGAGGTCAAAAGAATTCAGAGAGCTCAGAAATAGGAAGTTCTTTTGACCTTATGGCTTGTTTTTGCTCTGATATGCATTTTCAGCTGTTAGATCTTTTAACAAGGTGTTTGACTTTCCAAATCATACCCATTCAATTGATTTAGCCACAGAATAACTCCACTGAAAGAGTGTAACATCTAAAAGGAAAACGGGAATGCTCCTGAGTTACTTTTCAAGTGTCCAAGGATGCGAACATATCCTGCTTGGTAAATTCATGGTGACCATATCATATGAATTGGCTGGGATAAAAAAAGCAGTGATTGATGAACATTTGGCGCAAAACACGTGATTTTCCCTTGTATCCCTAATTCACACTCTGTTTTTACACTCTGTTCTCACCAAGAACAGACATTTGACTCCAGTTGTGTATCTACATCAAACACTTCAGAGCCATATAAATATTTTAGCACATAATCCCTTTGGAGTTGCTTTTGTCGGCAAGCCTTTTGTTGGTTTGATGCAATGTTTCCCCCTAAGCATGACTTAAAATCCAACAGAAGAGACACTGATGATACAGAATGGGAAAAGAGGCTTGTGGCTGCAGCAGTGTTGGTATTTGCTGCTGTGGGTTTATTCTATTTATTTTCTGATAAATTATTTCAATTCTTTTTCTGATCTTAATAATAAAGCATTCAGCTACAAGCATTTCTCCTACTACTGAAATACATAAATAATGTATTATTTTGAAAGAAGACATAGGCATTCGTAAGACCCCTAAAACTCTTGTTCATATAAAAATCCGGCTTAAAAAGACATCTGCAGAGGGCACTTTGATATTGTGTCAGCAGTTTCATGCAGCCGAATCCCTTGGCTTTGACTGACAAGCAGTTCATGTTGATTTGGGATTAGATGTGATTGAGAGAATGGTAACCTTAGAGGCATACCACCAGCACCGTGGGACCTGACCGTGTTGTGCCCCCAGTCCACCTGAATAAAACGCCATATGCCTAAAAAAAGAGCACGGCACATGTTCAGCTAATAGGCTTGTTTGAATTAGGGGCTTTCTGTAATACCACTTAAAAGGTCTTCCGTCTACTCTGTCTTATCCTTGCAGTCGCACACATTCAGTGATGGGGTGCAGTCCTGCGCAGCTCTGCGGTATTGCTCTGCTGATGGTTTCCTCAACACTGCCAGCAGCTCACAATGCTGCAAGGTGACTCAGTGTTACTTTTCTCTCACAGGAGAGGTTCATACAGAGGCAACTGCAGTTAAATCGCTGCATACAGAATACAGTGATCTGCAGTGGGCGACTCTCAAAGTGTCTTCTTTTTCTGTTTAATGAGGTTTTCTTAAACCTTTGAAAAAAAAAACATGTGCTTCATACATGTAGCGCATGCATTTTGATCTCAAATGCATGCATGTCTTAAATCTGCTAAGTGATTAATAATGAATATATTTGCAAATACATGTGCATTTAAAACAGTTTCAGTTAAGTAGGCTATGTCATATGAAATTACTAAAACTAAAACTATTCAAAATATCTATGTTTATTGAAATAAAGCTGAAATAAAATATGAAATGAAAAATATCAAAATTAGAAATGTACGGAAGCGTATTGCATTCACTTGAAAAAAAATCTACTATTTTTTCTGAATTAATGAGTTAATTATCTCAGAATTACAAGATAATTTTTTATGTAAAAAAAGTTTTGCTCTGTTTTTCTGAATTACTGACTTGATTGTCTCAAAAACTCAGAAAAACAGAGCAAAAACCTTTTTTTCCATGAAAAATGATCTTGTAATTCTGAAATAATTAACTCATTAATTCAGAAAAACAGAGTAGATTTTTTTTCTTCAAGTGAATGCAATACTCTTCCATAGTAGCCTATAATGAAATATAAGTTTGTTTAAAACACTAAAATTATTAACTGGAAATCAATAAAAACTAAAAAATTAAAACAAGTAAATTGATATTAAATTTTTTTTATAAATACAAATTTGCCAAAAGCACATAACAAATTAACTAATTTTTTTTTTTTAAAAACTGAACTTGTAAACTAAAAATAGAAAAATAAAAGCTGATTCAAAATATAAAAAAATAGCAATACACATCTACTGTAAAAACAGCTTTTAAGTGTTACATAACACTGTAAAAAAAAGTCATCAGTCGACAACTTAAAAAGTGAGGGAATCCACTGCCTTGAAGTTATTAAGTGAAAAACTTCATGCGTAATTGACTAAATTAAGTTGTTACCTTGACCATTTTTTTTCAATTACACATGAAATTTATTTACTCCATAACTTTAAGGCAGTGGCTTTCCTCACTTTTTTTAAAAGTTAAGTCAACTGATCACTTTTTAAAGTGAAAGTGTTACACCACACTTTCCATAAGTGTATTTTATTTCATTTCACAACTAAAAAAAACCACCACATTTCAGTGGTGACCTCTGTCAGCTCTTAATTTAATCAAACTAAAAACGGGTTGCTGCTCATAATAGACCATCACAGCTTTTCAGAGCTTTACAGAAACCCCTGCTTTGCTACAGTGATGATTGGAATGGCAGTGCATGCTTTGTGTAATAAAAACAGACTCCATTCATTAAACAAAGTTAAATATCTAAAGCAAATAAAAGGTGCCGGTTATGAAAGGCTGTCTGAAGACATCCTTAACTATTTTAAAAAAAAATGACTAAATGAATGTCTATTTGCACTTATTAAAATATATAGATATGATATTCATCATTTCACACTTTGGAAACATTTTAGGTGAGTAAACAAATATGGTAAGTGAACACTGACCTCTAGTGGACAATGAGATTCTTAACGCAGGCAATTCTTGATTTTTACTTCTTAAGCAGGACTGGGCAAATCTTGCCCCCTTATGATGCACTTTCCAGCTCTAACCTTAATCAAACACACCTGAACAAGCTAATCAAGGTCTTCAGGGTCACCAAAAAGTGAAACAGGCATGTGATTTTGATCAGGGTTGCATAGCCCTGTTCTAAAGCAGTTTTCCTATTTGGAACATTCTCTGCAATCATAATCTATTTTAGTATGCATATAATATTATAAGAACATGTCTATTAAATCAGCTTACAAACTTTTATTATTAAATATACTGGGCCATGCAGATATTCCTGAAAATAGTAACATTTTAGCTCTATCAAGATGGGTGTATGAACAAAATCTTATTTTTAGTGGTTTCACAATCCAATACAGGAGCACAAATGTTGTAAGAATTCCATCTAGATCAAAAATTGCCCCTTTATTTTATTTTTTAAATTAGAGCCAGTTAAATGACCATTGTAATTAGATCTCTAGCCTTTTACTGAATTTTATGTCCACAAGGCAACAGCTACTAAATCAACCTGCTATCTCTTATTGCTTTTCTGTTGTAACAATGGCTAAGCTTGCCATTTGTTCCCAGATTGAGCAGTGATTTAACCCATTAATTCTCAATGTCCTTATTTCAGAATTCCATACTTTACCACTCAAATTATTTTTGGAATATAGTAATCTGTAAATATTTTTATTTTCTTCCATTGATTTTGTTAAGTGATAGCATGCTTACATAAGAAACCTAAAACGCTTTATAACCTGCATATATTTATGCCTGGCAGATCAGTTTGATACTGTAAATGTAGATGTAACACGATCACAAAACAGCAAAGTACAGTCAAATTTAGATTGTTTTCTCCTTTATCTGCTGCAGAATTGAGCAGAACACGCTCCACCTAGAAACCCTGTTAATAACACTACCAATGACACAAAAACATGCACTACACATTGTTGCCAATACACTACTTTTAATGTTTGCAAAGTGGTGTATAATTCAATAGCTTGACTTTGAATCTTCACAACTGCATCCCCCATAAATGAACGCTGTTTGAACATGCACAAATAGAAGTGAATATTCAGTTGGATTCTGAATGAGATGTTCAAATGACAAATTGAAATGAATACAGGTATGTGGCAACTCTATTCTACTCTGAAACTTCAATTAGGATCACAACAGTTCTGTAACTTGAGTATAGAAAATCAGTCTGACAACACACACATGAATTGATCCAAATATCTTTATTTGTCCAAAAAAACTGCAAAATTATGCCACCAGTGCAGAAGCTGTGGAGGATTCGCTGTGGGTGAAAACAAATGAATCAGTTAAAAGATTCAGTGGGGGACAAATGCATTTTGAAAGACAAAGCAGCTTTTTGTGTGAAGGGGACTGGCAGTGGTGGCACATTCAAGCCAAACTGCTAATTTACCTCCAAAGTTTATCTAGCACATAAGAAATATCTCAGTTCTTAACAAGTGAAGAATGGGACAATGAAATGTGCACTTACAAATACGGGAGGGATTTCAATTTTGTTTTTAAAACAACTCAAACACTTACTACTTCCAGTTGGGGGCAAGTACTCTCTTGGTCTTGTAGTAGCGGGCAAGCCTGTGGATTCTGCTCTCAACCAGAATCAGGCGGAACTTAGCATCCTTGTCCTGCAATTACAAGTGACAATGGTGAGAAAACTGTTGAAGTGCACTGAATGGATTTTTCTAGAAATCTCCAAAGTGATCTTGCATGGGTTTTATTTTCATTACCTTTCTGTTCCTTTCCAAGTGCTTCCTCACAGCAACAGCCTTCTTGATAAGGTGGTAGAGATCCTCGGGCAGATCAGGGGCCAGGCCTTTGGACTTCAGGATCCTAAGGATCTTGTTGCCAGTGACAAAACGCACCTGAGCAACACCATGGGAATCCCTCAGGATCACACCTAATGAGAAGAGCAAGAGATATCAGCTTCTTGATAGTGATATTGTGCAGACAGACACAATATGGGCTGCTACGTTTGTTTAACAAATATGAAAACTTGAAGTTGAATTGTTGAAGTGCCCATTAAGATGCATAAACAATAAGATTAAAAAGTGACAACTGAAGATGAAAGGATTCTCTCTTCTATTGGAAATCAGATTACAAATGTAAAGTGTGCCTCAGCTGTAATTATTTTACGAATACGACTGCACTCAAACTAGTTTTTAAACGTGGCTGTATAAAACGTGCTATAGAGAATCCTGTGATATTAAAGGGACAGTTCACTTTGAAATTAATTTTTGGTATGTTTTAGCTTACCTCAAGGGCATCCAAGATGTAGGTGTCTGTTTCCACAGTAGTTTCAATTTTTATATTTTTAGGTCAAACCATTCTAGTCTGTCAGTCATATAATGCAGGTCTATGGTCACCACCTCAAAGAGCATGCAGAGAAGTCCAAATTAAACATGATTTAATGACTCGTAAATGTCAGTACACATTTATGGCCTAAGACACGAAACGAGCGGTTTGAGAAAACGAACAGTATTTATATAGTTTTACCTCTTGTAACCACAGCCACGTCCAAGCGCTTCGGTCTACGCAAGCGCCGGAAGTGATCTCTCCCGCGTGTACGTCACTCATAGTTTACACAGAGATTTCGGAAGTGTTACCTTTCATTGTGAAGATCTAAACATATATAGATATACAGGAAATTGCAATGGAAGATGATTGATATATCAACAGACTTTTTTTTTTGCAACCGCGCGAGAGATCACTTCCAGAGCTTGCCCATTTTCGCAGATTGAAGCGCCCGTTCCCTTGGATTACTTGAATGTGGCTGTGGTTACAAGAGGTAAAAACAATATAAATACTCTTCGTTTTCTCACACAAACTGCTCATTTTGTGTCTTAGGCCATCAATGTGTAATTACATTTACAAGTCATTACATCAAGTTTAATTTGGACTTCTCTGTGCATGCTCTTTGAGGTGGTGACCATAGACCTGCATTATATGACTGACAGACAAGAATAGTTTGACCTAAACATTTCAAAATTGAAACTACTGCAGAAACAAAGACACCTTCATCTTGGATGTCCCTGAGGTAAGCAAAAACATACCAAATTAAATTCAAAGTTAACTATCCCTTTAATGTTATACAATGGACACGACATCCAGTAACATTGATTTTACATCAGTCAGAACTTACCGATTTGTGAGGGGGTCAGACCCTTCTTGGCCAGTTTGAAGATTTGTTCTTTAACATCATCAGATGTTAATTTGAGCCACTAAAAAGACATAAAAAAAATGGTTATTTTAACAGCCTTGACAACTTAGAAAGGCATTGTACTTCCATATTCGAGGAATCAGAATCAATGGACTTACTGTGGGGACACTTCGTCTATAAGGCAGTGCCGACTGGGACAAACCCTTGCTGAAAAATAAAACGTTCTTCCATGTTAAACATGTCTTCCAGAATGAAACATTACATAACAACTAAAACAATTCCACTTCTTCTGCAGTAACATTAAACCAAGCTGTAAACATGTTAACTGACAGCAGGTAATATAAAATAAAGGACATATAAACTATAAACGAACATAAAGGGGTTGTAAAATATAAATAATGTTAAAATGAATAGGTTCAGTACATAACATACTTTTATATGTAATAGACCAACATTTATAAGACCTAACGATACGACAAACGCATTTTGACACCAAAACGTAGGTTACGTGAAACTAAACGACATGATACCCGAACCGACAAACTGTCGATGTTAGATAAAATCAGTGTGTAAAGATCGTTCATGTATCCATCCTGCAGCGCCTCATTCTACATGTGCTGCCATCACGCTACACAGAGGAAGAGAACGTGGGACTATATTCTGACTTCTCAAAAACTATTTTCTAGCTCGAATTAAATACACATCCAAGGTTCAGTCTATCGTATAAAGAGTTAACTGTATTTTGGGGTAGGCAGTGTGGTCCCTAAATGGTGTTTTTAGCGTAAAATAAACATTTACCCAGGAGCGTGCATACGACCCATGATGGCGGTTTAGAGACCGAAGAAAGAGAAAGACCGAACCTAGGCCGAGAGGAAGTGAAGTATTGTGGCGGAAGTGATGTAGAATGTCATTTTCCGTCTGTTGATTCGCTTGATTCATGGATCATTTATTTCAGACTAAAGTTATGTTGTTTAGTAAGTTGATTCAATCTGGTGTAAAATTCCTTTGCTACCTTAAATATGGACGAAGAGAGATATTGAATGCCTCTGTTTTTTTATTTACTTGTTATAACGTTACCTTTTGAAATATATTTTCCAGTTTGTTCTGTCATCTATGTTTGAATAGATGATGATTGATGATGATAGATGATTGACCCCCCACCCCCTTCCTATTAATTGTTTATTTCCAATAAATCCAGATAAGTCCTTCTAAAATCTTTGCATAAAAATTCATTTCAATGATCATATTATTTTTAACAACTTTGTAATAATGTTAATTATGAGTCAGTGGATGATCTTTCCTTTCTCTAACCCAACATTTTGTGTTCAATCTACTTAGCAAAGGTCTTTGTCATACTCTAATTTTGTACTAACTTAGTACAAAATTAGAGTATGACAAAGACCTTTGCTAACATTATGTGATGTAATATGTTCATAATTAATTGCAGTGTTCATTTATGTTTGTATTTTCAAGAATTTACTTCATTGCTGTCGTCCTATGTTATTTGTAAAGAAAAAAAAAATGCAAAGAGAGAAATTCTATTATATTTTTTTTTCTTCTCATATCCACCAGCAGTTGGCGCTCCAAGAAAAGACCAACTGCTGTAAGCGTGTCTGGACCAGAGGGCTGTAGACTAGGCTCTAGAAATATAATAAGTGGATTGAACTGGCGCGTACAACAGGGTTATGAAATGGGCGTATGGTCGGGGTTAAATTGTTATCCATTCATCCAATATTATCAATATTATTATTATTATCCGAAGAAATGATAACACACATTTTCAGCGTTATTAGATAATTTGTTATCGGTTCCATTTTTCAGTGCTTGTCAGAACGGACCAATCATACATTTGTTCAGAATTGTATAGAATGTTCTGAAACTTACGTCTAGCAAACAGTATAATTATCACGTTTTAATCGATAATGTTTTAAGTGCAAAAATATTTCAAATTTAAAAAACCCAGTCCATTATTCGCCTTTCTGAGCCGCAATGCGCCCCCTTCAGGAAGTCAATATTAGCGTTATAAAAAACAATATCACTCAAGCCCAAACACACAATGCTCTTGATCTACGTGGACTAGCTTACTGTCTCCTTCTAACGTTACTGGGTTAGCTCTAGCTCGCTAGCCTCTGTGTTACTGTTAGTCATCATCATCAGTCCAAGATAGCGGACAGTCAGGAAGCCAGCGGTAATGAAAGGAAGCAGAAAACACCCGAGATAGCTCGATAGAAACCGATCTGACACCGTAAGTGGCATTGTTTAATTGTGAATCGCTCCGGATACATTAACCCAAATAGAACATCAACAATTCAACTTTTCACTTATAAAATGGATTGCGAGTTTCGCTATAACGTCTGGCATATACTTCACTGGCAATGGCAAGCTAATGAAATTAGCTTCTATGTATCGAGATCAGCAACCCTTTCAAACCACATCTCTCTGTTACAATGATATCTTTCCAGCAAGACCACGTATATTTGCAGTGTCTCTTTAATATAGTGACCCGCTAACTGCCTGATAATGTCGTTTATCCTTAGTAACGGATTTATTGGAGAGCTGATCTGCCAATCAGTGGCTGTGTTACTTGGGTAGCGAGCTGTCTATTTAGGCTAGACAGATTATTATTATTATTTTTTTTTTTAAGGTTCAGATTTCCAAAAGGGATAGTCGGCTCATTAGGTTTTGCGATACAAGCCATATAAAATATGAAAGAGCTGTCATCTCCGGCTTGATGTTTAATCCATATGTTTGCTAATTTTTTCAGATGTCCTGTTTAAAGGGGCTCCTCGCCAGCTGCCTTGTATTGGCGAGTGTGATGTCCTGGGCCAAGGCCGTGCCAATAAGTTTAGATAAAACTAAGGTTAAACTCGCAGAGGAAACAGTCAAAGAACCTCCCCAGAGTGCGGTAAGAAACATTTGAATAGCCAATTATATAACAAACTTTGGCAACAAGTTGTGTCACACTTTTAAATTTGACATTATCTTATTATGTATTTCTATTATTTTTATATTATATTTGTAGGACACCGGACTACACTATGACCGCTATCTCAGAGAAGTTATTGACTTCCTTGAAAAAGATCAACATTTTAGAGAAAAGCTCCACAACACAGACATGGAAGATATAAAGGTAAGAAACAGCATGGCTTTATTTGTCTTGTATGATACAAAGGTCACACATAGCTAATCTGTTAATTCCTACTGATTTCAGCAAGGGAAGTTGGCTAAAGAGCTTGACTTTGTCAGCCACCATGTGAGAACCAAGCTGGATGAACTAAAAAGGCAAGAGGTCAGCCGTTTGAGAACCCTGATCAAAGCCAAGCAGGACATTGAAGGAGGGAATGGTAAGAATGGCTGTCAAAATAATTATAGTTGAATAAATGCTTGTGGTAATTTTACATACATAAGGTGAGTTAAAAAGACAAAGGTGCAAGACTGTATAATAGTACTTGACACCTTGGTGAGGGGAAAGAACTACAATCCCATGAAGCCTTGCGAACACAGCATAATCAAATTAAAAAGGAGAAATGCATAAATATATGAACTACTCATTTACAGATGTTGATTATGTATAAAAACAATATGTTTTAATTTTATTGCAAAATATACAGTATATGAAGACTTGCATAAATGTATTTGTTTGAGAGCGTAGGGAGATAAACTCGGGAGTTATTTTGATTAAAGATTACGAGGGCGCATGAATTGTCAATTTTGATTTCATGGTGACTTTAATGAATGAACAGACCACAAACACCAAATAAGATGCAACATCTAGTAGATTCATTGATTTTTTTTTTTTTTAAGCATATGGGTCTTGATTTTCAGAACATTCTCTAAACACAGTTCTCTCTCATGTTTCACAGATATTGCGGTAGATCACCAGGCATTACTCAAACAGTTTGAATATCTGAACCACATGAACCCGCACACATTTGAGGTTGAGGATCTGGACAGACTCATCAAATCGGTATGCCATTACTTACAGTTACCCAGCTTTTATAATCATACTTGAATCCATCTTTTGATACTTGATTTTGGTGCTTGTAATCGTTTAAGTCAATAATATATTTTGCATTTAAAATACAATTCATGTAGCATAAAATTAAGTCAAAAAGGACAAATAATTCAATTTTTCTCACATTTTATTAAATCCATGTCATGACTTTACAGTCATTTGTGATTACAAGATAGTTTTTTTTTTTTTATGGAACGCAAAGAACAAGAGCTAAATATAGAAAAATATATGGTCGCTAAAGAAATTTCAGTGGCGTTTCGTTTTTGTAGGACACAGTTACTTGCACATTCTGCTTAATTTTAAGGTAAATTCCCACAGAAAACCTGAAAATACTGTCTCAAATATTTCTGGAATCTTCCATACACACTTTAAAAGAATATCATGTAAGACTGTAAAGCCAAGGTCTGCATACAGCATGCGTTTCCCTTCTCATTTGGTCACTGAGCAACAAAAGACCTTTTAGATACAAATGATAAGACCAGAACACATAAAGCTATAATCTTTCAGTTACATTTATGATCTTGCAATATAGGCTACAAATGATCTGGAGAACTACGACAAGGAACGGCATGAAGAATTTAAAAGGTACGAGATGATGAAAGAGCATGAGCGACGGGAACACTTGAAGACACTTGATGAGGAAGACAGGAAGAAAGAGGAGGAGCACTATGAGGAGCTGAAGAAAAAACATGCTGATCACCCCAAAGTCAACCACCCCGTAAGTCTGCACGCATTAACTTCTCTTTATGTTTGATTTCATTGAAGATATACTCATATTTCTCTAACGTGTTATTCCATAGGGTAGCAAGGATCAGCTAAAAGAAGTGTGGGAGGAGGCTGATGGCCTTGACCCTGAAGATTTTGACCCAAAAACATTCTTCAATCTGCATGGTAAAAATTCTTGATGGCTTAGCCAAATCCTGGATATGAGAATGCTGAAATGACATACTTACTATTATTATATTTTCGCAATCTTGTATTGCAGACTCAAACGGAGATGGATTCTTTGATGAACAAGAGCTGGAAGCCCTTTTCACGAAGGAGGTACACAATTGCATAAGTCACCACATGCTCTGCTAATTTATTTTATTTTATGCTATTTTAAAAATAATTTCTGATTTCATTTGATTTTTTTTTAGCTGGAGAAGATCTATGATCCAACTAATGAAGAGGACGACATGGTTGAAATGGAGGAGGAAAGGCTGCGAATGAGAGAGCACGTCATGAACGAGGTTAAATGATGATTATAAATAATGGACCAGTTGTCTTTGCATGTCTTGACATGGCAACTTCAGGAAAATTGACAAATCTAACAAAACAAAAAAAAAACACTTTTTTTCTGTATCTGGTAATCATCTGGCCTTTACAGGTTGACACCAATAAAGACAGACTGGTGTCCTTAGACGAGTTCCTGGTTGCCACAGAAAAAAGAGTTTCTTGAACCAGACAGCTGGGAAGTGAGTGTGACACGCTACTGGTACATAATTATAGACCATTGATCAATAACATCTAATTCATGCATCAGTAAACACTAAACAGTCTGGATTATTGTGTTAAGTTTGACACAGGATCAAAGTACAGTCCTGGTCAGAATTACTGGCAACCTGGTAAATTATGAACAAAGAGGCCTGTGAAAATAAATCTGCATTGCTAATCCTTTTGACCTTTATTAAAAAAAAAAAAAAAAAAAACCCAAAATCTAACCTTTTATGGAAGTAAAACAATTGAAAATGGGGGAAAAATCTCATTATGAAATAAGTGATTTTCTCTAATACACATTGGCTACAGTTAATGGCACAACATGTTCCGCAACCTCCTTTTTCCAAGATAACAGCTAAAAGTTTTTTGAAAGCTTATGCTGGAGTTTATCCAAACAATTTGTGGTGATGTAGGTCCTGTTTTATTTGTATATTTTGGGGGGGATTTCTGACACCAAAACTCAGCTAATTTCTGCTATTCTCTAGCTGTGATCCTTGGAGAGTCGCTACTCAAACTATCCTCATCACCGTGCATTAAGAAAATACAGACATGTGTCCTCTTCCATGCAGATATGTAACATTTTTAGTTGATTGGAACTTTAATTTTTGCCCTAAAGGTGGAAATGGAAATTTCAATGCTTTAGTTAGTTATTTTCTTATAGCCACTTTCTATTGTGCACATCAAGAACTAAATGATAGATGATTAAGGGAATTTGAAATTACCAACGGTGGCAATAATTCTGATCTCGACTTCTGTATAAACCTATTAATTATAAGAGCGAGTGAGTAAAAACCGGCATTTAACCTTCATGTTTTCGGATGACCTTAGACTCTAGAACAGAACCAAGCATATACTGATGAAGAGATGAGAGAGTTTGAGGAGCATTTGGTCAGGCAGGAGGAAGACTTAAACCAGAAAGCTTCTGACCTTCAGAAGCAGAAAGCAGGAACTAGAGCGACAGCAGGAGCAGCTCAATGCTCAGAAAATAGAACTACAGCAGGTAACTGAACTGATTTGTCTTGTATCTGCTTATTGAATGAAAAACAAGTCATGACAAGTGAATGAAAACCTACTCTGGCGTCTTTTTTCTCAGGCTGTGGAGCATATGGAACGGTTGAAAACACAGAATGACCCGTCTCCACCTGCGACGCATTGTAAGTTCTACTTTCGTTTGTAAATTACATATACAACCAGATCATGTAAAGATTACATTGGCTAACTGGCCCTGAATGTGATACCACCTGACATGTTCTTTTAGTTTTACATTATTCTAGAGAACGTTTTCTGTTAGTTTTACATTATTCTAGAGAACGTGGGTAACGAAACATGGGTAATTCTGTTCAGTGGGTTAACAGGGTTTCCAATTTCGTGATTGGTACGTAAAGCATTCGATAAAACTGTATGTTTGTGTGTTCTCGCTCCCTCCACTTCACTGCAAACGGAGAATGTATTTCTATTCCTGGCCAAAATACTTGGTTTTTTAAACATTAAAATTTGAATAACACATTTTAAAAGCAACATTCTTGGCAAATATACTTGAATTTTAAACATTTTAAGTTAAATGCAACACATTCTTGGCAAATATACTTGAATTGATACAACACTTTTCTAAATTCTCATAATAGTGGAGGGAATGCTGTCCCTGAGTCACTAGGACATGACGCCTTCTGAACACCAGCCTTTGCCACCAGGACACCAAAATATTCCTCCAGAACAACAGCAGCATCATGCTGTACCTCCGAATCAACAGGATCAAGGACAGGACACAAAAATATAATAGAAAACCAGCCACTGCCTCCAGGACACAACAGCCCACTGCAAGATTCTCCAAAGATGCCCCTCGACCACAACAATGTGCCATAAGACCGT